>VWZO01018693.1:20733-73821 GCA_013396975.1 Bucco capensis | reverse complement strand
TCCGCTCCCTTCCCCTCGACAGCCCCCGCTCGGGCGCTCCCTGCGGCTCCCCGGCAGAGCGAGCGGGGCCGCTACTGGAGGCCGAGGTAAAGGCACAGGCTCGTCCGGCGCCGCCATCTTGCCGTGCGCCCTCACCAGATCTGGAACTTGAGCAGCGGCCCGGTGGCGTAGGCCATCCGCAGCTTCTTGGCGGGCAATCCGCCCTGCTCCGCCGCGCCGCCCGGCCCCGGCCCTGCCGCCAGCAACAGCAGCAGGAGCCGCAGCAGGAGCCGCCGCAGCCCCGCTCCCGCTGCCCCCATCTCGCCACTACCTCTCCAGTCACGGGCCCGTCCAGGCCCTGCCTACCGCTGCCACCGCCCCAAGGTCACGCGCGCGCCGTCCCGCCCCGCGCGCGGGGGCCACGTGACCGAGCAGGCCGCACCCCCGGCAGCGGTGGCAGCATGGCCTTCTTGCTTTAAAAGCTCTGGCCTTGTAACAGACCAGAAACACTTTTATTAATAAATACCCTTTATTGTTATCTACATCCCATTATTGCATAAATACAATAAAGCTATCAAAGGGGTGAACCTCAAAAGCAAAAGCCTCTGTAATATATGTACCTCTGATTTGTATAATAATATAGAGACAAAATGATAAAATACGACCTTTCCTTGTATAACCACAAGTTATATGTAGTGTTTTAATGTCTTGTGAGAGACATCAGGTGTGTCTCTTGGTGGATGTTGATGTCTGGAACACCAGAGCCGAGGAGACAGCAGACAGGATGATGTCTAGAAAAACCAGCCAGCAACCCACCCCCTGCTGCTGCCAGCAGTCTCTCCCCTTCCCCACCACATAGCTCTGCATCCCACAGCAGAAGACATGGAAAATTACTAACTTAGAAGATGACGAGAGCATGTGCTGAAGAGAACACACCTATTTATGAATATATACTATCATAGGGAATATAAACTGGAAATGAAAGCCATACCCTGTGCACACATTGGAGGGCAAATAGAGTTCCCCCACGTGTACCCAGCGCTGTTTTGTTTGCCTCAATTCACTTTAATAAATTGAAATTTATTATTTAGCATTTTTACAAATAATTACTATAATTATTATGAATAATTATTACAGCCTCCCTCTCACACCCAAACAAGGGAAAGATCAACCAAGAGGCTCCTCCTGGTTTGGGGCAGGATGCTTCAGGAGCACCAGCACCTTCCTCACATCAATGGAGCAGAACTGGCCGTTCAGATATTCACTTTCGTGTTTAGTTTCACATATGCACAAATCTTTAAGAAAGCTTTCTGGAAGGCAAGTCTGCTGCAAATCTGTGGACTTCTGCACCCTCAGTCATTTGCTGAAACATTAAGTTAATACAAATTATAATTTTAATGAACTTTGTCTTAAGGTTGCATTGGATTTCCATAAAGCTTTAAAGACCCAGTTCTAGGTCTTCCAGCTCCTGAAGGAGAGCCTTTTCTTTCTGAATCTTCTCCAACTAGAACAAATAAAAGCACAAGATGTCACAGACGTAGCTTATCATAAAAGGAAACTTGAATAAACTGCACACATCTTAACAGTACCTGATTTTTCTCTAGCTGTTTGCCAGCAGCTGCTTGTTCCTTCAACTGCTCAATTGCCTTTAGTTTCTGTAAAAAAAATAAAAATAAAAATAATGCATTAACACAAAATTATCAGTAAACCAAGAACAGAAAAAAGTCTTACATGTTCCTGCACTTCCTGATTTCTCAGGAGACAGGTCTCGGTATGAAAGGCACATTTCATTTCAGCATCTCCAGATGATCAATCCAGAAATACCCACCAAAAGACATTTCTTTCAAGAACAGAAGTGCCTCAGTCTCCCAAACAACCACCACTCATCACTTCACTTCAGGGCTAGATCCAAATTCAGAAATTACTCCTCTACTATCATTGTCCCTCCTCACCACACATCTTCCTCAGACAGCCTGGAACACTAATCCAGAGACCATGAAGAGCAGGAGATGGAAACGCAAAGAAAGCTGGTTTACAAACTGAGGGAAATATCACCTATGTAAATGCTGTCCTATTGAGCTCAAGTTACCTTGCCATCAGACTAGACTTTAATTGACCATCTTCTGGAGAAATCCGCTGTTTATAAGAAAAAAACCTCACCTTTTTTAAGTTCTTTATCTTCTTGTCAACTTCAGGATCTCCTGATGTAACAGCAGGCACCGAGTTTCGTGGTGCACTCTGTGGTGCTGAGGACTGTGTAGATTCCTGGTGTGCATCAGCTCTGCCTTCCTGTAGATAAATAAACACATTTCATTATAACAGGGAAAAAACTTTCTATTATTTTTAAGGTATCTAATATTTCTTCTCTCACTAGTGTGCTGGTGTACTCCAAAATTTACAAGTGAATTGCTTTGATGTATTGCGATACCTCTACATATACTTCCCACAAAAAATGGTTGTCTTAACACCTCACATGCTGCTTGTTTCACTTCTACTTCCTCACGATACCAACCATACAAAGCAGAGGGGAACATCAGTAAGGATGACAGGACAAACATACAGAAATATTTGATAAAGTAGACTAGTTGGTCATTGTCTCTGAGGTAAAAGAAATGGCTCAAAACCATTTAGTCAGGTTAAAATGTCTGCCTCTGTCCCCACACCTCAGCATGTGCATGATGCGTGGAGGGCTCTCAGCTAACAGTCACTGCCCTGAGACTGAGCAGTGATGCCTCTGAACACTCTTACCCCTGAACACCTTACACTCTGAACACCTTAACCCTGAGAGGACTACTGCTGCAGTACCTGTTTAGCAGCTTTCTTGGCTTCATGTTTCCTCTGATTTTTGAGAGCTGTTTTAGAGAGAGGCTTATCATTGCTTCCCAACTGCGGTTTCATGTTCTGAGGTGGCTCATCCTCGTGCTGCAGGATACGCAAAATGAAGTTACAAACCCCATACTCCATGTAGGCAGTACTTTGACCAAAGACATTTCAGTTTTCTAGCAAACAGTGGAACAGAAGCATTTAGCTCAGATACTCACAAGCTTGGAAATGGTTACAGATTTGTTTCTCAGGGCTGGAGGCCTGTAGGCCTGTGCAGGCTTTGGCTCAGCACTGGGCACTTCGCTGGGAACCACCTGGTACTTCACTGCTTTCACTGGAAACACCCCATCCAGGAAGGGCTGCCAGGAAACCTGCCACACTTCCTCATTGGATGGGACTTGGTAGCTGTGCAGCAGGGAGCCAGTGTAGTGCCAGATCTTGTAGCCGTTGCTGACACGCAGCCGGGGAGCACAGGTGGCTGTCAAGATGTGTTCCCCGTCAGGACACCAAGCGAAGTATGTGGAATCTGAGGCCACTGGCTTGGAAATGAGTTTGTAGTTCTTAAGATCCCACACCTCCATCTGCCCCCTGAGATTCCCAAAGCCTGCCAGCACCAGGATGTGTCCATGGGGGCTGTAGTAGGCAGCATTGCGTGGACCGGTTCCGAAATCAAACACAGGGTCACACTTCAGGTTGAAAACTGTTGCTTTGGCAGGCATGAAACCATGCACAGCACAGAACTCCACAGAGTTGGGGCTCCAAACAACATCATAAATAGGACCACCTTTTGCTAAAAGGAAAAGAAAAATATGCAGCTGTTGTTAGTAACAGATTGTATCTTTTCAGTGCAAAGCAAAATAAAATCAATAGCTATTCTTAACTCTGTTGGAACGCTGTCATCTAATTCCTGACAGTGAAAACCAATTCTGTTAACAAAAGAGGTAGAAACAATATTTTATCTTCTGATAATTTTAGTTAAGGTTTGCAACAACAACTGCAGCCATTCCAAATTACCTCTGGAGGGTCAGCATCAGCACTTTAACAGTAAGCATATGCTTTCCATGTAAAAATATTCCTGTATTTTTTTTTCCTCGTTATTCAAATATGATCTCTCTGGACCTCCTCAAACTGTCCCACTAGAAACCTGCAAAACCAGGAGTTTTATACCAGCTGGATACTAGTTTCACTTTTGTGTATCTAAGAAATAGAATTTCATCCCTCAGCTTTGCAGAGCTAAGAAATCTTGATCTAAGTTATCTTTGGACCATGCTCGATCTTAAAGTAAGCACAAAAAATAGTTTCACACAATGATTAAAACAGACACCTAATCCTAAGATAGAGAGCATCACCCCACTCCAGGGTTTTGAAATGTTCACAACACACTGGCCTCTCTATAAGCCCAAACAACACAGGGGTTTAACAGAAAACAGCTCAAGAGAATGGAAAAATACTACCATGGGGAAATCAATAAAGGGACTTCCAGTTCAAATGAGAGACTGAAATTAAGAGCATCCACTTGCTTCTCCCCAAGATATCATTTTTATGTCTTAAAACACTTTACAATACAAAATAAAGGACTTCTATTTTCCAGCATCCCTCAAAAACCTGCTCTCACTCTCTCCTGCTTCCTGGAGTAACAGCATCAATTGCATGTCTAACACTGCAGGTAGGATTACTCTGGTAACACATCTGCCTGCCCATCCTGGATTCTCAGACACAACGCTGGCTCTGTTGCCCAGCTGCTTCCTTAGTAAACATGCACAATTCTCTTCCTGTGCACACAAACACTGTCTCAAGAAAATTATTTGTACCTACTAACTGAAAGTGTGTGCTCTCTGCCACTGACATTAAGATGACAAGTACACCAAAGAGAACAAGATAATAAAAGCAAACCAAAACCCATCTTACTCCAGATTAATTAAAAAAGAATCTGGCGAAAGATTTTTTTTGTTAGGAGTAATTTTTTCTTACTTCTTACTAAGGCTTACTGCATTACACTAACAAACAAAAGCTGTTGAAACAGCAATGCCCACAGGGAGCTACTCACGCAATTGCACGACTGCGCTCTCCCCATTCGTGGCGATATAGTGCAGTGTCTGCTCCCCGTAGTAGGAAGCACCTGTCTTGTCAACCTCTGTACTTGCTATGACCAGCACAGCTGTGGCTGACAGAAGAGATGCACACAAACTTCAGTACAGTTATTGTAGATTATATCAACTACTTCACAAAGTACCAAGAGCAAAGAGCAATCAGGTTGATTGTGAATTCTAGTTAGTTGTTACATTCTCTCATTAACCCAAACAGAACAAATATCTTCCTTTCTCAGATCAGAAGTGTAAGCTAAGACTATTAATTCACCATTGATTTAGTGAACATACTTCTGCAGCCATAAAGATGATATTCATCTAAGGCAGGATCCAAGCAGTTCCCTGAATAAAATGTTCCATCAACAGCTTTTTGATGTGCATCCATTTTCCCAAAACTGTGTGCCCACAGGTGATTTCTACATCCAGGTAACACCTTCCCTGTGTCCCAAACAATGCAAGGTGAAGTAAAAGGGTTTTGTTGTTTTGTTTTTTACAATATTATTCAGAAGCAGTTCATTGTTAATCAAAAGCAAAGCACACAGAGGACTCTGCAAGTCAGCCCAAGTGTGATCCATCTGTGTGTATAAATTTTATAGATTAAATATGCAAATTAAACACATAACCGAATCTCACGTGCGTGGAATATAGGAGTTCAAACACACAGCTGCAATACCTTTTCTGTTCCATAGCACTGTCACCTTGTCAGCTTTAAAGAAACTTTTATTGGCCAGTGCAGACTGAGGACCACTGAAGTTGGGATACTGGTAGAGCCTCACGAAGGATGGTGCTCCCTTACTGCCTGGGACATACACAGCCACCTGCAACAGAGCCATGAGAGCACTGCAGCTGATGGACTTACTTCCAAAGGGCCCATGCACTGGTAGTACCCTGTACTAACATCACAGCAGTGTTCTGAGGGGAAACATCTCAAGTACCTTGGTTGGCTGTGCTCCTGGGGATAGCACAAAATCATTAACCTTTTGCAAATGCAGCTTATTTGCAATAGTACCTGAAAAAAAACAAAATCAGAGATGTGATGATGATAATGACAAACCATGTTAGCCTGGATTACTCAAGTATACCTTTTTATGGGTCTGCACCCCAGATAATAAAGAACAGTATATATAATGATACAGGATTTCTTTTAGTGAGCAAACAACCACTACTTTCCCATCTTATCGCACAGTTTTATTTACAAAACTGACTTGAACCAAGCCTAGGTCTGAAATCCAGCATTTAGTACTTGAAAGATATTCAAATAGAATGTATGCAGGCAACACTTGAAATAAAAAGCCAGCATGAGAAGAAATAAGGAAAATAATGTGGAAACACACACACACACACACACACACACACCCACCAAAGAAGATTTCTACAGAGATTGCAATAAATCCCATAGAAACACTTGCGTACTGAAGTCATTGTTCTCAAAGAAGTGCACTTCATTGTTGACATTCCTGGCACAAATGCTTTCATCATCTGCCCAACAGGGACACCTACATGTAATGAAAACAATTAGAAACACTGAATGATGCTCATGTTTAGCAGTCTAAGAATTTTCTCCTCCATACTTAACACCAAGGAAGTGCAAACACGACAACATTTCAAATGGATAAATGACATCTGCACAGTATAAAATATACAGCTATTCTCAGTTATTGTCTCCCCAAATTTCTCTGTGAATTTATACTAAAAAACAAACAATTTATGTACAATTTGCCTACCAAGGTACTTACAAGCACAGACATTTGCCTTCAGTTAGCAGCAGGCAGTATTTTGAAAGCCAATAGCACACCAAAAGCTCTATCTACCTGGATCAGATTTTGGGAAACCACAATTCCTTGCAAACAGCATCTGGAAATGTCACTCACCAGTTTTGCATCTTTTTCTGGATGAAAGCTTTCAAACACTTTCCCGTTGTCACCTCATGGAGCTGTAGATTGGGCACCCCTGAAATGCCATCTTTAGCAGCTGCAACAAAAACAGGGATTACAGTGGTGGTCTCAGGGTATCAAACCTGCCTCTCCACAATCACAGGAGTCTAGGAGCAACCAAACATGCACAAACTTCTCCCACGCAGTACACACACACACACCCCACCCCCCACCCCCCAGGACTGAATTCTAGACTGTTGATTGCTTTATTATTAACACAAGTCTTTCCACAGTCCTTCAGCCCGCAGAAAGAGGCAACATTTGGAAGGGTAGGGTTTCTTCTCCCATTACAAGGGCAAGATCACCGACACTAGGACAACTTCTTTAATGTGTGTTTCGAAATCAAAATCAAGAGCTGTCCTCTGGGCAACCAAGCAAGGTATGTTCTCCCTTCCCACATTTTGTCCTCACAAGAATGCAAAGCACTTTGTCCATTCACACTGTAGTCACAGCTCTAATGCAAGCCAATGCAAAATGGTTCTGTTGGTTTGAATCTCTCTGTACCCTCCCACTGGCTCTGGATACTACATTTGCCTATTTCTGCAGAGATTCAGACCAGACCTACTAACAGCTCTCCAACACCTACACCTGGCAGCAGTTCTGTCCCTTGTGCTGCCTTGCCTTACCCTACAGCCCATCCCAGACCACTTCCCACATTCCTGCAAACCCTATTAAAGCATGCAGTTACCCCTCTAACTCTGCAGCTGGTGAAATACTCACTGGTGTAGGCTTGCCAGATTGCCAGGATGTTATTCTTTGGTGAGAACTCAAGGCAAACTGCCTTTGGGAGATCAAAGGAACACAGCAACTCAGCACTGGTGACATTCACAATATTTACTCTGCAACCAAGAAATGCTTATTTCAATAAACCATGCTTAGCATAGTTAATTAACAGCCAAAGTAACTTTTCATGTATCTGACTCTTCTAGATCTGCTCCAGATTTGGCAATATAACAAAAACAGAAGAGGGTGGGTTTTTTTCCTTTTTTTCCTGCTTTTATTAATTTTTGCAAGAACACACTTTAAAACCAGACACCCAAGCATAAAAGCAATGGAGTGAAAGAACTGCTCAAAATATATCATGTACCTTTATCTGCAGGATTTGAACTCTGAACCAGAGACCAGACATGCTCTATCCATAGACCCCATCCACACTGTCACAGAGCTTGAGCAACAGACAACAGAAAGATTCTAACCGAATTAAAACACACATTTACCACAATTTTGAAGGTGTGCTATCTGTGAGGATACAACATCTAAGATTTGGGCTTTTTGAGGTTGGGGAATGCAGGGAGAGATAGACAATAAAAAGCCAAGGCCAGAGAGCTGAACAAACAAGGTCAAGCAGCACCTCTGACTGCTGTGTATTAAAGATCTGCCACAGAGACAAGCCAAAGAAACAAAGAAAACAGTAAATATTCAGGAAACAAAGCCACTACCACATTTAATGCAAAATTAAACTGCATTTGAACCATATATGCAAAAATACACATTAACATCAAGAGCCTTTATACAGACAAAAGCAAATGGGGCAGAATTGATCAGTTTAGTGCAAACAAAATGAGTACTATCATAAAGTGCACCAACTTTTCTCCATTGCACCAGGCAAAGAGGGAACCATCCTTGCTAAAAGCAACAGCTTTGCAGTTTTTTCCAGAGACCCTAAAGAAATAACAAATGCACATTAGTATTCCAACACACTGCATGAATTAAGGTATTTTTAAAACAAATAGGAACACACCAGTTTTCGTGCTGCAGCCCTGAGCAATTTCCTGTGCTAAGGACAGCAAGAAAACATTCACTTACATTTACACGTTTTTCAGTTCTGGAGTCTGTGTTTACCTTTCAGGCAATTATTTCTTCTGTTCAAAACACCATAAACAGTGATAACAACAATACCTTTGAAATGCTGTGCTCTCTGTGAAACTGGGTGGCCCATTCACCATGTAAAGCCCTTCGGATCCTCTCACTGGAAGAGGAAACAAATGACCTTTCATTTCAAACAGGAACTCTACAGAATGCAGTGATGAGGCCACAAAACACAGTGATGGTGCTTCAGCCAGCTCTGAGCTCCTAGGAGCTGCTCCACAGGCAGCAGAGGCCCTGCTGGACCAGTCCCCATGCCCTGCAGGTCCCCGGGGCTATCACCATCTGTTCTAAGCCTCAGGAAAGTAAGGCTGAGTGCACGGGCCTGCCCTGCTTTCACCTAGCTACCCTGTCTCCTCTATCACAGCATCTTAAGGAGCATTTAATCACTTCCCAGGTGGTTGCATAAAACAATGAACACAGTAAAAAGGACAAGCATATTCAAAATCGATGCTTTCCTGTCCCTGAGGACCAACTCGCAGCAAAGCAGAGTAGACCTGCCGGTGGACCATGGGCTGCTCGACCAAGGAAAGGACGGGGATAAGCAGCCAACAGCCAGCAGCCCCGGGGAGAAAGCCCGGCAGCTATCCCGAGAACTGAGCGTGCCTATGAGACAACAACACAGCTCAGTAAGACTTGACCGAGCCGCCGGGAGCGGAGCGGAAGCCCAGCCCGGCTGGCAGAGAAGAGAGCGATAGAACCCGGGGCCGGGCCCTGCCACGCCCCAGCGGCGCGCTCTAGGGACGTGACCGGTGGAGGGCACGGGGCCGGACCAGCACAGCCCCCTCCTGCTCGCCTCCAGCCACAGCCGGTCTGGTCGCCACAGCCCCGCACCCGCCCAGCCGCCGCCTGAGCCCGACCCACCTGCCAGTAGCGGCACGGGAGGCGCCATGTTGGCGCGGGGAAATCTACTTCCTCTTCCTGGTGAGCGTCGGCACGGCCACGCCAGGGACGTCCACGTCGCACGGGGCGGGAGCAGGCCAGGGGCACAAGACGCTTCTGCCCTCCGCGGTGCGCACCGCCCCGGAAGCACTGCCTCCGTGCGCGCGGGTTGGCGACGGGAAGGAGGCCCCTCCCCGGGCGTGGCGTATTTCCGGCGGGCGGTGCCGTGCCGTGCTGACGCTGGCAGCGGGCGGTGCGCGCGGGGCAGAAGGAGCGGAGCGGCGAGCCGGAGCGGCCTGGGCCGGGTGGCTGGGACCGGCGACCCACCATGGTGGCCAAGCAGCGCATACGCATGGCCAATGAGAAGCACAGCAAAAACATCACCCAGCGTGGGAACGTTGCCAAGACCTCGGTGCGTGGGGGGACGGGGCTGGGCCGGGGTGGCGGCGGCGGTGGTGGCGGTGGTGGTGGG
Organism: Bucco capensis; assembly: GCA_013396975.1. NCBI lineage: Eukaryota > Metazoa > Chordata > Aves > Piciformes > Bucconidae > Bucco > Bucco capensis. Next base: position 63,778 of record VWZO01018693.1, on the reverse strand, counting down.
GTGGGAGACGGGCCGCGGTGATGGTGGTGCTGTGTCTGCAGAGGACGGCCCCGGAGGAGAAGGCGTCGGTCGGGCCCTGGCTGCTGGCTCTGTTTATCTTCGTGGTGTGTGGATCAGGTGAGCGGGCGCGGGCGGGTGGGCTCCGGCGCTGCCTTTCCGCGTCCCAGGCGGTGCCCCAGATCCCTCCTTGCCTGTCGAACGCTCCCTTTCTTTACTCTCTTGGCAGCCATCTTTCAGATCATCCAGAGTATCCGGATGGGCATGTGAGGGGCCTGTCGCCGGCGAGGCCCCCCCATGCCCCTCCCAGCGCTGCCATGGACTGTTCCTCCTCGGCCGGTGCCTTGCCAGCCCCTGTCCGTCGCAGCAGCTGCCGAGGAGCTCTGGGCATCAGCCGTGTCGCATTCCAGGTCCCTTCACGAGTCATTCCAAGTTTTCTAGCCCATGCCACAGTGCCTTGAACAGCACCACATGTATAAAGCAATAAAGTTATATTGTTGATCTACAATCGTGGACCTACTTATTCGGTGAGGTATACACTTGTGTTTGCTGTAGATATATTCCACTGTGCGTGATGTAGATACTTAGGAAGTGACATCTGCTGTAAGCACCAGTCCTAGATCTAACTCGCTGTATAGCTGGAAATGGTTTTATTTAAAGTCAGAAGCCAGGATTTTTGTAGTAGCTGAAGCATGTTTGTGCCAAAGCAGCTGGGCCCTGCAGCATTCTGTAGTTTACCCGAGTGCATCATCCTCTCTGTACGCATCTAGTAGCCTCACTGCAGCATGTGGCAGTGCTCAAAATGCTTATCATGAGGAAAATGGTTATCCTATGCTTCCTGTCCTAATGAATACAAAATGCTTGTTTATATAGAGTTAGTGGGTGTTGACTAGGCACCGGCATGACGGAGCAGCAGCTGTTTCCAATACGACCTGATGCTGGCGTTCCCTGGACTGCTGTGTGGCACAAGCTGGAGCTGCTGGCTCACCGAGCCACTTCTGCCCACCCCTGGGACTGGCTGTAAATAGTTCCTGGACAACCTTCCACAAGTGGTGACAGTTTTTAGTTTTACAATGTTGTATGGGAATGTTCCCTGCAGGTGCTGGGACCCTGCTCCCTCCTTCCTACAGTTCTGCTTTGATGTGCAGCAGCTGCAGCATGTGGTGTGTTTTGCCATATGTATTTAATCCTATTTAAGGTAAATCCTGCTTTCAGCCTGATTTCATCTAACAGTGGATTGAGTACTTAACTGCTTCCCTATGGATGAGCACAGTTCTGTCTCAGTGATACTGGAGGAAAAAAAGAAAAGAAAAAAGCTCCTTCGAAAAAAAGCTCCCTCCCTGCCCCTGCAGATGGCTGTAACTTAAGATCACAGTGGAAAATGCTGCTATTGATCCTGTTTCACTGCTGGTGGCCCAGGATTTGTGCTGGCCTCGAGCTGTCCCTTGTGGTGACAGACAAGAACACTCTGAACTCACTCTACTGCTGTATCTCATCACTCTGGGAAGATCTCCTTTGTTCAGGTTTCTTAGCAGAAGACATTAAGCCTGGTTATGCTACAATTAATAGAAAAATGTTTCTGTAGAGATTAATGCAATGCCTGTTAGCTGTGAAGGAGCAGTCTTTTGTATGAGTTGTCATATTTCCATATGGAATCGGTGCGAGTGGAATAAAGCATAGTGGCCCAGAGCATGCCTAGAAGGGAGCTGTGTGAGATAACATGCTGTCCTTGCTCTCAGACACTCATGGTTTGTAAGGGGGGGGGGAAGGATGTATAATCTCTGAGTTTGAATAAAGTTCTTTTCAAATGCAAGTTGTGTTCGTTGTGAGGTTGGCAAAATAATGCCTTAGTGGGTGCTTGAACTAGGCTAGTTCACCCCAAGCATTGCTGCATTAGCTTCTTCCCCAAGAAGAGACACTTTGCTGTAGGAAAGCCCTCATTTGGCTGCTCAGGGCAGGTCTGAGCTGTGTCAGGGCTACAGTGCCTCTAAGCCGTTGGGACTCACTGGGAAACAATGGGCATACACTGAAATATGAAAAATTACATTTAAACATGGGGAAAGGAACAAAACCCACTACACCAAAATCCAACTTCTTTTACTATGAGACTAGATCAGGGCCTGGGGAAGTGGTTGCCAAGGGAACCAGTGAAGTCTTCATCCTTGGAGACAATCACCTGACTCCACAGAGGGCCCTGGGCAGCTGCAGTGCCAGAGCATCTCCCAAGGGTCCTGCTACCCAGCTCTGCTCCAGCTCTGAAGTACAAATGCTGCGAAGTGCCAGGCTTGTTTCCTTTCACAAACCTCAGAGAGCAATATTCAGGTTTATTTCTCTCGATACCAGCTTCTCATTGCCAGGAACTGACAGAGCACCTTTTCCAAGAGGCTGGCCTGCACCAGCACACTGTCCTTGTGAAGTAATGCCATTTACAGGCACAGTCAGGTTCTGCAGCAGAACTGAACTCATCCCATTGAGGTGATGTTATTAATGACTCACAACTTGCTTTTCTCTCAAATCCTTGTCCTTTTTTCTCCTGTGCAGCATTCTTAAGGCTAGCTGTAAGACTACTTCAGTAACATGCATCAGTACTGGCACACTTTGCTTCATAAGGCAGGCAGTCCTTCCTCTCCTGCCAAGTCTTTCTGAGCCTGTGGGGCTGTGTGACTTGCACTGCAGCTGCAGCCAGTGCAGCACAGGGACTGCAGCCACCCACCCCAGCATCAGGTCATGCACCACAAGCTGCAACTGGGACCACTGCAGGCTTCCCTTCACCTCAGTACAGCACAAACTGATAAATGACCAACCCACTGCTGACATGAGAAATGTCCAGTGATAAAACTGACCTCTGAGGTGACGCTGACCATGTGTATCTGCTCAGCTGCAAATGTGTGGGGTGTACAGAGTCTACCTGATAGCTTCAGATGTCACACATTGACTTAGAATAGCCCCGAGGGAATCCAACACCTTACAGAGCATGGATAATCTCCCCTTCTGGAACAATTATTACTTGGAAGCCCAAAGGCTGTTACTTATGCAGTGCGAAACAATCGGTTAGCAAAGGTGTCAGGGAGGGTGCTAGGACGTGTAATGGCAGAGCAGAAGGGCGAGTGGAGGAGCCAGGCTGGCATCTGCAGATCTGAGAACAGGGAACCTGCCGTGGGGGTTGAGTCCGAACACCCCGCAGACCTTCGGGAGAGCTCCTAGCACGGCGCGGCCGAAGCACCAGGAGCTCTGGAGCCCCCGGTAAGCAGTCTGGCCTCCCGCAGGGCCTCGGCTGGGCCAGCCGCAGTCCCGAGCGCCCGCTCCAGCTCCTCCTCCTCAGCACCGCCCTGAGGGCCGGCGGCCGTCATGGCCGGGCGGCTCCGCAGCTCCTGCGGAACAGGGCTCGCGCTCGGCCCGAGCCAGCCTGGCCGCGGGCACACGGACCTCCGTTGGCGAGATGTGGCGAGTGACCATTGCTGTGCTCACCTCACCCCTCACCTTCCCTGGAGAATCCCAGCTGCTCCTGTCAGCCCTCCCACAGCCCACTCCCCAGCCAGTCACAACCTTCTCAGGTTCCTTATTAAGCACTTCGTCTGCATCCTGCATTGTTTTCAAAGCACACTCTTTCGTGTCACACCCTCTGACATGTTCAGTCCGAGCCACCACAAAGCTAAGTGCCATCGCTTTAGGACCCTTGGGCTCTGGTGTACCCTGTGTCTAGCACAGAGAGCCATGGGCTCAACCCCATTTGAAGCACAGCAAGTCCCGTAGCTGAATTCCTTCTCTACGAGTTAGGCTGAAGCTATGGAATGATTTCGAAGACCCGTAATTAGAGGAATATGCTTCCCACAGAGGACAGGGTCATACCTCAGGAGGCCACTTTCACACACAGCTCCCTCAGAGGGAGGCACTGCAGCAAGCAGCAGGCTCATGGCCCACCCCAGATGTCCAATCACAGGGAATGCAGGTCTCTGCCACCCAGCCTCACACGATGCACATGGGGACGGTGGCTGATTGATGTTGCCGTGCCATCGCATGTCAGGACAACAACAAAAGGCTTCACAGCACATAGAGCCACCCAGCCTGACAGCAACACGGCCACCTGTCAACAAGATGTTCTTCCCTCTCTCCAAAATCAAACACACAATAACATCAAGGTGATCTTCTCACACTGAAGGAACTAGTTCCTCTACTTCCCCAGGCAGTGGCCTCAGAGTGCCTCTGGGAAGAGGCAGCAGCAATTCAAAAACTCTGTTCTGCCATTTTACAGTGTTCACACACAGCAAGCAGAGTTAGCATTTAGAACTGAACACAACTTACCACTAGGAGAAAATTAAAACAAAACCCAAATCCAAACCTGACAGGAGCAGAGCCAAGCAAACAAAGGATTTCCACCACAATCAGTTTAATCTTTGTTCCATCCCCTATTTTCAGCAAATTTACTCAATTTTTTTTCTTACCTGCAAGTGGATCTAACAGTTGCTGTGCAGCAGAGCTCAGACCGCTCCACATGAGGTCAGAAGCCTTACACCAGATGGACACACAGAGACCATGGTATTCTACAGAATGCTGAGGTGCTCTCACCAGCTGCCATTCTCTACTCCCATCGCCAGCAGGACATTTAACAACTTCACTTGTTCCCTGCCTCAGAATGAATGACAGTTACAGGACTAGCTCTGTAAGAGTTATAATCAACCCCAATTTGTCCCTTTATGCTGACTTTACAAGCCATACTCTCACTGTGTGGCTGGAGAAAGAGACCGACCACACTGGGGGGAAAAGGCACCCAGCCACTGAAATTTTTCATTTCTAATTTATGTGCAAAGCTCTTGTTTCACTAAAGGATTTACAGTGCCATACATGTGTGCTTACAGCAGAGCGAGGACCACCAAGCTACAACTGGTGAATAAAGATCATTTTAGTACATTACTTTTTTTATACTTGTACTTTTCCATATACATATATATACACACATAGCTGTTTTGAACCGTGCTGAGAACTGATGCTTACCAGGAATATGTGATGTTCCCTCCAAGTTTCTGTAAGACAGGACAAGGATGCTTCCTTGAGATCTCCAGAGACGAACACATGCAGTTTCCAGCATTGCCGCTTCTGTTTTGTTTCCCCTAATACATAAAACTGATGACAGTTAGACAACCACAAAGACAGTAAGATACTGAAGCAAACACCTGCAGGTTGAGGCTCAGGCACGGGCCAGGCTGCAGCACACCAGGATGAGGGCTCCAGGTTCAATAGGCTGTTCTTGTGCAGGCTTCTCCAAAGCAAACCCTTGGCTTCAACACAACAGACACCAAACTGTCTCAACAGTCCAGCAGACAGCCAGGTGTTAATTGATACCACTGGTATACCAAACTAACATGGTCACCAACAGCATCGCATATGCTTTTCCTAGAATAAAAGAAAAAAAGTCTGTGGCAAGAGAAGCAGTTATAATTTTGGCTCACTGAAGTTATCTTTATCCATTTTTTAAGAAAAATAAGTGCTAATGCATTTAATTAAACTGTAACAACGTCTATAGCCCTTAAATTTCAACAAAACTGCAGCTTAATTTCAGAAAATGTGTTAAAATATTTATATTTACACATCAGTTTGACACACTGCCTTAGTTTACACAAATGATGGTCTCTTGAAACTGCATTTATGAAATGTACATTTTAATTTAAATACTCGGTATACACTGCACTGTATCTGCATGTTGCATTTATTAAATACATTAAAATCTGCAATGTAACAAAATGTTTTCTGCATACGAAATTCAGAACACCATTTTATATGAACAAAAGATGGCTCACTTCATTTATTTTTTTTTAATGACTAGTGCATAGCACACTAGTTCAGCTCCACCAACACCAGCTATTCTTTCTCTTTTATTTGACATTGTTCACAGATTACATATTACAATAAGAGTGCTGGATAAAAACATGAGGTACGAAAGTGGTTCAGAGAGTACAGGTCATGCAGATCATGCTAGACAGCAAAGAAAGTTGTGAATGAGAAAACACTAAATAAAAATACATAAAGAATGTGCATTATAAAATAAAACAAAACAAAACCAAACCTCAATTACACAGCTTTGCTTCTTTGGTTACAAAGTAGGTTGAACAATTTCACAGCTTTTTATTCCCCCCCAAAAAAAAAAAAAAAAAAGAAAATGTCAAAAAGCAGAGGAATCATGGCAATTTCTCTCTGTTAGAAAGTAGAAACAGAAATGAGCAAAGTTTTCTTCATCAAAATAGCCCATCAATTATTTATTATATCACAATAACTGGTGACTACCTGTACAGATGCACTACGGTCTTCATACTTACACTCTATACAAAATTTACATTCAAGCTGGATCTTTACTACTGTAAATAAATACCAAAGGTCAATTGCCATTAGTGTTAGAAATATGCCAGGATTCTTTTGTTCAATTATTGCCTAAACATTGTCTCTATCCAATGCAATCCTATCTTATTATTGTACTGATACAGACATTTATTTAAAAAATTAAAAAAGGTCTGTGACATTGTTCATGTACATTATGAAAATAGCAGCCCTGTAATAAATAAAACAAATACATGAAACTAAAGTAGGCAAACGTTATTCATCTTGAAAGAACAGTGGCTCTGAAGAGGAACAGCTACTTCTCACCAGAGAGCAAGAAAGTAACCTGCAGAGAACGCAAACCTTGGAGAGCCACCAAAGCTCCTGTAGCCCGCCCTCTGCACACCAAGCACAGGCATCCTGCACTAACAACTCCTTCTAGGACACCCTGCACGCACTGGCGATGGAATGGACACCACCTGCACTCGGTGGTGGAGCAGAGAGGGACAGCTCTTGTAGAGTGATTGTCTAATACTGAAAAGGCCAAACACACAACAAAGCATGGCTACTCGCTGTCACATCAAGTGGAGAGAAGGTCAGTGGCACACAAGGACAGACTGCTCCCAGGCTCTGTGCTCAGAGGAGGCAAGGAAGCGTTATGCTGAGGAGACATTCGGCTGCTGCGGAGGTTGCGTTGGCTGCGGAGGCTGTGCTATCACTGCTTGCGCTTGTGAAGTGCTACTGGGGTTGGCCTGTTGGGTTGAGAGTTGGGATAACTGATCATTGTTGGAAAGGGACTTTAACAGTGCATTTTCTCGTTCAAGTAAAGAGTTTCTTTCAACTAATTCTTTTATTTGTTCCTTCAGGACTTCCACTTCTTCTCTTACTGCATACATCAAATGGCTTTTCACCAGATCCTGTGAAAAAAAAAAAAAAGGCAAAAAGTTACACAATGGGATAGTTTCATTCTACTCCAACCCCAGGATTTAGTATTTCATTGCTTTCACTGAAGTAAGTGGTAAGCCTGGAAAACTAAAGCACTCTTCACTAAAAATGCATGAATAAATTAGTCTTAGAGCAAACAACCTAGCCCTTCACTCACTGTGAAGTGGCCCTGACATCAAACATTGTCTCCAGCATTCAGTTCTAGTCACTTCAGTTATGCTGAGTGACTAGAACTATGTCCCAGCTAGTCAGAATGAAAACATCAGCTCCAAAGCTCTGACCTGGACACAGCAGTCTGCACCAAGCAGTTTCAAGCACTGAGGTGCACAAGCACCAAGACATAAGAAAGCCTCTGAATCAGCAGAGGTAACAACCAAACAGACGGTACTGAAGCTGAACAGTGTCATAGATGGCACAGTGTAAGCGCCAATTAACAAAACTAGCGATGAACTTAGCTAAAGTAAGATTCAAATGTGCTTATCTATTTTCAGCACTTAAGTTCAATCAGCTTCATGGAAGTTTGTAGGAAAATTAATTTCAGAACACTTCTGGGACAACAGCAAAGGTAATCCTGGGTTGTGGTCATCCCACAGTTGATACAGAAAACCCACTTTTCATAGTTTCACAGTCTCAATTTGACTGATGGGATGTCACAGACTCAAGAAACACAATACAGCTGGAAATTCATGCTCAGTGACAAACCACTAATCTTAGTAGAAATAACTTGTTTTTTTTTTACTTACCATTGCCTGTTCTATTTTGTTGTCAATGGCAACAACACTTGCACCAGATGCACTGTAAATACAAGGAGAGAACTCTGTGAGCATGACCGTATCATTTGATTAAAACCATGCACCACTGGCACCTGCAGAACTCCTAGAACATACTGTCCCCGAGAGGATGAAGCTTCAGACTGAACAGTTCAGCATACAGTCATGTGGGGTTTGTTCCCCCCACAGCACAGTTATCACTCTCTTAAGAGATACCACTCCTTCAGTCTGCAATGCCTCAGACTATGCTTATGACACCTGTAACCAGAAAAATGCATTAGAATCAACAGCAAATTAACTGTTTGGATTCCTCACCTCATTTTTCAGTTTTCTTCACTGGAAAAACAGGGATTCATGGGATATTCCTGTGGTCCTTACCTCTGCTTTTATTTCTGCTAAACTGCTTTTATAAAGCACTGAAGAAAAACAAACTGGTTCTAAAATACTTGTTCTCCATATTTACTTGCAGACCGTTTTTCCAATGAAGGAGTTCCTGATTAGCACTGTTTTCACAACTTTACAGCCCACTGAAGAGCAAGACGCAGCTAAAGCCCTGAACTCTACAATCACACTTACTCAGTTCCAACAAATTCTCACTGGATCTCATTTAACACCTGAAAAATGTGCTGCAGTTGGCTGGTTACAGTTACGGCTGGGCTTGTTCCAAAGACACACTAGTAGTGCACAATACTCCAGCAAAACATCTCAGTCACCACCATAACAACATACACTTACTGTCTGAAGCAAGATGTTGAACTACATCTTTATATCTCAGGCTCTGGCAATCCAAGCCTTCATATTTTTGGTCTGTTTTCAAGATCCTCAAACACAAGCCAGTCACTCACTCCTAACTCTCTGGAGGTGGAATTTTGGGGGCTGGAGATGTGCCTGTTTGGAGAGGGGCTGTTGCTCTCCCCAGGAGCTCAAGCAGGGCAGCCCCCAGCATGCTCCTCCCCTACACTGTCCCTCTCATGCTCTCCACATCCACCCTCCCGCACCAGATCTCAGAGGTCTGATCTTACTCCACAGCTCCATGACTGACCTAAGACTGCAGTTCCTGGAGTATTTACCAGCCCACCTATGGATAAATGCTGATAATGCTCCCCAGCAATGGAAGTTGCTATCAGCAGAGCGCAGCTATGTTTAAGAAAAAAAACAACAAAAAAACCCCCAAACCTTAACATGGAGGAAAATGCAAAGCCTGCAGTCCTGCTGGAAAAAAGCCTCTCTGAAACTATGCAACACTCATGGAAACAAAGTGTTAAGGAAAAAAATACTGAAGGCTTTTTAAAATGAGTATTGACAATATGCTCAGCAGTACTGGTTATGTATGTGAAACAAGGTTCAACTACTGGAAGAATAGGACACTATTCAGAGAAACTCATTTTAACAAGTCCCACAAGGACTGTCAGTACCTAGCAGCAAGCACTACAGGTAGAGGGAACTGGCTTTTCAGCCTGAGAGAGTAACACCCTCTATTTCTACATTAAACAAAGTGTTAAACACCCATTTCAAGAGAAAAATCACCCCAGTGTCTTGCTGTCCTCCAAACCTCTTTCAAGCCATACTCATGGAAAACCTCCTCAGAATAAAAAGTATTTATAATTCAGGACAAGAGTAGGTAGTGCTTCCCATTTGTATCGATGTAGTTTCAGATCTATCTGAAACTGTCCAAAATGTTTGTGTTCAAGGGTCATTGTCTGTGATACAACCTGTCACAAACACCACTCTAGAAGTCAGGCGAGGCATGTCTGAACAGATAGAGAAGACCACAATAAACAAGATTCTTATTGCCCTTATCCCTAGAACAGTTTGCCCTTTCTCAACGTACTGAGTCAGGGTTCCAGAGCTGCTCCCCGCACAGATCCCGGTATCCACCCTGCTCAGTACCCGAGATGCACAGCCCAGCACTAGCTCACCACTCTGGAGGAGCTCCACTCTGACAGAGCTGCCAGCAGCTAGTCAGATGTGGTTTATCCTGATGTAAATATTTCATTTCACTTTATAAAAGCCTGTGGGAACCAGACTTCATGTTATCACAATCCCCATATGATTCTGTCCTTTATTCTTTTCCTAGTGCTCCCCTCAACAAAGGACTCCTGTGAAACATCCAAGAGCAGAGTGCTCCACTGCCAGCTACTCCTAAGCTAGAGCCCAAAAATGTTGCCAAATCTTAAGGTTTTATATTTTTCTCAGATCTTTAGCTGTTGATATCAAATCTGTTTGCATAAAAATACTTTACCCCATGACTGCAGATTGAGATTTACAGACACAACCCAGTCCTTATGAAAAGGCCAGGAAAAAGTAATCTGTCCAGGAATTTGGATGTCATAAGCATCCCTCAAAGTAGCAAGAGTTTGGGAGTGCACTCCACAAGCACACCATCCACTGTGTATCCAACAGCTCAACTAGCAAATTCTTGAATTGGAAGCAGAAAGACACTACCTAGCTCTTATAAAAGAAGATAAACTACTACGCTGTGCTTTTACACAAAGCTGATTGCTCCAGGAACTACAGAAGTCTGGCAATTATTTTTCAAAGCTGAAATAAACACAAATCCACATCAAATGGTGCAGCACAGTTAATGGGATGCATTAGGCATATAGTTATTTTTGTAACAGCAGACGTCCTACCCTTCCCTCAAACACCTACCACACACACAGCACTGTAATTGCTTTGTTTCAAGTGTCTTGGACAATCCTGTACACCCAGATCAAGAGAAGGGGAAGAGAACTGGTAAGTAAGTGCAAGTCTGATCTCTAAAGCATGTTACACGATACACTTCCCCAATACAGCACAGTCTCACAAGCCTCAGTATAATTCTGACTTCATCACTACAAAAAGTTTTCCTATGGAAACAGAATATCCCAAAGGTACGGTAGGATATTATTGGAAAGTTGTCTTAGTATCATCAACAAGCTATAGTACTGTTAAAAAAAAAAAAAGTGTTTTGTGGCCCTCTTAGCACAACATATACCAGTGTACAGCCTCACTGAAAATACAGATACTATATAATGACCAAACAAGTGTTCTTGTGTCATTCTGCAGTTCAAGAAAGCTTACTTACTATAGACTATTCCACAACTTTAATAACACTGGTCATGGAACGGGAAAGAGATTGAGGTGATTAACAGAAAAAATGAAAATGAGTGGATCAGAAAAGAGCAAAAGTTAATACCATAATTTTCACTTGTTCATGGTTGGAGGAAAATTTAACCATCAACGTCATCTCATATTTGTAGGCACCGAGTCTCTCTCAGTGGCAAGTTCAAGTAGTGCCACTGTATTCAGCTTGGTGTTGTCACCACCAATGGCTTTAGATGTAACTATCATCCTTCTAAGACACACATTCTCAACTTCAAAACTCACTTTGAAATCCAGGCAGAAAGACTAGGAATCACTTCAAAATAAAGGCATTGGTAGCTTAATTCACTCTGTCTGCTTCAAAAGAGAGCACAGTGGTTTATTTTCGGAGATTCCACAGTTCTCAGTAATGTGTATTTTACGCCAGCACTGGATGCATTAGGAATGAGAGTTATAAACAGCCCTACTTTGGCACTGTGCTAGACTAGGTAATAGCATTTCACATTGAAATGACACTGCAAATCTTACTGACTGGATTATGTAAACCAATTTTGAAGCTTCAGGATTTTTAGTCACTAACAAAAACCATATTTTGGATTCAGCTGTATCAAGTGTCTTGCCTAACAGCCTCCATAAGACAACTCTTCTTTTGAAGTACCAGATCTGCTTTGCTTTAGGTGCAAGATGTCCTACACAAGAGTCTTGGACAGGCATCTCTGAACCAGGACATCTCCTTTAGTTACTACTTGAAACTAAACCATCAAGTGACCTTCCCTGAAGGAAAGGGAAGGTACCTTGATATATTACCACATTTGTTTCACTGGCAAGTGAGCTACAACCTAAACCATTAATTGTGTTAATTTGTCCTTTCTCCTTACTGGTATACATTTTGCATAAAGCTCAGTTTATTTTAGAGTGGGTTTTTTGGTGGGTTTTTTTGTGTGGTTTGTTTTGTGTTTGGTAGTTTGGTTTGCATTTTTTTTTGTGTCAGCTTCCTCATCCTAAGATTTATTTCAAGTTGAGACATGAAAACAGAGAAACAGATGAAGGCTAGACCTTGAAGTGAGCTTTTGTTCTAGCATTGAATTTGTATTCAAAGCCCTGAAGTTTGTTAAATAATGATGTCCTTGGAACCTAAATACCAACTCTGTCTCATAAACAGAGGAAAGTAGCATCATCCAGAGCTTAAAGCAAAAATGCAAACTTGTCCAAGTTTCTCCTAGAAAGGGAAGACATTGCTTTTGAAACAGCCTAATGCCAGCACTTCAGCAATAAAAATACTTAAAAAGCAGGATGCATTAGCATTACTTTTAACTATCAGTATTGTACAGTGTTGTAGTGCTGCCAAGTAAACTTTAAAGGATTCTGTTAACTTGAAAAGCCTCTTAAGTCAAACACAGCCAGAACAATGGTAAAATAGTTATCAATACTTCAGCAGCTAAACAAAATTTTTTTTTTTACAGCGCTTGTTAAGCAGAAGTACTGTGACAAGCCAGGGCACCACAAGGCATGAAATCACATAAACTTCAATGTAATGCTGACAAACAAAACCTTCAAAATCATGAAAGCACAGGAAAGAAAGATGCATCTACTGATGAATTAGTAATGCATCTCTGACAAGTCATATCCACAACAGAAATGGCTTCACTGCAGTTTCTTTTCATGAGTTCAATGTCAACTTCGTAGATTTACTTCATCCTCCTGTATTGTTGTGGTTCACATCTGTGCTCCATCTAGCTTTACTTAAGCAGAAGGGAAGCAAGCCAGAAAGCTTCATTTCCTTGTTTTGAGACCAAAAGATTTTAACTTTGCAAATATTGTGTTTAAATGTAACATTTTCACAACTTTTATGTGATAGGACTCAACAGCCACAATGCCAAAGGGTTTCCTCTTCTTTCTTTGAAAAGGAACCTATAAATATTTTAGTGAAGATCACCTAGCAGCTGACTAGCATTAAACTCTTTCAGCTTACACATTATGTTATGACGCATGATAGAAGGAGGAAAAAAAAATGCCATGTCATGTATTAAACTTACTTAGCTTTAAGTTTCTGTATGAACACTTTACTTCCACGACCACTTCCTGACCTTTAGAAGCCCAATATGAAGCTCTAGACACAGGCAGCAGCTCTGAACAAACAATGCTGAGGAACTTGCATAGAGCAAAGCTGTTCATGCACACCTCAGCACCTATGCATTCCATACTGAAGCATTCATACCTATCCCAGAAGGTCTTTGACTCACGCAACTTGCTGAAATGGAATGCTTGGTAGAATGCAGCTGACGGATTCCTACAAGATCCAAGAATCAAACAGACATGTTGAAAATGGCTATGGAATAAAAACTAACTAAAAATCACTTCCTTATGTCAGTACTACTTAGGTTTTCATAAGAAATATTGCACACTTGAGTGACAACTAAATGCAACTAATTATAGGAAGAGCAACACAATAGCTAAAGGACATTTGAGTGATACAGAGACTTAACATATGAAAAGCAATTGGCACCTGCAGATGAAGAGAGGATTCCTTTGTCGAGGGGAAGGACAAGGCCCAAGCCCTTCTTTCTAATTCAGTTGTCTGTGAAGGGCATGTAAAAATTCTCTTCCTCAGAAAGTGGGTGTAAATAGAAAGTCATTTAACTTCCAAGATAACTTTACTTGCAGCATTATAAACCCTGTTGCTGTTGTTAGGTATGAAAAGTTGCAGTTTATAACCACACGGCATATGTTTCATACAGTCTATTTTTATATTGATAACCCGATATGCTGTATATTCTTGCACTATTCTAATCAATTATCTGGAAAGGTATGAAAAAGTTTTCCTCCTTTAATTCTCATTTGTACCTGCTGCTGTTGAAATCACTTTTGCATTACTTAGACAATTAAGAGAAAGGTGGAAAGTTAGAAATGGCCATTCTAAAACAAAATTCTTCTCAGTTGCAGACAAAGCTCATGCTGAAGCTCCAAATTGAAGATTAGAATGTATCAGTAAAACTTCCACTATTTTAGGGTTCCTGGCTTTAGAAATAAGGTTATTAATCATATAGTGATGCATCACTAGGACCAGGAATTCAACAGAAGCTTCTAGCTTTGCACAGAAAGCTACAGGAGCCTGACAACAGGCCTGTAATGACACTGCGTTCTTCAGTCACATTTATCAATGAGAAGATGCCAGTATGCTACTTTGGACTCCTAGATTATTTCTGCAGTGCCAGAAGTGAACTAAACACTTAAAAGTGACTCAAAAAAAGCCTGAGGATGAAGTCAGCAAATAAAAGTATTTAGCCTTTATGCAAATTCAGAATTATCACTTAATCAAGAGATATGATGGTAAGCAGAATCTGATCTTACTCTAGGGAACTATGAACATGTATGGATGTGTTTTTAATATGGTGATCAATAAGCAATCAAGGCATTAAAAAAAGTCAAATAGAGCCATCAACTGCCCAATTTAATGTGCACTAAAGGACAAAAACTAATCCCTTCTTAGTTTCTAAAGTTTACAAAATATTGGATGTATTAATATCCAGAAGCATTTCAAACCCGTTATTTGCCTTACTGATCACCAGTAAAAGTCTGTGCTAAACTAGGTTACTAGCTGCAATGAAGCCTGATTACAGTTGGACTCCACATTCAAACATTTGGCACAGTTTGTTTAGGATCTGAACCAGGGGGTTTACAATCACTTGATTACATCTTATCAGGAAACTCCCAGTAAAGTTTATGGCATTTCAAGATTAGGTTTACACTAGTAACAGAACTCCTTCTCTGTCCCTCTTCTTCTAAAAGATGTTTCACTTCTTTATTTATATAGCCTTCTATTTAAAGCAACTGCAGCTTTGTATCAGCTTTATTTCGTAAGACTCCACCTACAAAACAGAGGAACTGGAGTACAAAGCTTTGCAGGAGAGACAAGAGAGACAAGAGACTGGATGTCAGCAAGTCAGTGTAGAATTAAGGAAAAACCACTTCAAGATTAAAGCTCTTAAGTTTTGTGTTTAATTACATATTCTGTTCACGTAATTCCTTTAAACCGTTATACTTGAAATCCATACCCTGAAAAAACAGCACAAATTAGGTGCTGTTATATGCAGGTTTTGATACATTCCAGCTACAGATGACAGGTAAAGCAGACTCAATTCACAGCCTGCATGACAGCTTCTGGGATAGCAGCTCTCAACCACCATAATGGACTTGAAAGAGGTTCACGAGCTAGTCATGAAGTTTACCCATACTGGCAAAAATCAGTGAGACCAGCAGGACATCATGGTTCCTGCCCACCAAGCCCTGGATCAGTAACACAGTGGCAACTTGCCTCAAGACATGACTAAGTAATAGCAGTCAGTAACAGTTTTATTAATTAATAAAAATAAAAAATAGGTAATCAGTATTTCTAAAGGAACTTGTCTGAAGAGTTAAATTGTAAGTTCTGATATGACTATTTCATACTAACCATGGAAAGAACAATGCAAGTGCTCATCTTCCTTCTAAACCTCTCTAACCTCTTTCCAGTTTCAACCACTGCAACTTAAAGCTCTAGGCTCCCAGAAATTGGTCCCTAAACCTCAAGAGTCCCATACAGCAGACAATCCTGTAATCATAACGGCTTTAGGGTTGAGGATTCGCTGACGATCCCATCTTCCCACTTCCCAAAGCCACAGTTGGCACACCCTTTGTTCATTCCTGACTAATCCTGTCCCAGGCAGGCAAACAATGCTCTCCCGGCTCTTCCTCCCTGCAGACAGCATTGTCACAGACACACTTACCAAAGCACTGCAATCTTCCTGAGTACCAGACAAACATGCCAGTTGTCACTGTGACAGACAGCTGAGACCTCTCTGTGGTACTCATTAACACTTTCACCTTCTCTCTGCACTGTTAAAAGCATTCAAGCAAGCTGTCATGACACAAATGCATTACTCTAGCTTCAAAGGGAGAACAGAGAAATACAGAAAACCTCTTGGAATCATTTCATTTTGCGTGACCAAAAAAAAAATAATCAAGACGAGCATTCAGCTGGCCTTCATGTCGCTGAATAACTCACCTGCCCTGCAGGAGTAAAAATAGATGAGCCCACAACGCCAGCAATTTACTAGCACTCAACACACATTTGTATTTATGAAGTGTGAAGTTTAAAGATAGAGGGAGTCTCAAGATGAGGAATGAAGACACACCTTACAGTGTACTTCAAGTGACCTTTTATGTCTGGAGAACCTTCTCAGAAGACAGTAGCTTTAGCAGTTACTATAAATACTTCTATCTTTATACTTTGTCAAATATAGGAATAAAAGCAGACACCAGTGGCTGACAATCTAGACTCACCTACCAGAACTAAACCAGTTGTATGACTCTCACAGAAGTTTCTTATGGGATCTTTACTGACACACAAAAAGCACAAACAAGGCTTGCATTTTCCATGACCAACAGAAGCTGCCAACCACCAGCTTTAAAACTGAAAAATTAATATATAACCTCAACATGCCACAGGCCTACATTCAAACAGCCAGTACAGTAACAGGGAGTGATTTCTTTTCACTAGTGTCACCTGGAGTCATAAAAGATTACCAGCACCTCTTGTAAAAATGCACAGCCTGAGAGAAATGTCATCTTCTCAGTAGTTTGACAGCAGTTTGACAGCAGTTTGGTAGTCCGGCCTGGTGAAAAACACCAAATACTTCGATATTCAGCTTTTAACAAGAAGTTTAAAAGCAGCTTCCATGAAACATACACCGTTATTTCTATCATACAAGACAGCATTCAGAAATAAGTTGACTGTACAACACTTGCACTCTTTATAAAGGGAGCAGAAAAAACCTAACCCCCAGCAGCTGAGCAGAATACTGAGTACAAGCTAGTGAGAACTCAATGTCAGAGCTGTACACTACAGTCCTTAAAAGAAATTTAACTGTTCCACTTTGTGAATTTCTTTCAAGTATTTTTCTTTCCCCCCTTCCTCCTCTTAATAACCATCTCATCTGAAACATTTCTAGCTCATTAATTTTAAGACTGTAGTGACTCCACCTTTACAAAGGCATTTGAAAGTTTAAAGTGTGAAACAGTGCTGTCAAAGAAGCAACCACACTGCTCTGTTTAGGTACCCTCTGACACCCAAAAACTGAACAGGATAGGTTCTCCATAATCAAGAAAGTGGTGCTACAGTTACATGATGTCATTTTTACAGAAAGTACAGCAAAAACTGAACCAGCTAACCGGAGTTTTGTTGCATTAACTACAATTTGACATCACTAACTATAGTGTTCACCTCGGAAGCCCTTTCTCAGCTGGCTTCCAAAATGCTGCAGTTCTGGCTGTTGAACTGCAGGCATTCATCACTCTGGAGCATGCCTGTCCATGTTTCAGTCTCACCTGCTTCTGCAAACACTCATAAACACAGACCTTCAGAAGGAGAGCTGAATTCAAGTCTGCAACTGCAGAATGCTCGAATCTCCAAGAAGTTTATAAGCAAAGTGAAGAAAGAGACAGTCAATAATAGTAAAGCACTTCAAGTATTGCTTATGGTATGTATTGCAGAATACCCTTTATTCTTTAGGTGCACAATAAAATATGCATCTCGCCCATAAGGAAACCCTGATCAGAGTTACAATACTGCCCATGCCTAGTTTTGTCCTTACATTATGAACACGGTCTCAAGAGCTCAGTTTTATCACCCCTTAGCACACTACACAAATAGGTGATTTAGCTGAACCGGGAGATACATCTGTGAAGAGCTCTGCACAATCAGGTTTTCAATAGTTGAGCTGCTGTAGCTGACAGCTCACAATTGCAGCCATTCATTAGTGCCCCTGGAATACAGCCTGCACAGTTTAGGCTGGTCAGCTATCTCTGGAAAATGATCTAGACTCTGCTCCTTTTCCAATATGCCTAGTAATATTTTGCCCCAAATGTCTGCCAAACATGTAGGAGGTTTGAACAAGCTTTCTCAGTAACATTCTTTTAACAGAGGCAACATATTCCTTTTCCCCCAAGAGCCAAAATAAAGTTATTAAGCCAGCTGGAATATTATGTGTGTCAACTACAAATCTGTGTATACGTGGGCATAAAGGGGAACAGAGGAACTCCAACCCCAAAACCTGCCCAGGACTCTAACTGCTGTCCATCCGCAATCAATAGTACTGCTGTGAAAGTCCAGCAGGGGAAGGGTTAGGGCAATTCTGAGATCCAGTTCTACTTGTGTTTTTACAGTATTTGTCAGACTCCAAACACAAAGCTGATTGCTATATCCACATCTGCCTCAGTAAGACCAGAATTTCCTACATCCTTGAATACTGTTGAAGTTTATTCTACTTGTAGACACATTTAGAGAGGAAAATTAAACTTATGCTCTAGATCTTTCACAAACTCCACAGAACATATTTCTAAGAGTTTAGTAATTTTAAGCACTTAGTAACTTAGGTACATAGTTCTATGTATGTATCTATAGATCAGGCTATACAACCTTACACCTCCACCTCTATCTAGACAGTTTGATTTAAAACAGCAGACCGTAAGATAGGAGTAATACACAGAACTTTTCCCAGAAGAACTAACCAGCCTATATTAGACCTCTCTGTCTCACACCTACTGTATTTCTCACATTCTGTTTTCAAAGAATTCCCATACTAAGCTATTTCACCTTTAAAACAGTTCCTCTTCATATTCAGAACGGTGGATGACTTACTAGATAAACCCAGGATATCCAGAGTTACAGAGTATTCCTTGTTTTAGAAGATGACAAGGGGAGAAGGAGCTACACAAGTCTGTCAAGCTTCAAGTACATACAAATATTTAAATAGAACTGAAGGTGTCAGAAGAAACACAGATACTTCCCTAGTCACTGGCTCCTCCATTTCCTGGGTATGTTACACATTAATGCTGAAACAAAAAAATGCTTTCCGTAAGTGTCTAGCTCTTATGATCACAAAGCAGACTCTAAACAAAACCAAGCACCAACTTCCTGAGCCTACAGGCAGCCTGAACAGTGACTCATGATGAATGAACTCCCTCTGTGCCCTATTAGTTTTATCGGAGTGTCAACCCTCAGCCTATTAATGACACTTGAAGGTCTTCATTAACTATTTCACCACTGACTGCAGCAGATAAAGCAGCTGGGCATAAGCCCATGGGAGTAGTGGTGTATTTTAAATAGCTGGGAAGAGGAAAAAAGCAGGAGTAAGAAGAGAACAGCAGAGAAGCAGGAGACAGTTTGATAATAAAGCCTTCTCAGTGAGTAAAGCAAATAAAACCAAAGCAGTAAGACAGCCTCAATAAGCTGCTAGGTCTGAAACCAGTGGAAGTCAGGCTAGTGTTTGAGGGGAGCAAAGAATAACTTAGACCTACTAGCTCTATATGCATCTCCTACTCTGTATGAGCTCTAGGCCTGTTTATAGTAAGCTTTTATTGCTTATTTATCACTGCTAAGGAAAGCTATTCCAAGCCAGGAAAGACTCTCACATACCATATAGCTCCTTGCTTCATGTACCACTTCAGCAAACAACAAGGTTTTATCACCCAGAGCAGAAACAGACAACTGAGAAGCACACATCTCTTTTTAGATAACCACAAGTTAGTTTCTCTTAACACTGCACATAAAAAGGGTGCTCTGCATTCAGAGTCCATTCCCAGCTCTTACTTGCAATTCTCTGAGCCAAGTTCACGCAGAAATTTCTTTAGAAACAAAGGTGTGAAGCAATGCTGCAAGGTGGCTCAAGTTCAAGGACAAAACTATGAAAATCACTTTTAAAAATAATCACAGTTCCAGGTAAGAGTACCAAGAGTTGTCTCACTGGTGTGCCACACAAAGTTAGCAGCCTACAGGTTCGGATAAGCAGGACAAGCTTTTCCTTCTGGTTATATAAAGTAATTCCTTTGTCACAGATAATCATGTCTGTTACTACAACTTATATAGTCAGTTTTAGAAGCTATGCAAAGGAAAAGCAAAATGCATTCCTTCCTGACACCGTATCATCAGAATGATTAAACAAGACAAATCATCCTCAGATAATATACTGAGCTACTGAAAAAAAAAAACATCAAAAAAACACCACTAAACCACCAGCTTGAAATCCAACCTTATTTGCACAAAGAAGAGTTTGCCAGCTGGGTCAGCAATCCTCTTAAGGTAGGCACAACTGCTAGAAAATGTTAACTGTTTAACTTTTTCTTTTAAGCCCTTTACCCCTTTAATCAGAACCAGCACAATTCTCCAGACACAGCTTTTGCTGGTATAAAGGCATGGGCAGAATTACTACCTCCCATACCACACTAGTCTGAGCTGCAGAGAGCACAAGGCCTGTGTTACTGCAGATCTACCTTCTCCATCCACTGTGCCCTAAACCCACACTCACAGCTGCTTTAGTAAAAGGAGCTCTGAGCAACACAGATTTGTGTTATCTGAAAGTCTGGTACTCTCCCAAGGTGAGGGAAGGCTTAAAGGGTAATTCAGCACATCACACCTTCTCATAAAGTGTTCTTCCCATTTTAACAAATACAAACACATGTAACCCACATGTATTTCATTCCTCCAAACTGCAGCCATCTGAACAGTAAATGTTAATGACATGAATTCAGTGCTCAAACACTGCTCTCCCTGAAAGCACTCTCTCAAAGAAGTCAATTAAGAACAGTTGTAGCCATCACACAACCCTTCAGACAAGGCTATGGGACTAATACTCACATACAGGCTTCCTCTCTCAGGCCCCCTGAAGAGTCTGCTCATTCTATACACTTTTGTTACAACTAATAGTTCCAAATCACTTTCCTATAAAGAAAAGTCATTGAGGAATTGTACTTCACACTGTCTACATCTTTGCTCAAGTAATCAGTGTCCATTTTTTTCATCACAAAGGGCCATTATCTGTAGAGCTTTCACTGTCTAAGGACAGAGAAATTCATATCCAAATAGAAGAACTTTCCCTACTAACTGATACTATAATGTCCAACTTGACAGCAGAATAAAAATGAAGAATCTGTGTTATAAGCCTTTCAGTTTTCCAGGATACCTCAACCCGATGATCCTGAGATAGCACCGCACTTCTATTTTTAATGCCACTGCAATACAGTGCTGTGGATAAACCCACTGGAATGTTTTCCCGTGTTTTATGATGCATTCAAGGGAGAGAACAGACTTCCTCCTGTACTGAAGAACAACTGGGTATTGAAGGACAGTTCTCAGTCTTTTGACTTGGAAGAGGTCATATTGTTTGTGCATTAAGTAGCTTTCAGGCTTTCTGGCCTGTTTTGTGAGAAAAGGAATCCCACTCACAGCCCAAGAAGAACCAAGTACAGTTCACTACTTACCTAAACACTTTACTATGTTTTGTACTCTTAAAAAAAATTAGGCAGCCTCAGTAAATTTCAGTATGACTTTCTGAGTCTATGAACTTACAAAAACCACTTGACGATAACCTGGAAGCTGAATTTTTTCCCCCTCTTAAGAAAGGTGTTTTTATGGCATTATAAAATAATTCATACCTGTCCTCATCACCATCAACAGGAATAGATATGCCAAACACAGAGCTGGCAAGACTGTTCATAGGGGTACTTGCAGGCAGCTGAAGAGGATTTGCTAGGTTGTCTGGAATGGGAGGCTTCACAAGGAGTTTATTTTCAGCTAGAAGAGAAAGTGGTGGCTGAGGTAGGGGTTCCGATTTTCTTCTGGTATCATCAATCTGGCCTACTAGGGATTGAGCTGGAGGCTGGAACTGCCCAAGGTTGGACTGGGGCAGGCTCGTAGGGACACTCTGCATGCCTTGCAGGAGTGAGTGTCCGACATGCTGCTGCTGGACCACACCAGCACTCCTGCTGGCAGAGGTATGGCTGGTCAGCTGGGACTGGACAAGAGTAACAGGGACATTTGGCATAGTAACAGAAGTGGTGGTAGAGACACTAGGCACACTTGGACTGGGCACAACCGCAGGCACATTCTGAACTCCAGACACCACAGCATGGGGAGCACCAGGCATTCCGGACACTTGACTGCTTCCACCCATTTGATGCTGAGTCACAGATTTCTGTTGCACAACCCCTGTGTGTCCGATGCCTTGCTGCACCACACCTCCTGCTTGCGGAACGGCACCCTGACCAGCCTGGGCCTGGCCACCCTGCATTAATCCCGATCCCTGTCCGACCACTTCACTGGGCTGCACTGCCACCCCCACTGCCGGCACTCCCACTGGCGAGGGATTCTGGCTGGACACCTGCCCCACAGGAAGGCTGGAAGCCACAGTACTTGGAACAGAGCCCGAAGTAGCCTGCTGAATAGCTCCTTGAGACTGTATAATTGTCATGTGCTGCATGTATTCGGTCTGACCAGAAGGCTGCGTCGGCAGTAGATGCACTGGCGGAATCTGGGACTGAGAATAAGCAAATTGTTGAGGCTGAGTCACTGGTATGTTTGCCTGCTGCACCTGCTGTGCCACAGGAACGCATGGATGCCCTACTGTCACGCTTGGAGGTGCCATGCCTTTCCCGTTGGGTCCAGGCTGTGCGATGCCCTGTGCATTTACCTGGGGCTGCGACTGCTGTGGCACCATCATCTGCTGATTTGCTACTGAAGCCCCAGAAAACATAGGCTGAGCAGTACTTTGAGACATGGCCCCACCTATGGGTTGTTGTGGCTGCTGTTGTTGCCCAATGACAAAATTAGGTTGCTGTAGAGAAGACTGGTTCATTTTCTCTGTCTGGAGCAGCTGTGACACAGCAGTCAGGGAACTATCAGCTATAGATTCAGGACCATGGGCTGATGCTGGCACAGCCGAGACCACAACAGAACTTCCTGTGGCACCAAGTCCACTGTCCCTCTCTTGAGCAGCCTGCTCAAAGGTGCTGCTGTGCCTAATGCAATCTCCAGTCCTGCCCAGAACACCACCACCATCTGAGTCCCGGTCATAATACTCCATACACGTCCATCGTCCTCGCCTGTAGGGCTCCCCTGTACCATGGTCCAGCTTGATCACCCTGAAGCGTGAGCTGCATGTAGCAGCCACCACCTGAGACATTGTCCCAGGAGCAGCAGATGCAGAAGGCCCCGTGGAGGGCAAGGCAGTTTGAGCACTGCTGCCTCCCGATGCGGCAGTACCAGAGGCAGCAGCTGGCAGGAGGACAGTGGAACTCTTGGGGATAGCCCCCGCATTGGGGGCCACAGCTTGCAGATCCGCAGCTACCCCACCACCAGCAGCCACAGCCAACTGCCCATCCAAAAGGAGATTGGGAGAGGCACTGCCTGGAGTTTCGGCCTCACCCACGTTGTTGAGAGTCTCCTCGGAGGAGCTCCGCTCGCAGACATCCTCGGGACCGTAGTCAGTAGCACGAGAAACATCAAAGATTTCAGAAGACACGTCCTCAGTGCGGGACTCATCCGGATCGTCCAGGCTCTCGGTGTCCTCGGTGATGCTGCTGGCCACCTGGGCCGTGGTCACGCTAGTGATCTGGAAGCAGCTCTTCTTCTTCGCCGGCATCTTGGACATGTTTCCTCCGCGGGGAGGGGCTCCACCAGCCGGGGCGAGGCGAACGCGGTGCCGGGGCGGGTTGTCACGACGTGCCGGTCGGGCCCTCGGCGCTACCGCACATCCTCCGGCTGCTTCCTGCGGCAGGCAGGCAGGCCGCGACGCTCCCGCTGGCGGGCCGCGGGGGGCNCGGCGGCGGCCGGACGAGGCCTAAGCGGCCCCGTCTCCCCCACACAAACACACTCCCGACCCGCCGCCCTGTCTCCGCGCTCTACCTGGAGACCAGCGCCAGGCGCATCCTGCTCGCAACCGGCCCGCGGGCAAGCCCTGCGGGCAACACCCCACCGTAAAACGCAGGGGCGGGTGTGGGACGGAGCTCCGGCGAAGAGGATGAGGAGGCCCTTCCGGCGGTGGGAGGACAACCCGCGCTGCGCCGGGCCAGGAGCCCGGGTTCCGACTGCTGCTCCCCTCACCCAAGATGGGGCTCAACTTCTGCCGCGCTGCACTCTGGGAAGGGCGTCGGGCACGCCCCCTGCGCGACGCGGTGGCGTGGTGACGTCACAATGCAGCGTCGTGGCCGCTGCGCAGCCCCGGCCTGGGGCAGAGTGGGCGGAGCCTGGGGAGCGCGGGGAGCGCGGTAACGTCAGGCGGCGGCTGGCCGTGGTGGGTGTGTTCTGCTTCTCACCGTCATAAACCAGTGAAGAAATTCTTCCTAATGTCCAACCTGAACCTCTCCTGGTACAACCTGAGACCATTACCTCTTGTCCTATCGCTAGCCACCTGAGAAAAGAGACCAACCCCCACCTAGCTCCACAGTTTATGTAATGCCAAGTAACAAACCTCAGCTTTTCTAAGTACACCCAGAGTGGACACTGCCCCCACACCTGTCGCCATACACACTGAGTAGTCTCTTCTGAGTTCTGAATCGCAGGTTATACCCCATATACTCTTTCTGGAGTAGCTTCTAGCAGGTACCCACTGGAGGATAAAGCATATTCTTCATCTATTTACTGCCTTCTCTTAGTTCTCTGAATCTGCATTCATAGAATTTCTGTCCAAACCCCAAGAGAGAATACAGACAATCCCCCAAATTCCTCCCAAACTCCCTCCAACATCCAATCCTTTTTTCTTCTTGCACCTTCTTCACTGCATGATTTCAAACATAAAAATGTTAGAGAGGAAACGTAACGTACACAGTACAAGATCTCTAAAAATAAGTAATGTAACCTTAATACCAAATTGCAACGTTAAAGCTTCATGTTTCAATCTAAGAAATGCCTTATGTCCATTAGAAAGTGCATTTTTGGTGTGGGACATGAGGCACTAGACCTTAAACCTGCTGTTAGCCCAGGAACTATTACTCCTTGTTCTGCAAGTCAGCCACATACAATTTGATGAAAGAATGGAACTATGTGTTTGAGCAGAGAGGGCAATGCTGCTGTGGCAAGTTTGATTTTATTTCAACAGGCAGCATGTGGATCTGTCTGGGAGTTCTTAAATTAGTCACAACAACAGTGGATTAAATAGCCAAGGGGAAGTCACGTGGCCAAAGATGCAGAATAATGCAATACATTACCTAGCACTCCTCTTTGTACCACAGACACCAACAAGGTCAGCAGCAGTTCTGGGATTTGTTCAGGTTAGTATGAAAGCTGCAGGGAGGTGAAGCAGCTGCTGGGGTTGCATGTGGTGTTGACCTCCTGTAAATGTTGATAATAATCTTTGGAGAGAATTCCACAAGGGCAAGAAAACAGCTAACTACAGGAGATAGCAAAGACTTGAGATAACTTCTGTATATGGATTTTTTTTTTCTCTTTTTCAGATGGAAAGCAATAAAACATATTAATCCAGTGCATTCAGGACAAGATAGGATAAAGCCATTCCAGATAGGAATATCACAAAATGCTAAATCCCAGATTGAAATAGCCATTTACCAAACCCTCTGTTCATGAACTGTGTATATATGAATGTTTTACTGTCATGAAATGGGCTATTTGGCTGACATTTAATGTGGTCTAGCAAAGGAGGAAGAGAAATCAATAAAAGATAAAACAGGGAAAGGATCAGGAACAAGAATGAACAAGATGAACTGATTCACTAACAAACCAGAATGATTTCTGAGAAGTGTAAAAATTGCTACAACCCATGGCCAGGTTAGCCAAGATACACACAAACAATCCACACAATGGCCTTGGCAGCATTGCACCGATAACATTTTCACAAGGCTGAATTAGCGCTCAACAATATTCTCGTATGCTGGGCACAAACATACTGATATTTTTATCAAGTGTCAAGCATGTTCCATTCTTTGCCTTCAAGAAAAACATCTGCCACAGTTAGGTAAAAGAAATCCCCAGATGAGTGCAGTTTGGGTTTCTGAGTGTGTCAGCTGCATGGGACTCTCTTGTGGTTCTTGTGTGTTAGTATGCATGCTCCTGCTCCTCTGAGCTCTGGCCAAGACAGATCCAGCAGGCAGTGGTAAAGGCAGCACAGTGCTCTGCAGTGCTGTGATGTGGTGTGACAGAGGGCTGTGTAACCCTTCCACACACTCTCTATCACCTTCTACCATTACACATTTCATCAGGAGGACCCCTTGACAACGTTTCAGTAGCAATGAGAGCTATTAGCTGCCTTTCACACTTGTGGTTCTACTGTTTGGGGGCTGTGGGTGCAAATCTCTAACTGGACTGAGGTGCAACAGTTATTTGAATGTCAAGTCCTTTTGACTTTCAAGCTGCAAGACACTGACTGCAAGATCAGGAAGACAAATTCCAGGTTACAGACTGCTGGAAGGGAGAAGGGCATAGAAAAGGGCAGATGAGTTACTTGAATGTCTAAGTAGGGTTTTTGCATTTATAAAGGCCACTAACTATCAAGAGAACCAGCCAACAGTAGCTGCAGCGTTTAGCTTTAGGCTCTTCTTAAAGTCTGGTGACAAAAAGCATGGAAACTTCCTCTTTCCTGACCCTAACAAAATTGCTCTTTTTTGCCTTTGCAATAATCATTGTTTTCTATATGGAAAATAATAGGCATAAAATCCAGCAACTAATGGAAAAAAATTAATATCACCAACAACTAAGAACAAATGGAAACTGGCACACATGGAAATACATTTAAAGAGCAATATAAATGAGTAAACGTGATGAAATCTCATCAGTTGTGGTTAACCAGATCCTGACCCCTTTCAAGTCAATGGCAAACCTCATTAGATGTCCGTGGGAGCTTATTTAGGATAAATGTCAGATAGGTCTGCCTTTTCTTTCTCAGTCTGAACATGAAACAGTTTGTAAACTGTCCATATTCAGTTAATACACTGGGACACAATGAATTTTAAAGACAGGCAAAATTTCTTCCATTTCATTTATAGATGACAGCATTTCCAGCATTCCAGTCTTATAAGCAAGCGGAATCCAGGTCAGGTTTCATTTAACCCAGTTAAAAATCAATGAGAATGGTTTCAGGTATCTCACATGGGGTCCAGCAGCATATTATCCCATATATTGCAAATTCATATTGAGGAAAAGAAATATCAATAGTGGAGAAAATCCACAACTCTTCAGTAGAGTTTATATGTCTCAAATCTTTCTGTTTGGCATGAGTGTATTTTAATGGGACATGTCAATAATTCATTGCTGGATTTCCTGGAGTACAGCTTGTTTTCTTGAAAGTTCTTCTTTGAGCAGTAAGTAATCACTTTACTGCGTGTATAAACAATTATTCAGGGGTTTTGCCAGCTACATCAATTCTCTCTCAGTGTTAAAAGCATCAATAAAAATGACAGGGCAGGTTGGTTTTTTTTTCATTTAGCATTTTTTTTAGTTTCCTAAGCAGTCACAGAACGTATGCAAATATCAGACAGCTAGTCAGATCCTTTAATTAATTTGTGGCATGACCTGGTCTGTCCTTACAGATCAGTCTGCAGCATTGAACTCCTGAAGTGTAGATCCTTTTGTAGGATTTGCAGCAGAAGACAAGAGGAGGTGTGGAGTAGAAAGATCATCTGTTTATAAAACAAGAGAGCAGTTACAGACTAGACATGAAAGAGATTGCAACTCTAGTAACAATAATAATATTTAGATGGCCTGTTTAAAGAGACTTTCCAGGGAGCCCTAATTGTTTGGCAGGGTAATGTCTGTGTTCCCTAACTAACTGAGACAATGCTCATTTGGTTCAAGCATGTGAGATACTCAAAGGTGAACTTGTATCTATGCTCCTCACATTTCACTTCAGACAGCACAGTGCCTTCTCCACCCCTTTTTACTGCTTACACATCCATTCAGGAGCAAATATTAGAGCAGGAACTCCTACATATTTAGCTTTGAGTAATTTTTGACAGATCTGTTGCTAGCATATCATGTTTGATACCAATTAGCCTAACCCTAACCCTGGCCTTTCCTACATAAATGTGCTACATAAACCTCACATTCTGCAAGAGCTGCAACTCTTCTACAAAAGCACAAGCACTGGTTTTGTAGTGGGTTGAGGGATTCTCTGGCTGCAAATGGAATCTGTATATAAAAAACATACTAAACCCAAATACTTCCATGGCTAATTCCTACTTTTCTCCTCAGACTGTACAAGTACTATAAAAGCCTGTGACTTTGCACCTGCTGAAACACTCCTGCTGTCAGACACCAAAATAATATGGCAAATATAAACCTAAATGCTGTTCATGTAAGTCTCAGGTTTTTAGCTGTTAATTTTGTTTTAAAACTCACATAACTGGTTCCACTGAAACAGAAATGTAAGTGAAATGGAGAGACTATTCAGCAAAAATAAGTGCTAGAAGTAAACGAGCAATGGTTGTTTATGATGATCTGCAGTTGTAATTATTATTATTTCATAATGGAACACTTCCATTATAAACTTTTTTTTTTCTTGATTCAAAGAAACAATCCAGTTTGGAAACAGGTGTCAGGAAGAACTTGGTAAGTTTTAGCAATACCTGTTACCATGAAGAAGCTCTTTCTAAACATTCTGCACTCAGTGATGCATAGATTCATGACTTTTCCTTTAATTAAAATGTTAGTCAAGTGCAGGCATTGCTGATGATCTATCTTAAACCCAAAGTGGTGACAAAGCCAGTGGCATTCTCCAAAAGTCAGAATCTGCTCTGGTTGGAAGATAATTCTATCATCAAGGTCGTTCCAAGTACACACAGGTTAGAACAAACTGGAGGAGACAAAGGTGGTAGTGGAAGCGTGATGCTGGAACACAGAACAGCAGTTCTGTGCAGTGCAACAGTGTTTTTACTCTGTGTAGACCTATGTCACAGTTAATCTGTGTAAATATCTCAGTATTTGCTCATGTGGTAAAGGCTTTTATAATGGTAAGTAAATATACAGTATGATAGACATAGCACGTGGGAAAGTTCATGGTGAGCTCTGTCAGAATATGAAGGTTAAGTGGTAGAAATGGACCATACAGCACAAAGGAGGGTCAGAGGTTTTTAAAGTTAAAACATGCATGCAGCCATGCTGTTCAAATCAGCATCACAGTATACCATAATAATTCGTGTAAAATGACTCTTCCAAAGAAGAGTCAAATTTCAAACATACGTTCAAATTTCTTAGCCTACAGCTTGACACCTAAGAAAACACCTACCTTTGTTCCAGTGTGCTTCACAAAGCCAGGCCTTCAGCACCATCACACACCCAGATGTCATCTCTTCTGTATCAGGTCCTGTCTGCCTCAACACTGCTCCTTCTGGGATTGTGTGGAGAAACATTTCAGCTTCTGTTGAAATGTAATTTAAAGGTGGATTTCAGGGGAATTTCCTGGAAGTTCTACAAGGCTTACAAATAATATCTCCCTTTTTTTCAGGTAATAAACCCAAAACTTAAATTACAAATGATTCACTCAAAGCTGCAGAGCAAGTCAGAGCCCAAAGTAACATTAAAATCTAGGATTTCTTGGTCTCCTGCCCACTGCTGTGAACACTGAACAGTGCATTAATAAAGCTGAGCAAGGAGAGGGGAGATGATTTCAGTTCCCTCCCACATTTTCTTTTTAAATCTTTCCTGTCACATTTGTTTTCTCATTCCTGATTCCTCCTTTGCATGTGCAGCGATTTGCTAGGTTCATGGCTAATGAGTGCTGCTGACTTCCATGGAGCTGCAGTGGTCTAGTATTTGGTGATCAAAGCTCTTGAGGGTTGCAAGCCAAAGTATTCTGTCTTCCTAGCAAATTTTTAGAGATTGTACGTAAGAATGTGCATTTAGGCCATATCTGCATAACTGAAAACAGTAGTTAGATCTGGGATTTTGTTTTGGCAGGGTTCACAAAGTCAAGTTGGAATGTGAAATAAAGTCACTAACAGGAACCTGACAGGGACTTGCAGAAACCCTAAGTGAGAAGTTCCTATGGCTTTATGCTGTAGAATAAGTAACGTGTGCTACTTCCTTCCATGACTCATCTGCAGTTGCACTTAGACAGGAACGCTGTAACCCTCTTTTGGCTTTGTAAATCATTAGACTAATACCTTTCAGCCTCATCTTGCTGAAATAATAAAACGGAAGCCCACACCCTCCCAGTCCCTGCAGGTCCTCGTTCAGCCTGGGCAAATTCCTCCGCAGTAGTCACTGGCAAGAGCTCACTCAGCTGTGAAAGGAAAAGCTTTATGACAGAGCACTGATGGCAGGATCATGACTGCAAAACAATCCTTCTTCCTTTATTTTGAAGTTATGCTTATAAGGAATAACACACGGTAAACTCAGCCATTCAGAGACCTATTAATAGAGAGCAGAAAAAGTTGGGTAATATATAGCATAACACAACAGTGGTCTGTAAGTAGTCTATCTAGACGGTATGCTTATTCATATAAAAACACCAAGTTTTAATGATTAAAGCCATCAGAATCTGATACCACCTCTGGGTGAGTGCAGAGGGCAGGGATGAGCATGCTACAGTTTTTCCCAGATGACCCAGAACCTGAATTACAACTCACATCACAGCTCTGACAATGAGCAAACTTGGAAGCAGTCTCCTCCATGCTGTGTTGCAAAGAGAAAGCATCAGAAAATCTTGGAAGGCATGGAAGTTAAACATGTGTTAGAGTTTTATGAGCTTGTTTTCACAGGTTATTAAAAAAGAAGAGAGTAATTCAGCGATGTTTTTCTTCATAAATTTTATGAGTATTAGTAGTTTTAAAAAGATAAAAGTGCATTGTACAGGTACTTAGATGAAAGCAACAGTGGCAAAGAAATTTGATGTCAAGTTGGCTTCCAAATTCACTAAATATAATGCAAAACAAACCTTGTTCTTAATTATGCAGTTGCTGAAGTCCTCTCAATCATAACAGAGTGAAAAGTGAAGAAGATTTTACTGTCCAGTCCTTTGATGCCCTAGTCTGTTGGAACATGGTGGATGGCAAACAGTGGTTTGGCATTCCCATGTGGTAGATTACAAATGCTACCAGGAATAAGAAAACATGTTCTAATCCTTGTATGGACCTGAATCCATTCAATGATAGTAAGTGAATTTCCTCACCTCATTACATCACAGTCACTCCATTTTCGAAATCAGGCTGATAAACATGCAGTGTTGTTATCACCCTGAGATCTGCAGCTATAAAATAACAAGAGCATAGGCAGATTTGGGATGACAAATGATCCACATGCAGTTTCGTTCTCCTGGCCTATGGCAAGAGCTGTTTGCTGCCATGACCGTTTATTCAGCAGCCTGTAGCAGTTGCTAGGTAAGTACTGTGGATGATGAAATAACTAACACTCAGAATTAAAAACTGTGGAAAGATTTATCAAGTTCACCACAACAGCTCTCTAAAGACTTCCTCAATTTCTTGTTTGGAGAGCATTTTAAATTTATCATTATCATTATTTTTATGTTGCTAATTCCCAGACCCCTATTCAGGTTTTATGCATTAAAAAAATAATTGCATTATCCAAGCAGGTCTTCAGAAACCGACTTCTTTGTTTGTTACTCAACATGTATGAGCATTTTGTGGGTGTTAGGGTCTGGCCATAAATACAAAAAACTCATTATGATGGATTCATCACTGTCTTATCTAGTTGCTATCTAGCTTAGCTTTTCAATGCTACTTACAAAACATCATTCCATAAAAGCTTTTTCTCATGGTATGAGGATGTTCACAAATAAGGCTTATTCATGGGAGCAAGATGTATAGGGCTGGGCCCAAAGGTGGCAAGAAAATTGATGCTCTACAGCTTCTGAAAAAAAAAAGTTGGAAACTTTCTCTCTGAGCATGGAAAGTACATCCTGAATACAGAGTCAGTGGCAGTCTCTATGAAACCAATCCTTTTGCAATGAAACATAGCCCAAATGGGTGTCAGAGGCATGCTCCCCATTCACCAGCATTAACCTCAAATCTCACACGTGACGTGCTTAAGGAGAGTCCAGTGTCTTTGTGTTAAACTGGAGGAGAACAGATACTGTCAAAGAGAATAAAATCTAAAGGCATGCTTTACCCACACCAATTCTGAACAATTCCCATGCTTAATGTAAACCTCCTTGTGATGTGTTTCTTTCCTTAACCCAGGACGTACCTTTATAACCATCACTTTATTTTGCACACATATGCATGCCTCTAAAATTGTCTAGTTCTGTCTAAGAAACATATGAAACCCATCAGAATGATATTAATTTTGGGGACATGTCCTTCTACCTTGGACCAGACCAAATTTGTAAGCCCTAGGGGCATACAGTGCAGCTTTCACCAAAGCTTTATTTTATTTTCAGTTCTGTTGATGTATTCACTGCACTCATTTCAGAGTCACAGGGCATGTTAGCTGGATGGCTAGAATTCCTTTAGAAAGGAGATTGTGCATTTTTGAAGATACAAGCAATACCAAGAGTGACATCAGTGAGGGTTATAAAAATAATCAAAAGAGTTTAGTTAAAGAGTTAATACATTACCACACAGGATAACAAATGAGGAGTGGGAAAATGTCATTTCTCCATGGAGGTTTTGCAGAGCTGCCTCCCACTCCTCTGCTTTCCTCTCCCTCACCAATCACAGGGCTGGACCTCCTTTGGCCACCACCTGGGCAAACATCAAGCAAATGCTGCCACTAAGACCTTGCAGTCCCTCACCAATAAGGTATGGCTTTACTAAGGAGCATGAATGACTATGGTAAAAACAAAGTAAAGACCAGGCATTTAAAGTTTTTATGAGTTACATATGTGCTGTCAGTTTGACTGTTTGATGCTGTGGGAAAACCAGTGTGCTTGTTCTCCACTGCATTCTTACCTGGGAATGCTTGTGCATGTTTGTTCTTCCAAGTGATGCAGCCAAGCCCTGGGTCCCATCCTTCTGGAGCAGGAACAACGCATCATCATGTCTTGTGGTGACTTTGCAATGTGGAGAAACTGGCACAAGGGATGAGATCACACTTCTTCTGTTCTCTGACCTGGAATGTAAACCTGCTGACCTCAGATATAGGCAGATACTGGCAGATGCTCCTTGTCACACCACTCTGTAATTCTAGATTATACTTAGTCCTTACACTGCACGTTGCAGCACAGAAATGAACAGCAAGTGGTCTTGGGAGATGCCACTGGTGCATCAAGAGTGAAAGGCAAGCTCCTCAGGTACACTGACCCTGTCTAGCCTGACTTTGGTTTCAAAGGCTATAATAAGGTGGCTCATGGCTCAAATCTCTATTAGTTTGTAGTAGTGAGAAAAAACAAACAACTGTTCTTGTGTTTGACATCTGAAGCGCTTTTCAGCACTGCTGAATGTTCAGACAAACATTACTGTGGAAAACCATCAATGATAATATGGCCAGAGACAACTACAAACATGTAAAATAAACAATAGCTTTTTCTGAGTAGCTCTCTAAGGAGCAATCACTTGCTCTGCATCACATGCATTTTCAAGAATTCATAGATGTGCTGCAAAGAGCAAATTTGTATATATAGCAAAATTAACACTTCTCCTTTAAGTAGCTAAGTCATGACACCACATTGTCTGTCCATGCCAGCAGAGTCACTGCCTCCAGCAAGGATAGCTCTGGGAGCAGAGAGACGTGAAATCAGCTCAAATTTTTGTTTGCTTATTCTAGCATAGATCCTCCTTAGAAAAGCAAGAAAAAGGCTCTTTATTCCTACAAAACTTGTAGCCTTATCCTCTGTAACCTTCAGGAGGGTGGGGACGAAACAGCAGAACTTTTGCACAGCTGCTCCTAGGCTGGCTGCCCAGGGCACCTCCCAAGGTAGTACCCCCAAAAATGCAGAGGATTACTTCTGTGGGAATAAATCAGAGAGGCACAGAATTTAGGGGGGGACACTAAAAAATTTGGTCATGTTTCCACTTGGAGCTGCTTGAAAATCATAAGACTAAATTATCTAGGGAGAATGACAGCAGTCTGACAAAACCTGACATTTCTAAGGAATAGGCTCTGTTTGGCTGTCAGAATCCAGTGGATTTACTGACAAGACAGGGGGATAACAGATCAGCCTCTACTAACATCCTGTGTGGGTGCCTTTAAGGTAGTAAAATACATGTTTAAAAACATATACTTACTCATCTGCACAAATCCTGAAGTCTTTCACAGATGCCCAGGTTTGTTTCTCAATTACAGATTTTCTTGAATGAGACATTCAATTTAACTCCCTAAAACAAGATAAATCTAACACAAAAATGATTAATTATTGAATTAAAAAGCATCATCATGACTATCTGCAAATGACAATAAGGGAGGAATTTCACCACTGGAAATAAAAAATTGACAGTTGTAAGGTATAATGTGTGTGGGCTTTTCTAATTAGTCAGATGACAGAGTTTGGAACTGCTAAAACAACAGCTTAGCACAGGTTTGGGTGCTACTGCTGTGCTGTGCACTGACAGAGATTGCTGCAGGAGAAAAATGTGGAATCCCAGCTCAAAATCTCACATTGCAGAGGCAATGCCAGCGAGGGAATGTTCTTGGAGCACCAGCAGCCATGAGAGAAAGGACACCAGCCCCTTCCACTGACTGCAGGGGTGACAACAGGGACTTGTGCGTGGTCTCTTCTGATGATGAGTGCTCAGCTGCTCTGTAGAGCTCCCTATTGTAAGAAACCGCATTATTTCTTGTGAGACACATGCAGTGTCATGTACAGGACAGTGATGATATCTGACCAGACCAAATCTTACACCGTTAGCACTCTCTCAGAGTCAGCAGCTGAATTAATGTGGGTATGTTCCTGCTTCGTCATGAAGTAGTGCACAGCAGAGTTGGACCTAAGAGCAGGTCATGTGGGAGCTCTCAACTGTTGGTACCCTTCAGGACATCCTTACTGCCACTGCTTTTTGTGCTTTGGAAGATAGTCTTCTTTGAAGAAGGTCCCCTCAGTGCTGGAGCCTCTCCAAAGAAAAGCTCTTTGTGTTAGAAAGCAGATCTGTGAAAGTCCTCAGGCCAGCCTGGAGATTCCTCATTTCAGGAAGAAGCCATAGAGCCTTTGGGAAACAGCCTATGCCTGTCTTCTGTGGAGGAAAGTTTATCTGGGTCTCCTGACTGTGAGGAGTGATGTGTGCCAATGGTGTTTGTGGGTAAACACAGCACAGAGTGCACCTCCAGCCTAGAAGAGATAAGGTCAGTGGCAGTCTGAGGGAGCAGAGTTTTAGCTCACAGCTGAAGAGGTCTAATCTCAACTGCTCTCCACAGGGACACTGACCAGGCACAGCTTGCACTACAGCTCAGTATTTAGCCAGTGGCAGCAAAGAGAAAGTTAAAAGTGACAGAAAGGTCAGTACTTCAGTCTCTGTATCATCACAGGGAGTCAGTTCATACAGCCTCAGCAGATCAGTTTTCTTTCATCTGCATAGCTGTGTTGAGCTCCACAGTGTAATAGAGGGTCTCCTTGCAGGAACACCTCTTGTGTGGCTGCTGGCAGATTTCAGAGACTGTGAGCTTATGGCAAATAATAGGTGAGTCTGGTTTCCCTAGTCATCCTGTTTAGTCTTACACATGCCTCGATGATGAAGCACTGCAAATTATGAGTCTGCTCACATTCAATGATAAACCAGTCATGCAAAAGGCTCTCTGGAGTAGGAATTCAGCAGAAGGCATTTTACATCTGTCAGAAATAATTCAAGGGTGTAGAGTGACTCACTGGGAACTGCATGAATAATGAAGACTTCATTTTCAGTAAGACAAAGCCATGAACTTTTGTCTCGCACATGAGTGGGGAACATGCTTTCTCTGCTAGGGATTCTCTGCTGACGACAGATTCTGGCAAAAATACCAGAAGGAGGGAATTTTCTTTCAATGAAAACAGACTGGCCACTTTTAAAGTGCAGTTTTGTGTATGCCAATAAAGCATGGGTGTTAAGACTGCAGAGTTCAGAGTAGGAAATAAAACTGATAAAGCATGAGAAACCTTGCACTGGTGTGTGGTCAGGAGTTTCTGCTGTAATCGGAAAAGTGATATCACAGCTCAAAGTGTGTCAGTTCCCTAAATCAAAATGGTACTGCAGTGAACCAACAGAAGAAATCCACAGCCTCAAAGCAGGTGTGGATTGTATCAGTCCTAGGGGAAAGCCCTTTCCCACCACCAGGTCATTCTTCCCTCAGGTAGGCTGCAGAGAATCTGCCCTGCAGCATAACTGCAAACCTTCATGCAGATGCTAGCAGAAGTTTCTCTGCCTCAACAGCTCCCAACCCCATCCCTCTGTCCCATTCTGCAAAGAACCTGAAGCAAATCTGTCAGCAATGTCTTATTTACCATAAACAAACTCTCAAAATATATCCCTTAACCCACCATGACCCTTCTGTCTAATGGTCAGCAGGACCTGCCCTTGGCAAAGGCTGGAAAGCTGCCAGCCACTGCTGGTTCCCACTTGCTGTAGGGAAATGAGGAGGTTTGGATTTGCTCCACCACGTAAGGAGAAGGATGAGAAGAGGGGAAGGTGGGAATACTTTTCGGCTGGCCTCTACCATGGTCCAGAGACAAGATGCCCTCCAGAGCCAGCTCCTGTGACCCCCAGCTTGTTCCATCAGAGCTACCAGGAACTGCATTCCCTGGAGAGAGAGCTGTCTATCACAGAAACTGAGAGCTGGAAATACCAACAGCACTTAGGAACTGAAGTAAGCATAAGAGGTGGTAGGAAAAGCTTTATAAGCTGAGAAAAGGCTGGAGAAAACTTGCAAGTTCCAGTCATAGGTCATAGATCAGATGAAAATGCATCAAGTGATGGACATTAGCTGGTGTTATGTATGTAGTAAGGGCCAGAGGCTGTCACTACAGATCAGTATTTCCAGTACTTATTTTCTTTATGTCAGTTGTAAAATACTCCCAAAAAGTACTGGCTAGGCAACAGGATAATCTGCCCTTCATCTGTTCTTGCATGGACAGGGCTGAATTTATCATAGTCACAACTTCCCAGCACTTCATGGGACTACTTGATCCCACATGAGTAAGACAGCCAGTGAATGTGAGCTGGGAGAGTGCAGCTCAATGCAGAAGGCATGTCATGGAGCAGGGTGAGCAATGCAGAGGTGTGTGCTGGAAGGTGTGGCAGGTATGTGTGAGCTGTTAATGACTGTGCTGAAGAAATCCTGGTGATACAGAGGTGAAGGAGTCCAAGAACTGGAGCTTGACCCATGCTTTGGTATCAGCTGAAGGACTGATCTGCAGCCATAGCAGCTGGGGCAGGCTCCTGGCATGGAAATGCTGTTCAGCAGCAGCAATTCTGGATCTCACATGCTAGCAAAAGATAGAGGCCTGCCTTACTATCTTATGTGAGGTATGTGCCAAATGTTATTAGCATTGCCATTCCAGAAAAGGGCTGCTCTGCTACAGTCATCTATGGTTTCATGTCTGGTTCTTCTGAAAGCTAAGAAATGCCATCCTGTCCAGGATGAGAGGCCACCTCTGACTCATATTCTTTGGTAGATGTACCAGAAGGAATGCAAAGGAGGTTCCCATCATTGTGTATGTCAGTGATAAAGTTTCCTGGGAATGTGAGGGGTCTAGAGGCTCCTGGTATTTGTCTCATGAGTTCTTCTGTTCTCGTGGATTAATCCCTGGAAAGCTGCCACACCAGGATAGCATGTTAGCTGTTCCTTTACAGGAACTTTGCACATCCCTACCCAAGAGGAAAATCATCCCAGCAGTTGCTTGCCATGTTCCCAGCTTTTCTGAGCTGAACAGAGCCAGATGTGTCAGCTGAGAAGAGAGAAGCTGACCTCGTGGGTCGACAGTGCTGTAAATGCCGCAATGAAACTGTAACTCTTCAAGTGCAGGCACTTGGGGGTATTCTCAGCCAGAGCTAGTGCATCCTGTGCTACTGACTTCTTCCAGGTTGACTCATATTTAAATCTAATTGTTGCAAGAGAAGAAGAACAAATCTAGTCAGCCAAAATGGTTATAGGAGCAAGAAAGAAATCAATTTAGGAAATATGAATCACTTGAACTTCACCAAATTCCTGAATGGGGAAGCTGGAGCTCAAAGATAATATAAAAAACCTGTTCAGTGCTGGAGACAAGCCAAGTGCTGTGGTTCCTAACTGGGTGTCTAACCACACGACTTCCCATTTCCATCCAACTAGAGATGCTTGCTCATCATTCCTGAAAAAGAAGCTACTCTCCTCTTCTTTGCTCACCTAACAGTGCAAAGACACTTGGCTTTGTGCATTACATGTCTGCAGTTTGTAATGTGAGAATGAAGCAGACTAACAACTCCATCACTGGCGGATTCTAGCAAAGTTCACAGTAAAGTTACTGTTGCAGCTGACATTACAGAACAGAGGTCCTGGTGGGATCTCCTATGTACAGTGAGTACAAAATCACCTGCTTTGGAGAAAAAGGGGATTAGAGTGACTGGTTTAGAACTGGCTACTCGGCCTGACCAAACAGCTTTATCCACTGCAGGGATCAGAAAGATTTTTATCACAGTAGGATTAAGGCATTGATTTACAACTGACAGTAAATTAAACTGAGATG
Organism: Bucco capensis; assembly: GCA_013396975.1. Taxonomy (NCBI): domain Eukaryota; kingdom Metazoa; phylum Chordata; class Aves; order Piciformes; family Bucconidae; genus Bucco; species Bucco capensis. The sequence goes on along the minus strand of VWZO01018693.1, from coordinate 25,326 downwards.
AGTGATGCCATAACCATCTCCAGTTTCTTGCCTTGACTCTTTTGAATGTTGCTAACCCTGGAGAGAAAATGCTGAACATGACTTCCAGCAGCTGCTGACTCAGTACAGCTTACAGCCCAGCATGTTACAGATCACTAGCACTTACTTCAGTATATTGCAGCAGGAAGAGTTGACTATGAAGAAATGCACAAGACCCTAGCAAAGCTGAATACAGCACAATACCACAGCAAATTGTACTTAATATGTGCAACAGTAAAGTGATTAAGTAGAAAAATATATAGCTTCACCTATGACATGTGAGCTGGCCATTACCAGGCAGGAGTGAGGCCTCGAGCTTGTGACAGATAGTGTGACAATGTCAGCTCAGAGCTCTGCAGCAGTCAAAAAACCTCAGCAGGCTTAACACTAGCAATTACTAGGGGACCAACCCAAAAGACGCCATTATAGGAGGGTACCAATGCAGGGTTCAGACACAAACTGAGCACCATTTGCAGTTCTGGTCACCTCGTATCCAACAGGTAGTTTAGAACTGGAGAAGATTCAGAGAAAGGCAGTGTGCTAGAAGCCACTGAGAAGATGCAATGAGGGTGCCTACCAAGAGCAAGGGATCACAAGAGCCAGGTTCAAAGCAAATCAGAGGAGGTCATTCCTCACACAGCAGCTCTAACCCTGCAAAATACTTTGAAAAATTATGCAAAAATTTCTCAGGGACTCAAGGGGAAAATAGGCAAGTACTTGGAATAGAGACAGTCAGCAAAGAGACCACAACCAGCTCATAAAATCTCCTGAACTGAAAATACTAAAGGCTGGAGGGGAAATAGCAGCTATGTTTGCCATTGTCTTACTGGTTGGGAAGGACACCAAACTGACAGAGTCTGCTCCACTGTGATCTGTGTTACATTGCACACAGACTAGAACATGCGGCTTTCCAGAGGCTGCTGTGTGTCCTACTTGTCTGTTCTTGCTTTAGGGCCAGGAGCCTCCAAGGCAGTGATGTGGCAAGCAGTCACAGGAGCTTTAGGCGTACAGCTCAGTCCACCACTGCACATGAATCACCATCTGCCTGCACCAGGACAGATTGGCTAAGGCACTGAACACCATCCTTCACAAGAGTCACCAGGAGCAACCCTGCCTCTGCCTGCACTTCTTCAGCACAGGGAACTTTCAGCCAGCAGCAATCCTTATTCCCATTCACTAGCTTTACACTCTCATTGGGAAGTCAGGAAAGAGAAACAAAACTGATCTCTAGCAGCAACGCAGTGAGGACCAGGCAACAAAAAATATCTCTGGGTCATGTTCAAAGTATGCATGAGGGAAGAAACCTGTTAGAGTGATCCAGCTCTTCAACATGTGGCCTTGCCTTTGCTAAGATAGCTATAGTTGCTGCTCCAAGATGAAACCTTCAAGTACAGAGCCACTGAAACCTACCCAGTGTCTAGGCCTTCTGCCTGCAGAAGTGTACCTGAGACTGTTCAGAGCACAACAGATCTCCGACAGGCAGCTGAAGATTTGGATTGTCTGACCCCTTCCACCATGGTTTGCTTTTTTCTGATGTTGTGTTGCTGTTCTCCCACTGACAATGGTCACTCTGAGATGAAAACTGGACAAGTGTTCCAAAACACTCCTCTGGAAGAGGGATGCAGTGTTGGTGGTGGGTATTTAGAACCACTGCTCTGAGGGATCACTGGTGCTCACAGATGTGAGAGCTTGAGTACACAGGCAGGAGACAGATCTGCTTTCATATGACTGTCATCTTGGGTCTCTGTCACAGTATATAATAAATACGTAGTAATTTTGCACATAGCTGTTAATTAAAGCTACACTGAAGCCACACATGGTTAATGGTGGGGTGAGGCAGCTGGGCACTCCCTCCCAGAGGAGGAGAAGACTGGTGGGGCTGGAGCCAGGCCTGGTGTTATCTCAGCTGTCACTATGAACTCTTCAACCCTCACAGACATTGAACAGCTTCACAACTGTCCACTCTGTCACAGACATTCTCTTTCAAAAACTCTGCCAGCTTAGAGTCTCTCCAAGGGACAGGCTCCAGGCTGGCAGTACACAAAAGGGTGGTCTGGAGCAGGACAAGGTTCAACTCTGCCTGAAGCACCAAGCTTGACCAGGAGGCTGGAGAGTCCCACCTCCTGGAGACACGGCCAATCTCTAGAGTGACTGTGCTGCCAGTCTGGGCTGAGCGGGGATGCTCCTCTGGATCCTCCCAGTACTCAGCTGGAGGCCAGGGTCTGCCTAAGCCATGTTCCTGGCTCCTGGCTGAGTGCCTTTGGTGGAGAGACAGACCCTGTCCAGAGAAAGTGCCCATCTTCAGGTGCCCCACAAGGTCTCACAGCTCTGGGCATTACTCACAAGGGTGTTAACTTGGCGGCTGAGGCTGTGCCCACTCTGTCCTATCAGTTCTGGGTGTGGGGTGAGTGCTCCCCATCCCCAGGGAGCTCTGTGTACCTCAGCAGACACTGAGTGTGTTTGCAAAATAATTAAGCAAAGCAAGCAGATGTGTTTCTTTATACTCCTGTTCATCGGGCCTCCTCACTTCTGCATCTTCCTTTGTCAGTGTGGTATTTAAAGGCCTGTATTTTAAGCCAACTAGTCCTGTCAGGTGTGCATTATGGGCTGGCTACACATTATGTGGTCATCTGCAACACCACAAGGTCCTGGGCTGCACTGTGCTCCACTGCAGGGCTCTGTACAAAGCTGCTTTTGGCAGTGTGTGTGGAGCAGGCACAGCTGCTGGCGTCTGCTGTCTGCTCAGGCTTAGTCTGAGGTAGTTAAACTTAGCAGACTGGCTTTTTTTAGGGCCATATGCAGAGATCAGGTGGTCACCCGTGGCAGTATGTTTATTCACAGAATCTAGCTGCTTTCAGGGAACAGCCTTCTCTAAATATAATTAGGGATATTTAAGTAGCTGCTCACAATTACCTATGGTTCCACAAAAAACACCACACACTCCCTCATTGAGCAACATCTCCTGGAGATACAAGGGTGAAAAGCCACAGGCAACTTGCTGTCAAGTGCCTCAAAGATGTCTGTGAACCCTCTCTAAATGGATGTTTAATGTTGAAGAGCAGCACACCTTGTATACTCTGCCATTGTATTTGTTTGCAGAACAGCAGATTTACACAGCAGCTCCACAGCTGTTATTACCCTTTAGAATCATAGAATTTAGCCTCCCTTGGCTTAGCCCGTATTGACTAGGCTGTAGAAAGATGCAGAAAAGCTTGATTTGGGGTTGGATGTGACAGAGCATGTCGTTCCAGCTCTCGTAAGCAAGCTCAGGAGGAGGATGACTTGGGACAGCTTCTAGGAGAGGAGGAATGGGAAACTCTTGGCACAAAGAGGAGTGGTGAAGCCTGTAAGGTTGGATGACATCACAGAGGATAGTTTTGAAGTCATAATGGCCATGTTCCTTTCCTTGGTGCCATGCACCCCCAGACCACAGTGCTCCTTTTTCCTCTCTCCTCCTTGCCCTCTCCTTCCCCACTTTCTCCTCCACTGTGCCACTTCTTGCCTTCTTTCTTTGCCCTCTGACATAAACACTACCCTCCCAGGATCCATTCCTGGTGGCAGCTGCTCCCTGGCCCCGCTCATTCCCACTGTGCCCCTTGTGCAGGTCACCAGCCCTCCCCTCACCTGCCTGGCTTCTCCTTCCCTCACAGCAGGCCTGGGGCTGGGTGGAATAATGGGTCAGGATCCTCAAAAGGTAACTTCTCAGAACCAAGAAGACATAGAGTAGACACAATAATTCACCTCTCCAGAGACATGATTGCTTGCTTTGAATAAAAAATAAAACCACCTTCAGCTCTGGGGAATGTCCTTAGTTATGCCTTGTCACCAGACCACTTAGTTCTGCTAAGGAAACATGCCTGTGTCCAGTTCAGGAGCCCTCAACACAGAAAGGACATGGATCTGATGGAGCAGGTCCAGAGGAGGGCCACAAAATTGATCAGGGGGCTGGAACACCTCTCCTATGAGGACAGGCTGAGGGAGCTGGGATTGTTCAGCCTGGAGAAGAGAAGGCTTCAGGGGACCTACTAGTGACTTTCCAGTACCTAAAGGGAACTTACAAAAAGGCTGGAGAAGGCCTGTTTGCAAAGGCCTGGAGTGAAAGGACAAGGGGCAATGGTTTTAAATTGGAGAGGAGTAGAGTTAAACTGGACATTAGAAAGAAGTTCCTCACCACAAGGGTGGTGGAACACTGGACCAGGTTGCTCAGGGAGGTGGTTGAGTTCCCATCCCTGGAGGCATTCAAGGTGAGGTTTGCCAGGGCTCTGAGCAACATGATCTAGTTGGGGATGTCCCTGCCCATTGCAGGGGGGTTGGACTGGATGACCTCCAGAGGTCCCTTCCAACCCTAACCATTCTATGATTCTATGCCTTCATTTAGGAATGATGAATTTGCATCTCTCACAAAGACAATCTCAGACAGAGAAGTTTCCAAAGGTCCAGCAGGAATGTGTGATTCATCAACACATTTAAGCCACTCTCAATAATATTTGAGAAATCCTGGCAGTCAGGTGCAGTTCCTAGTGACTGGAAGAAAGGGCATGTCACACCCATTTTCAAAAAGGGTGTAAAGGAGGA
>VWZO01018693.1:0-12935 GCA_013396975.1 Bucco capensis | reverse complement strand
CACTGGGCAACATGGTCTAGTGTTTTGGCATCCCTGCTTGTGGCGGGGGGGTTGGAACTAGATGATCTTTGAGGTCCCTTCCAACCTGGCCATTCTATGATTCTGTGATTCTATGATTTTCTAGCTGCAAACCCTACTGTGAGATCTCTGTGTTATATTTTGGGTATTGGCCAAATACCCAAACGCTGTTGGCTGCAGAGTATTATCTGTTACTGTAAGTCACTGGAGAGGGGCAGAATTGTCTGTATTTAGAACACCAAGTTCCCTGTGTTAATCTTTACTCCTCTTTGTTCTAGTACTTCGCTTTCTATTTTTACTCCACATANGTGATTCTATGATTTTCTAGCTGCAAACCCTACTGTGAGATCTCTGTGTTATATTTTGGGTATTGGCCAAATACCCAAACGCTGTTGGCTGCAGAGTATTATCTGTTACTGTAAGTCACTGGAGAGGGGCAGAATTGTCTGTATTTAGAACACCAAGTTCCCTGTGTTAATCTTTACTCCTCTTTGTTCTAGTACTTCGCTTTCTATTTTTACTCCACATACTCTGCAACGTGTTTGGAGGCCTGAAGAAGGCAGCCTATCCTCTCACTAGAAGAATTAATGGCCATGCTGGTCATTTGTTTTTCCATTTACTTCTTTCTTCCTGTGTGGGTCTTCTTATAATGGTGACTATAAAAAATAGTCCAACCAGAGAACAGCAGACCTGCAATGGAAAGCAAAGGATAAATCAAATGGTGGCAGCAGAAAAGAAGAACAGGGGTTACACTTGTAGTGCAATCTGCCTAGAATTTCAGTTGCACCTGTTCAAGATTAGGAAGGTACATTTGAAAAAGAAAGCAAAGAATCTGTGGATGACAGACACAAATCATAACAGCACAGTTGCCAGACCAAGGGAGGAGCAATGCTTGCTGTGTACCTTCACCTTCCACCAGCCAGCCTCTGCTGAACTCACAGTCAACAGCACCATGTTCAGCCAGAAACATGGCTCACTCAGTAGAAAGGGTGGTAAAGGCTGGCACCACATAAATCAGCCGTACTCTCCTCATTGTCAGCCAGTGTTATTCCTGCACATCTGATCTCTACATCATTTGAAGCATGGGCTAATGGGAAAACTGGTATTTTCCATGAACATGACCTTCAGCAGCCCCAGTTTGCATTATTCATCAATCTGAACAGAACCTTGTCATGCTCTCCTGATGGGAGAGCATGGACAGCCACCTCCTCTCCAGAATGATGTGTCTCATGTGCAGTGGGAAAGGGACTTAAGCTGCTGCAGGGCATGGGGCACTTCACCCTGGCTCTGCACAGGGACGACTCATGCCCCAGGCCTTATCATTCACCCTGCATCCTCCAGGTCTCCTCAGAAGGAGTTTGATCTGGGCAGAACATTTTTCACTGTCTCCAGCTCTCCCAGTTTGCGAACCCAAACGCAGTAGCGACACACACGCTGCTCTCCCCTGCCGTCCTCCAGAGCATGGGCAGCACCAGGAAGATTCCCTGCTGTTTATCCTGATCCCTTCTCTGCTTCCCACTGAGGTGGGAAGAGCAAGAAGAGAGGTGAATTCAGAGGCAGAACAGCTGTGAGAGCAGGACTGGGGCCATCTCCCCTCCCAGACAGTCCAGGGGTCTGCACTGCTCCTCAGCCTTCCCTGGCGCTGCCCTGGGATGCTCCTCCAACAGCACTGGGTGGGCAGATTTGCACTGAAGACCTGGAGCAGGCAACTGCTGTTTCAGGGAGCTGCTGGCTGTGCAGGGACCTCTAGCATGGACTGGTACTTTGGACACTATGTGCCCTCACTACCTCTTGTCTTCCCAGCTGCTGCTGCTGAACGCATGCCACAGGACAGGAAAGCCAGCAGAGTCAGGGAAAATGCCTGGGAGACTCAAGCCCTGCCAGCTGTGACCAGCAGTCTTAGAGAGCTTTCCCTGCAGGATATGCCTTGGATAAAGCTGCATGTTTTCCAGTAATTCAAACCTCTGGAAAGACATAAAAAAAAATAAAAAAGAGAGACAAGGTTAAGAAGCATCTCTGTGCAGTAGTGGAGCTGCCCTACCCCTGCCAGTAACTGCTTGCAGCAGCAGGAAAGTAACTCATGTTCTCACCCATCTCAACAGACACAAAAAAAATCAGAAAAAAACCCAAAGGGCACAAGGTATTTTCCTGGGAGTGAGGAGCAGCAGTACAGCAGGCTTGGGACTATAGCACTGAAAGTTTCTCTTTCCTTGCAAAAGTGTTCACAGGTCCCAGGTGTCTCTAACTTCCACTGGGTCTGCTGTTTGTTGTGACACATTCCAGCTGAGGATTTATTTTAGACCCCTGGTCCTCCCTCCAGAGAGAGCAGAGTTACTGCAGGGGACAGAAGTGCCCCACACTGGGATTCCAGGGTCCCTTTCAGTGCCTCATTCCCTGAGATCACATCCAGAGAGTGGTGCTGTGAGCAGGTCCTGGACACCCATAGAGCAGCTCCAGTGCCCACCAGTACCAGACAGAACAGGGCAGGGAGGAGAGGTGGTGACAGGCAGGAGAGGTGGTGACAGGCAGGATGGAAGGGGGATAGTCCAGGGAGGGTGGGGGAGAAATAACTTCAGAACTGGAGCTAATTTTGTGAAATCTGGCTGTTAAACAAAAGCACAGTGTTTTAAAATTCTGCTTATTGAATTAAGTCACTCCCCTGCCAACTGGATTACTTCAACTGGCTGAACAATCTGATACCTCTTCTGAGAGAGGAATTTGCTATGTGACCTGCTCAGTGTGATGGCACAGCAAACCTTCCCCTGCTCCACACCCCCAGGGAAAATCAGGCACCACCGCTGGAAACAAAGCCCTTTCATGGGAGACCTCCATGGAATTCAGGAAAGATTGGGAAGAGAAATGAAAACTCAAAGTATTCTTATTTTGAAGCCTAATGGGATCATGGATAGGTACTTATAAGCTAGCACTTTTGATACATTTGCATTAACATACAAAATGGGCATTCTTTTGCATTAAAATCTAATAAGAAACAATTTGATTAATACATATTAATAGATGCTTTTGGAGAATGAGGATTCTCCTTGGCTTCTGAGACTGTTGGTTATAGAATCACTCAAAACCAGGCTCTGAGGCCAGGTAAGGATTTCCCTTTGCCCTCCATGTCCGTGAGCAATGGCACTGCCAGCACAGCCATCTGTGCGGCAGCACCACCCACAGAGCTGAACCCAGAGCAGGTCCTTATGGTGCTGGGTGTGATTTCTGTACCGTCAGAGGCAGTCCCTGACCCAAACAAGGCTGCTTAGGAGAAGGGGAGTTTGTCTATGCATTATATAAGGGAGGAGACACAGAAAGATTATCCATGCTACCTAAGCAATATTGCTGGACAGCTTTTTTTAGACACCAAAGCAGTGGCTTAACCTGAAGATAAAATCATAGAATGGCCCAGGTTGGAAGGGACCTTAGAGATCATCTAGTTCCAACCCCCCTGCCACACACTAGACCAGGTTGCCCAGGGCCACATCCAGCCTGCCCTTGAACACTGTCAAGGATCAGGCATCCACAACCTCTCTGGGCAACCTGTTCAGTGCCTAACCACCCTTTGGGTAAAGAACTTCCTTCTAATCTCCAGTCTAAATTTCCCCTCCTTCAGCTTGTAATCATTCCCCCTTGTCATACTGCAATTAGACCAGCTGAAAAGACTCTCCCCCTTTAGGTACTGGAAAACTGCTATAAAATCCCCTTGAAGCCTTCTCTTTTCCAGGCTGAACAACCCCAACTCCTTCAGCACGTCCTCATAGGGGAGGTTCTCTAATCCTTTAATCATCTTTGTGGCCTCCTCTGGACTCGCTCCAACAGGTCCACATCTTTTTTATGCTGAGGAGCCCAGAACTGGATGCAGTACTCCAGGTGAGGCCTCACAAGCGCAGAGTAGAGAGGCAGAATCACCTCCCTAGCCCTGCTGCTCATGCCTCTCCTGATGCATCCCAGGATGTGGTTGGCTCTTTGGGCTGTAAGTGCACATTGCTGGCTCATATCCAGCTTTTCATCTATCATGACTCCCAAGTTCTTCTCTGCACTGCTGCTTACAATGAGTTCCTCACCCAGTCTGTACTCATATCTAGGATTGCTCCTACTCAGATGTAGGACCTTACACTTTGACTTATTAAACTTCATTTGATTCTCATGGGCCCACTTTTCAAGTTTATCCAGGTCCCTCTGGATGGCATCCCACCCTTCTGGCATATTAACCACACCACTCAGCTTCCTGTCATCTGCAAACTTGCTGATGGTGCACTCGATACCCATGTTTAGGACATTAATGAAGACATTCAAGAGCAATGGTCCCAAAACAGAGCCATGAGGGGCACACTTGCCACTGATCTCCACCTAGACAAAGAGCCATTGATCACAACTCTCTGGCTGCGTCCATCCAGCCAATTTCTTCTCCACTGAACAGTCCACCCATCAAATCCATATCTCTCCAATTTTGAGATAAGGATGTCACGAGGATATATCTGCTAAAAGGGAACAGTAGCTACTACACTGCACCTTTACTTAAGTTCATCACTCTTACAGTTCAGTCACAGTGCAGTCTGAACACCTGATATCTGTCAATTCTCTCCCAAACCTCTCCTGAAGACATGCTTCAGCTCTCCTTATAGCCTGGAGCTGTGACAGAGAGACAAATACAAACACAAAGAGTTTTGGAAAGTCATTGGCACCCTCTGGCTTCTTCTGTGCTATCTCCAAGACACTGCAACAACTTCTTTACCTCCAAGACAGCTCTGCTAGTCTCTGAAGGCCTTTTCATTCCTCTGAAATCCACTTCTGCCTTCTTGCCAACTGGTTTCTTGCTCAGAAATAAAACCAAGCTAATACTTTCATTTTTAAAACACCTGCGTGTCACAAGACAGTATTAAACACCAAACAACAGAGCTAGAAAGAGCTGGAGCCCTTTGGGACAGAAATCCCAATGGCATTTTTTAGGGAGCCTGGCTGGCAAGCACCTTAACCTCATTCCCCTGCAATGGGAAACCTCTGGAGGTTGGTTTGTTACCCACTGTTACATGCTGGTCACAGGAAACACTCCAGAGAGCTCTGCTCCTTCTTTAATACTGTAATTTGAACATATCTGCTTTTGCACTTCATACAGACAACTATTGTTTCAGTGTCCCCTCAGGACACTATGTTCTCCAGAAAAAGGCCCATGGACAAAGAGCATCTTTTGAAGGCTCTCATTACTTCTGTGCTATATTTCTCCTATCTGACAAGCCTATCTGTGAAATTCCTAAAGGAGATGGTTGTCTCCTCTTACACAAATAACTTTGGCCAACGTTACCTTGATATGAACCTTCTGTGATACATTTCTGTAGGCAAAAGTACTTATGTTCTGCCCTTGAGGTAATACTAGAATTTCACATCTGTCTCATTTTGACTCTAATGAAGACTATTTTTTGTACCAGCTCTGCCCTTGTATCACTACAGAGAGTTTTTTCTTTCAGTAAGGAGTTACGATTCTGTTGTTTACTAGTTACTGCAGTTACCACTTTGAAAGCATCTCTCCTCAAAATCGGCCTATGATATTTTAGATGAAAGAAAGATTTATGTGATGTAGTCAAACAGTATAAAAGGCATTTTGTGGATTGCTGGATTTGCCTAACTCCTGTGCATTCATATTTCTTGATAATTAGCCACAGTCCCTTGGAAGCTGTACTTGCCCTTGCAGGCTGGACCCCAGGTCATGGCTCCTAGCCTTAGGCTGACAGGCAGTATCACACTGACCCTGTGCTGAACCATGTTCCCACTGCCACAGAACATTAGTTCTGACATATCCATGAGAAAGAAAAGTTTCTCTAATGACAGAACGGACTGCAATGGGTGCTCTTGGACAGGCCATGCTCTACCTAGGGGATAGTCAAGTCCTGTTCAAACCTTGCAAGCACAAATGGAAGAGGCAGCCACTCTTCCTACAGACGAAAAGGTCCCTAAGGAGGCTGTGACCCAGAGGCTGGCTCAGTCTGCACTGTCTGCAGTCAGCAAGGAAAAGACTCCTCCAGGAGCAAAGGCTCTGGGTCACACCATGGACCTGCCAGCAGGGCTGGGACCCACCTCCAGCCTCCTACCACTTCTGGGGCCTTTACCATTTTTTTTAACATGCAGATGGAACTGCACGTTAAAGAGCAAAAAAGGAAAAGCTCTATGGCTTTGCCGGAAAATATCTATGCTTTTCCACAAAACATGTATGAGACCAGCCCAGGCTAAGCTTATCATAAGCCTTAGACCTCTGCATGTGGCTCATTCCAGTGCAGAATCTAGGGCTAACCACAGTAAAGAGAGAAATAGCTGAGGACACAAAACATAAGAATTTTAAGCATTCACCACTAAAATACATTATACATTTAAAATGCTGTGTTTACTGCTAAAGTCCAGCGCATCCCTGGATTTAGGCTTTGTTCAATATTTCACACTGAGTTCAACAATAAATATTCAATCACAAGAATTTAGTTTGAAAGTGCCAAAAGAGTTTAAATTAACCCCCTAAAGCAAAGGGCCTTTCACAGCATCCAGCATGTACTAGGGTTGTTCTGGGAGATCATGGACTCATAGCCTAACTGCCAAGCCTGCTGCACAGAGTACTGCTGTTTAAGAAGGGGCTGATGAAAGAATGAATCTGTAATAAACCCAGGTCAGGGGTTTGATGCGGAGCTACCTGAGCTGTTCTCACTCACTGTGGACCAAGCCACAGCCTCTCCCGGCAGGACTGCACTGTCAAAGACACAGGTCTCAGACTCACCCAGAGAGACTTTATGTGGCAACATTCAGCAGGATCAGAAGCTGCTCCAGCTGAAGGGATGGCTGGTCCACTTCTGAGGCACTTCCTAAAGGCCCATTCACAGCCTAGCTGCAATCACCCCTAAGAATCCTGGATGGGGGATATGTCTGAGTTCAGCAGTTCACACAGAACTGTTGTCATGGCTTCTGCTCATTCACAATGACACCAAGCTGGGTGGAAGAGTCGATTTGCTTGAGGGTAGGGAGGCTCCACAGAGGGATNTCTGTTCTCCCTAGTGGAGAGTGACAGGACGACAGGAAATGGATGCAAATCGTGCCAGGGGAGGTTCAGGTTAGGTATTGGGAAGAATTTCTTTACTGAAAGGGTTGTGAGCCATTGGAACAGGCTGCCCAGGGAGGTGGTTGAGTCCCCATCCCTGGAGGTGTTTAAGAGACAGGTAGATGTTGCATTGGGAGGCATCATTTAGCAGGTTGATAGGGCTAGGACAAAGGCTGCACTCATGATCTTCAAGGTCTCTTCCAGCTGTAAGTGTTCTATAATTCTATGAGTGCTCTCATGCCCAAGAACACAGCTGTGCTTCACTTCCAGGTGCACCAGAGATAGCAGGTAGTGCTGTGGGTGGGACACTGATATCATGTTTGAGGGGGTTTTCCCCTTAAGAAGTGAAGTCTGCCTGGATTTGCCAGAGGATCTCTTGGGACCCACAAGGATGTAATTTTTCCCACTGCTTCCTCAGTAATTGTACAGACCTTCAGGGCAGGAATTTCTCATCCAGAATATAGACCCCTCAAACCCCCCACTTTCACACAGTGGTGAAATCTGTTGTTCTTTATTTATCCAAAGCCCAGCCTCCTCCTCTGTTCCCTGCACAGTTCACAGGCACCAGGGAAGGCTCAGACAGATGACTCAGCCTGGCAGCTGCATCCCAAAGCACCCTCACTGCTGACCCCTTCCCAGGACAGCCATGACGGGCTGGAAGGCAATGGTGTCAGTCAGAAGGGTGAGTAATCTGTCTCATGGGTTTGTAAAACCCCTGAAAATGCAAGTGCAGGTTGCCAACTGAAAAGAAAGAAGATATGAAATACATTAAACTATTCAAAATGAGGAATAACATTAGAATTATTCCAATGAGGAATACTTGCATTTAAAAGACCTGATAGATCTATACGCAGCAAGGCTGCTTCCAGAATGTGCTGCTTCTGATAAGCCCATAACTGGCTGGCTGGTATCACCACTAACACCTGAGACAGCAAACAAGGGCTAATCCTTACACTGTTTTTGTGCTAATGACTGAACCAAGATAACCAGAGTCCCTGGCATGCTTCCCATTTAATTCAGTTAACTCCAACCAGGCCTGTGGTGAGGACACCAGTCAGCACAGGAGAAAGCCAGATCCCTGGATTCAGATGTTAAACACTGACCATGTCTCTCCACTGTAACTTTCCAACAGGGCTGGTGGCAGCCTGCCCTGCTGTTACTCAGCATCCTCGACAGCTTCCACAAAAGGATGTGGAAAAACACTTATTTTCTGAGAGTGCTCCTATTTTTGCCAAGAAAATGGAAGCAACTTCATTTTATGTTGTGTGTCAGTTTAAACAACTGTTGTGCCACATCTCCTCAGTCGCAGGCTGTCAGGGCTGCAGAGCTTGCAGGAAGATCAAGTTTCCCCTAATGCAACACAGATGTCTCAGTGGCCAATCTGCTCAACACACCCTGGGAGCTGCTGACCTCTCCCTGGGGACCCCAACACTTGGAGACCTTTAGGTTCCTGATGTATTAGCTGAAAAATGCAGTTTAATTGGGAAAACACTTCAAGTGGAAATTGACTCTGAAGGCTGTTCAACAAACTGAACACTCCTGAGTCTGGGAAAGTTGAAATATCTCACTTAAAGGAAAAGAGCATTCCTGACCCTAGTTTGGAGTTTTATTCCCACCAAAAATATTTAAATTTTTATTGTTTTGGAGAGTCAAACAAATGAAACATATATAAATTTATCATCAAACAGATACTTGATTTCATCCATCTCTAATTTCATTTCAAGGTAATTTCTTTAGAACACAAACAACAGCAAATCTGAAGTGTCCAACACACAGTTACAAAACCAAGGAGGTATAACACCAGATCTCTCCTCTCCCAGACTCGTTCACAAAACATCTGATTCCAACAATTGCTGTTTTTTGGAAACAATAGTGAAGAAAAGGAGGAAACTGGATGCTGCTGCTGGTGTGTGTGCATGCAGCTCTCCAGGAGGTTCAGGCAGCAGCACCAGAAGAACTTGAGACCAAATTGGAGGAACGTGCAAATATGACAACCTTGGTGCAGAACTTTGCGAACCTGTGCAAGTTCTGTCAGAAAGCACTTGTGGCTAATTCAGCTGGTGGTACATGGTGTCAGTGGAGGATGCCTTGTGTTGCACAAGGACTTCTGTTACAGCAGGCTGATCTACACCCAAGAAAGGAAATTAGCAGTCCTGTGGGCCTTAACGGGGACACAAGAAAATTCATACTGGCCTGCAGTGAGCAAGTTAACTTCACACCCTGCTGACAGGAACCACGTTCACAGTGCAGCTGTGTCAGAACACACCTCCTGTTAACACAGACAGGGCCAAGGACAGACAGTGATCCCATCAGGTCACTTCCAACATGGTATATTTAGCAGGCCAGGCTGTGGGGCATGGCATTCCACAGTTCAGCAGATGTAAAACCCTGTCCCTGCCTCAGCTCATCAAGTTTCGCTCTGTGGCTGTGGAGAGGCTGATTTGGCAGCCCCCTGCCCCAATCAGCAGACCAACCAGCTAAGCACAGCCCTGGGCTGCAGCTCCTCTCACAAAACCCTTGCCAAACAGTTTACTTTAATTCTTCAGTGATGTTTCTTGTCAAAGCATGGACCATTCACTGACAACCAAACTGTCAGTTACAGCTTACAGAAACGTTAGGATTTTGGTTTGGTACCTTGGAATTCTGATAAACATGAAAAATAGAGTAACCAGGAAAATTAAGCTGCAAGAACAATTGGTATATCCCCTCAGCTGATACAATTTCCAGGTCTGTATCATAGTAAAACAAATAAGCAAACAAACAAACAATACCCCACCACTTTCTAAATATTTTCCTTTTACTTTTGAACATTATTCTACTGAAAGCCCCCACAGGCTGCAACGTATTTGTCTACTCACATTTAGTTAAGAAGTTTTGAAACAGAGACTCGTGTAGCTGTTTCCTCAGTGTTATGTCTGGGATAGCTGGTAAAATCCCTAGAAGTCTGTACACTGCCACCATAAATAGGAAGTATATTTAAGGATGGGGGATTACCCATTCCTTGACAGGGCTGTGCTACATGCCACTAGCTGTCACACAGAGTCTGCTGTCAGTTCCTAGCAGCAATTTTGTTTGAAGTTCAGTCCAGCACAAATAATGCTCAGATAGGCTTTTCTTCTGGAAAAAAAGCCCTCAGACCTTCAAAAGAAGCTATGAGGACTCATATGTGACCACCATCTTGGATGTATCTCCATCCAGAAACAGCTGACAATAGCATTAGCGTGAAATTAAATTGGAGGCTTAATTGAGTTCTGCAGTCACTGAAATTGATGACAGTTCAGCAATTTATGTCCCTGATTCTTCTTGACTGATATAATCACAGAACCAAGCATAACTTGGTTCATATGCTAGATCTACAAATGACTTCCTTTTTCTGCATTACTGTTCCTGGGATGCAGTAATGGTCCACTGGAATTGACCTGAAATTGACGCAGAATTTCAGATTTCTGTAGCTCTTGGATAATTTCATGCAATTAAACACCTGATCAGGGTCTCAGAGCAGAAGGCAGGCCCAGCTTCTGTGAGAGCATCTTGTAAATAAATCAGAAGATCTTCCAAGGTCTGCAACAAAACCTAGTGAAAGGAATGCTAGCCTCTCCCTTGGCCTCACCAGGTATGCATCACACATCATAAGCAAAGGACAATGCACTTCATGTAATTGTACATGTTATTTACAAGTTGAGGGGAATGGCCTTCAAGATCCAGAATGAGACACCTAACCTACTGCCATTACAGCACTGCAGAAGCAAGTAATTGTTCTGCTTCTACCTCAGACAAAATGTGTCCACGACCTGCTGTGAAGTATATGGCAACACAGAGGCTCCTCCAGGCTCTGAATGCAAGGAGCTGGTGTGTGCCTGTCTGCCTGCAGCACACTCGCCTGCAATTTGAGGGAGATTGCTACAGGTTTGTTTTTAGCTCATTGTTCTGTACATGTGCAGTTCCTGATCCATAAATACAGCTCCTCAGGGTGGTACATTTGGAAAAGCTACAGGGTGCTTCTGCCTCTGCTCACACCTGAAGCCTCTGATTGCTGACAGTGCTGAGCTGCCAAATCAATCCCTCTTCTGGCTTTGGGTCTGTCCAGCAACCTCATGTCAGCCTCTGGTCCAGATGTTGTCTGTGGCTCTTCACAGGAGTCCCCCAATTCTGCTGTTAAGGAAGAGGCACGGTCAAAGACCCTTTCTTCACCTCTGCTTTGATAAAGACCCAGGCAAAGGCAGGACCCCTGCAGTGCTGCTCTGGCTCCTGCTCCCACCATCAGCCATGTACTGCCATGTGATCACACACAGGCTGCTGCAGCTGGTAAGTTGTCTCTCCTCCTCCCTCCTTCCTACACTTGCTGCAGGCACAGAATGTTTCCAGGCTCCCACAGCCATCCCCTAGGGTATGCCAAGTCCATATGCTGCCCTCCCCTTTCACATACAGTTCCAGAGTCGAAAAATTCTCTCCTTGGAGATCCACTTCCTTGTGCACAGTTCATCGTAGAAGGAGAAAACTGGCCAAGATGGCCACAAAAACACACCATTGCTTAGTAAGGTTTCACTTGTCCTTCAGAGATACCAACTATATTACTTTGAGCTAAAGTAATATAACCAGCAACATTTCCAACATAAGATGCTTGATTTTTTTAAGTAAAACCTTTTAAAACTGAGAATTTTAAGGTGAAACAATGTAACAGGAATAGAAATGTCCTTCTATATTCTACTACAGGCATCTGTTTGTTCCACCATTTTTATCAGTGTTCAGGGCTATGGTCAGAGGACTCTGACTTTGTTGCCAACAAGCAATCTGGTATCTTTAACTCTCCCCATGCCCTGCTGCAGGCTGCATGGCTCTGCCAGCCTCCCAGCCCAGCACTCCAGGTGATGTCTCTGTCCCTATGGAGAGCATCATCAGATGGATCAAGGCTTTACTGAAAGATGGCTACAAAATACAGACCACTGATCAGCACGTACTTTAAACACCAGATTTTGACTGACACTCTCAAGTGAAGGATGAGCTCATGTTTGAAGGGAACATCACATTCATCAGATGTCACAAATGATCACTGCTTGAGTCCCCACATGCAGGAGATACCTGACAACTCTCCAGGACACCAAGACTTAATCAGTGTAAAGAACTGTGCTTTGAATGAAAGCTTCCACTTTGGGCTGGTAATGCTTCCTCCTGAGCAGCAGCAATTGCAGCTTATGTCACAGCACTGTCAACAACAGCAGCTGAAGATTCCTGCTTCAGGAGTGACTAAACACTACAATGCAAAGCTAAATACTCATTCTCACAGCTCATCTCTCTTCCTGCCTCAATGTACAAGAATTATTCTCCAAATAGCTACTTTCCTATCAACAATATGCACAACATCTTTCCAAAGGCAAAGTGGAAATCCCTGCAACTATTTCTGGAGCTGCTTCCAGCCAGAAATAACAGTAATCTGATCCACGAGTGAGTTCCAGTTCTGTTGCTGAATTCTTTTGTGCAAAATCTTTGCTTTGAAAAGCTTTGGCAACAGCAAGGCTAATTTTACTTATAAGGTGTGAATCAAAGAAGATCTGCAAGTTTCTAAATCACAGAATGGAAGTGTCTGTGGCCTCTCATCACTTCTGTAAACAGAAAATGCCACAGTTCAGCTATTTTAGATGTAACTTCAGACCTACTTGCTGCAGCTCTGCAGATCCCACCTCCTGCTCCATCACATTCTTCCAAAGCAGCATGTCCAAATCCAGAGTCTTCTCTCAGGACCTGGGAAACTTCCAGCCTTACGCAAACCCTTTGTCATTAATGGGCTGCACTACCATGAACAAAATTTAGTTTGCAGTGTTACAGAATCACAGAATCGATCGGGCTG
>VWZO01018692.1:0-69492 GCA_013396975.1 Bucco capensis | reverse complement strand
TCGTCTGGCGATACGCGGGACAGCGGCGCATGGCGCGAGCTCTACGGCGGCTCCGGCGCCGCCCAGCCCAGCCTGGCGGCGCGATGGCAGCTCTACGGCACTTCGGCCGTCTGCGGTAGGTGGGGGCCAGGGCAGCGGAGGGCCGGGAAAAGCGCGGCCCGGCCATGCTGCTTAAAACAGCTCTTCCCTGCAGGATCGTGGAGGAGCTAGAGGGCAGCCGCAGGGCCGAGATGCCCTTGGGGTCCATGTAAGCAGCACTGATCAGCTAGGCCATGGAGGAGCATGGTGGCTGCACAGCGGGTGCTGGGACAGCTGGGCTCTCCGAGGACACTAAATGTACTGGACAGGGTGCAATGGTTAATAAAAGGTGGAGTGTGGGTGGCTGTGTGAGGCTCTGGCTGTGTCCTGCCAGCCCCTGGCCTTCCCCCCGGTCCACTGTACTGGTGCAAAGGGAACAGTCCCAACCTGCTTCATGTTGCTGCTGAGACACAGAGGCAGCCAGCTGAACGGCAGCTCTGTTATTCAGATGGTTGCTTGGTTTAAATACATTACATACATTTCTACAGTGCATTAGAACAATACATTTTGGGTCAGTCAGAAATGCAGCTGGCCCTGGCCAGGGAGCTGGGGACTCCCTGCTGCCCACCCTGTAGTCACACAGCCAGTGCCAAGCCCCATCCCTATGCAGAAGGGAGCCGCTCTCCCCTCCCAGACTCAAGCAGGAGACCCCCCACCCACCCCCAGCAACATACCCCCCCCCCCCCCAAAGATGGGCTAACAGGACAGCAAGACCAACACCAGCTTCCCCCAGCAGCAGAAGTCCCAGCTCAAGGCAAGCAGATGCAGGCAGCAGCTCTGTTACCATTTTATACAACACAAGCTCAGCAGCTTGTTTTAGGGAGAGGAGGGCTCCCTGCCTCACCCACCCACAGCAGGGCCAGGAGCCTATGCCAGCCCTCCCATGCAGCAGAAGAGCCCCTCTGGCCCTTCCCCACAGACCCTACCCCTCAAATGGCCCTAGGCACAGACAAGGCTGGCACCAAGCTGGCTGCACAGCAGCCAGGGAGTTTGCTGGGTGCAAGGGCAGAAGCCAAGCAAGAGCAGCCGTGGAGAGCTGGCAGAAGAGATGAACCAAGGCAGCAGACAAGTAGAGGGCACTCACACCCACCCTTGGCCCTCTGTAGTTGGGGGTGGGTCCTAAACTACAGCCCCTCCCAAAGCCATCTGATCATCGCAAGGACAAAGTAGCACCTCTTTCCCCTCAGTGTCTAACTGCACCCAAGCCCACCCCATAAAACTGTCCCTCATATGTCCCCTCCTCAAGCCTCCAGCCAGAGAACAGCCATTCATTGTGGTCCCCACTGCGCCAGTGGGCAGCAGGAACTCCCCTGAGGAAAGCAGCGTGCACAGGGTTGGGGCAGAGGAGGGACAGTATAAGAGTACAACACACCCTCAGGGAAAGGGACTGGGTATAACCTGCTACAGGCCTCCCCAGCCCTGCAGGTGGCACAATGGGGAAGAAAAGGGCCAGTGGCTGGTGTAAAGAGCTGGACGGATCCTGGCCAGGGTGGCCTGCTCATCCCAGCCCCAAGCAGGTGTGCTCAGAACCACATGCAGGCCGAGGAAGAGAGGCAGGAGCAGGGTCTCAGCCATACCACGTCTTCCAGGGGACTCCTATACCTCCCCCTGGGCTCTGCCCTAGGCAAGACACCAAGCTCCGACAGAGCTGGGTAGGGACTATACCCAACTTGCCTAGCTCCTCCAGTACAGCTGCAGGTTCCTCCAGCCACACCTGCTTGCTCTACCCAGAAGGTCAAGCCCCAGCCACAGGAGCTGGAAGTGGCCTGGCTCCTCTTGCAGTACTAGTCCAAGGCAGCCAAGCTCTGCCCATGGCTCCCACAGCTACCACCACGTGAAGAAAGGCTTCCGGCTCTGGAAGCTCTGCGTGTAGGACTCGCTGGCAGCACGCTGGTGAGAGCGTGCTGTTTCCACAATCACAGGCGGCATCTGAACCAGGTGTAGGGGGCTCTTCCCATCTTTCAGTGCCTGAGTCAGGTTCAGGATCTGTATGGCACAACAGAGCAATGCCTGAGCTGCCCCACTGGAGAGACAGAGAGCATCTACCCAAGCACCCTTCCTGCCACACAGGCAGGACAAGGCTCTGAGCCTCACCCATCTGCCTTCCCTACACACAGCTTACCTGGCCTCTCATGACAGCAATCTGCTTGTGAAACTGTCCCCTGTCAAAGCCAGGGTCTTTCTGCAAGAGAGCAGAGAACACATTGGAATCCACTTGCTGCCCCACACCGTGCAAGAGATCTGTATTCCTCAAGCAAGCCTCTCTCCTCCTGTCCCACGGGTTTCCTGCTTCTCCCCAGATTGAATCTTCAACTCCTGGCAGAGTGATAATCCTGCTGTGCCTTAGCCCAGAAACACCGTTGGGAGCTTGGCCACCTTTCTGTTCCCTGCAGCCTTGACAGGGAACTCCCCAACACCACTCCTGCTTTTCTTCCTCCTGAGCCATCCTCACCTGCTCCCCCAGCTCACCTTGAAAAGCTCATACAGATCTTCCTCTAGGTCCTTGACAAAGTTGGGGTCCGAGATCTTAGGAAGAATCAGGTCCTTGATCTCCTGTGAAAAGGGGATTTTGGCCTGGGGCAGCCATGCCCAGTAGAATGGATCTGTGGGAGGAAAAGCAGGAGACATTAGAGCTGGGGAAGGCGAAGGACAGTGCCACATGCCCCTGGGTGCCAGATCACATCAGTCTGGGACACAGGGTCCAGCACCCACTTCCTACAGCCTCTGCTGAGGCAAAATTGCTCATGAACCCAGAATGATTGCAGGTGGACAGCCCTAGCCCTCTCCTCTCCAGCCCCTGAGGAGGATTCCCAAGTGTGGAGTTGTATGACTTGCCAGGTGCTCTGGCATTGCCTGAGGGTCTCACATGCTCTCCAGGAATCCGGGTGTTTCAAGGGAAAGGCCAAACCGTTGTCTATAGCAGCCAGCTTGATGATGGGCTCCTTTACCACCACCCAATCGCTATCCTAGAAGGAAGGAAAGCATGTCAGAAGCGGCCACTGCAACAGGAACAGTCCCTCTCCCATGCCCTGTAGCTCCGCTGCCAGAATCTTTGCCCTGGCTACCACAGAGGCACAGCAGCGTCTCGCCCGTAGCATGGCTCCTTGCCTGCAGGGAAACACTGTCTGCTTCAGGTGGAAAGGGGACAAAGCTGCTGCCTCCTCTCCCCAGATGTCAGTCTGAAAATGCACAGGTCCAGCCACACCAGTTTTCCCCACAGAGCTGAGCTGCATCCTCACAAAGTCCCACTAGGCCAAAATCCTCCAATGCAGAGGGCAACAGAAGGTCCAGGAGATATGACCAGGCCTCAGAAATCCAAGCCAGCTGGGAAATGCCCTGTCCACCTGCCTGTAGCAGAGCCCCCTGTGAAGCCCATGATTGGGAAGAGCTGCTCACCCGCACACCTGCGCTGTCCAGGGGACAGTCATACTTGATGAGCCAGTTGTCATTGCCCCGATCTGCAGGGAGATAAAACCAGGCATGTCAGCACCAGGGCCTACCTGCACCACACTAGGCAGAAAATTACTCCTCATCTGACCCAGAAGTGAAACAGACCAGTTTTAGGTCCAAACTCTACCCCAGAACCCTCAAACTTGCTGAAGGCCTGGGCAGCCACATCAACCCAACACAACCAGTCCTGAAGACTGGAGAGGTCCACATATCCCCCCAGCTCACAAGAGAAAGGTCAGCCTGCAAGCCCCAGAGTGCTACCTCAACTCCTTCTGGTCTGGCATGAACTTAGTTCAGCACAAAATGGGATATAGGTGCTGGATCTGCAGATGTCCCTGGATCCTTGCAGTTGGCAAACTTTCACCCCAGCACTGTGGTGGATCCAGATCTCCCATAACACAAGCCAGAAGCTAGACCACGGCCATAGTGGTGGGCACCCACAGCAGCTGCACTCTACCCAGAGGCCGCTGCTACCTGGTAGCAACCAAGTGATGTGGAGAAGAGTTTTGGGTGCCAGGAAGAGGTGCAAAGCCCCTACCTCCTTCCCGTTCCTCTAGCTGGCAGGATGTGAAGGAGCATCCCATGCCAGGCAGCCAGACCTACCTGTGTTCCTGATGATGTAGTCTAGCACCACCAGCCGCTCAAACTGCAGCAGCAGCTGCCGGTTAGTGTTCTCTGGGAGCGGCTCGGCTTCAAACCGCCGCAGCCAGTAGTCAGCATCCTTATAGCCTTCCACAAAAAGCTGGAATGACCCCACCTGAAGCAAGGAGAAGCCACATCACAGGAGGCTGCAGGGGATGTAGAAGCAGTAACAGGGAGGCAGAGAGGCCAGTAGCCCTACCTTGGGTGGCAGACCAATGCGGTTGAAGCGTTGGCCAACTTTTGGCACCTTCTCCAGGGCCAGCCTCTTTCCTCGGGACTTCACCCTGTCGATGGCACTGTAGTTAAAGGTCTCACTGGCCAGATACACCACCTGTGGGGACAGGAGTACAGACGTCAGCAGGGTCACCTGGCAACTGTCACACAACTAGCTGATAAAACCAGGACACCACATTTTCCACAGCTCTGCTCAGCACAAGGATCTTCACAGCTTGAGCAGAAGCAGACCTGGTCCACAGCTCTCAAAACAACATCTCCAAAGTCAGCAGTGCCACAAGACAAGGCACAAGCAGAGCTGAGCAAAACACAAAAGCCTTTTAGGAGAAAATCCCAGCAGCTGTCCCCTTACCTTCGTGCGGGGAACAATGTTCAGTTCCAGTTTCTGGTCCACCAGGCTGGCACCTGCCTCTGACAGGTAGCCTTGGTTGAGAACAAGGCAGTCTCTCCCAAAGCAGCATGGGCAACACAACTTCTGCAGCCACTTGGTCCACTTGGGGTTCAGATGCCCGTATGGCTCCTCATTCTTGGGCTTGAAGACGCCGATGATTTTCTGTGATTAGGAGAGAGAAGGGCTGCCTCAAGGCACTTGACATTCAGGACACTCCCCCTCCAAGTCAGTCTGTGTTGGGGACACTGAAGAAGGGGCCCAGAACAGCCTCTCACAGGGGCAACAACCAGCCCCTGAGACCAAGCAGACCCCACAGCTCCTGGGAGGGAGGCAGGCAGGCAGGGGCTGGGAGGGACCCTTCCCTAGCCAGTGCCCCACCCCATGAGAGCAGGGTACTGCCCAAAGACCTTCATACCTGGCTCACACACCTGGAAATGACCCTCCTTGTCCCAAAAGAGGCCAACGATGATACTGCCCCCTGGTAAACATCCTAATCCCATTCCAGCAACCTTTGGATGGCTGGAGAGAGCTACTGCTGCTCATTACACCCACAAAGAGGGAGGCAGATAGCAATCCCAGACATGGCTCCAAAATCCATTGAATACAGCTGATTTCAAGCTGACTAGAGGAAATGGGACCAGAACAGCTGAGCAGCTGGAAGGACCACTGAGAAGCACAGGGTTCTGTGCTGGGGGGGCTAGCTAGAAACAGCAGAGGGCTTGGCAGCTCCAAACTGGCCACCAGCTGGTACCAGCAACACTTCCAGCCTTGTGCACATTGACTCAACAGCGGGAAAAGCAGCACGGCTATCTCTCCACTGCAGAGGGCACAGAAGACTTGTGCTAGGTGCTGCCCCATGACCAAGCCAGCACTGCCAAACCATACAGCTGAGACAACAGCTGGGACAGGGGCAAGACCACCTGCCCCTATGAGCAAAGTATCCCTGCTCTGGGGTGACTCAGCAGCACACACAACCAGCCCTCCTCCCTATAGCTGATTCTAGCCCTGAGTGGGTGGCACTTCCCCAAGCTGAGCTCCTGACACAACACAGAAGTGGGACATGTGTCTCACCGCCTCAGCAGGAAGCACTAGTGCAATTCCACTCTGCCAGAGGCCAGAAGCCAAACCAGGGCAGGCAGAAGCAAGGTTTTGTCCACCAGGAAGAGTTTGAGGGAATAGAAGCACTTCAGCCATCCCCAGATCACACAGAGGAGCCACTTCCCCTGAGCAGTTAAGCAATCCCCTCATCAACCCCACGTGAAGGCACACAACTGCCAGTATGTCCTTGGATCTGAGCCTGCAAAAGGCTTGTCAGGAGCTCTGGCAGTAAAGTGCCCTGTGCTCTGTGGAGCCAGTCCAGTAGAGCAAGGCCCAGCTGGACAGGGACAATGCAGGAGCAGAGGCCAGAGTCCAGCCAGCACCCCCTTCCAGACAGACCTCTGCCAGGAGCAGCACTGACACAGAAAACAGGTCTGCCTGGCACCAGCAGCAGGGCAGGAGCCAGGCCAGCCCTGAGGCACAGCCAGCACTTGGCATAACCACAGTCATCAGGGCTTGGGAAGCACAATCCAGCTGGGACAGCTCAAGTTCTGGCAACAGACAGAAGTGGGCACAAGAGAACTGGTTTTGCCTAATGCCCTCACCCCCTGCCCTAACCTGTCCATCACAGCAGCACACTGCATTCCCTACCATTCTGGCAGTGAGAAGTTTTTGGTGACCCTGGGCAGCAAGCCACGGAAACCAGTACACCACATTTGCTAACAGCAGAGCAGTCTAGGGGTCTGGCAGGTGACACAGCCAGCAGTGCAAGGACTTTGGTTCCTCACACATCCTCCACTAGCCCTTGCCAAGCCGGAGTCTCCTACAGCCAGGCAGCCTCTGCCTTGCACCCCTAGACAGCTCATCCAGGCTCCCACCCAAGAAACACCACATCTCGTATTGGGCAATGGAAAGGAGCAGGAGGGTGGCAGAAGTGTGTACTGCCCCTCAGCCTGCCAGCATAGCTGGGACCTGCCTGCTACACCTCCCAGGAGCCAGGCTCCACCTGGGGCAGGAAAACTAGGGCACAGAGACCAGCTAGACCAATCCAGCTTCCCAAAAAGCATCTCAGCACAAACGCGGTGTGGAAGTCACGGGAAGCTGCAACAGCTCAAGTAATTGGGCTAGGCAGGGCAAGTCACAAGACAAGCCACCCTGTGCTGCACACACGTCCAGTCAATGGCATGGAAACAGCTGCTACACAGTTTACCAGATCTACAGGGGATCAGCTGTATGTCAGAGACTTTGCCTCAATTGTTATCA
This sequence comes from Bucco capensis, assembly GCA_013396975.1. Classification (NCBI taxonomy): domain Eukaryota; kingdom Metazoa; phylum Chordata; class Aves; order Piciformes; family Bucconidae; genus Bucco; species Bucco capensis. The sequence continues at coordinate 62,396 of VWZO01018692.1, read as the reverse complement.
GATGCACAACCACAGAGGAGACATCTCACTCGAGTCTCACAGGCTAAAAACCAGCTCTGCTCTCAGAGTCGCAGCCCTAGGACTGAAGTCACTGCAGTCAGGAGATGCTGATGCACAGGCCTGGGGAAGAGAGTGACTCGTCCTCTTTGTGCACAACAGCCACAGAAGAGACTGAAGCAGCAGTCGGACATAGCTGCCCCCACTCTGTCCCACTGCACTCTCCGGGGAAACCCAGGGCGGCTCAAGCCGCTCATCCCAGCACCCACGCGCCGGCATCACGACTTGCCCGGGGCATGCCCTCCTCCCGGCCTGCGCCACTCAGCCTACAGGCCTCGGGGCCTACGGGGAGCGAACGGCCACCCCGAAGCGGGCACACCGGGCCGGAGCCGGCTCACCCCCTGAGGGTCCTTGACGAAGTAGCTGCCGCTGGAACCCTGAGAGATGCGTTCGGGNGTGGGGGGACGGCAGGTGGGAGGGTGCGCACGGCACCCCCCGGCAGCCCATAGTCGGGGGCCTGCGCCCGCTCCGGCGATACCAGCGGGCTCGTCTCGTCCATCGCGCGCTCCCGCCCAGCCCAACCGCGCCGTCCGCGTCCGCTGCTCCCGTCCGCGTCACAGCGCCGCCCCGCCCCATTGGCTGCTCCGCCCCCCACGCCACGTCCAGGCCGGAAGGATCGCGCCCGCCGCAGGGGTGGCTGCGGCCCTGGTGCTGGGTGAAGCCACCCTGGAGGCCTCGCACCGCTTGGCCGAGGAGGAGGTCCGGGAGGAACGTAACGGCCTCACGCCACCATCGTGGGGGCCAGCGCCAGTGCCCCACACAAAGATGGGCGCTAAGAAGCGATGGTCCTCCAAAGATGGCGGCAGGATGGGGGCGCTGCCCCTCTGCCGACCACGCCCAGAAAGGAGACCTCCTTGCCCCACATAAAAATGGCGGCTGGCGAAGGCGTGTTGCGAATCTGGCCAATGAGCAGCTGCGTTGCTAGCGGTTGCCGTGGAGAAAGCCAACGGCGAGCGGGAATGGACGCTGGCGTCGTGGCACCGCCCGGTGGGGCGGGGGACTGACAGGGAGGTGGCCGTGCCACCGCCCCTCGGCGGGACACTGGTGGGGAGCGGTGCGGGAGGCGAGCGTGGAGCCAGGTGAGCGCGGGCCGCGGGTCCCTGCGCCTCCCGGCCCGGCCCGGCCCGGTCCGCCCGCACCGCCCCCTGTCACCCACTGGGCCTGCGAGTATCGCCGCGGGTGTCCTGGCGGGGCGGGCGTGCAGCTACTCTGAGTGCATGAACCTGATGGAGCGTGCGTGCATCAGACGTGGGTGCATGGACACAGTGGGATGTGCACGCATCAGCCCTGGATGCATGGACACAGTGGGTGTGCATGTATTAGCCGTGGGTGCATGGACACAGTGGGGTGTGCACGCATCAACCGTTGGTGTCATCACTACCTCTGGGCATACTACCCGGGTGGAGTGTGCATGTGTGCCCCGTGGATGCGTGGCCCAGGGGCGCGTAGCCCAGCTGGATCCTGCACCCCTTGCCACCTTCAGCCCATGGGTGTGTGTCCCGGGCAGGTCATGAGCTCAGAGTGGTGTGCGCGGCTCAGGCTGTGCTGCATGCATCTCCCCTGCTTGCTGTTGGCGCTGTAGGTGCAGGTCTCTGCTGTGAGTGGGTGCCAGTGAGGGGACATCCAGCTGCTGGGCACTCTGGGTTGCTCACAGGGCAAATGCTGCCCTCCCCCCGGATGAAGTCGCAGGTACAGAGGCAGGTCGTGCCGGTGGAGGGAGCCCTCCCCTGCCTCAGTCTTTATCAGCCCCCAACAGCACCCTGGCCTCCTGGTGCTGTTGGAGGGTTCCTCTGAGGTGCTGGGCCGGCTGCAGGCTGGGGAGCATGCACCCAGCTCCTGCTTTCTGCCATCACCAGAGAGCACTGTTAAGTCGCTGGTTGGCTTCGCTGGAGGCCATTTCTCCACTGGACGCAAAGCCCTCACCAGTTCCCTGCAGTGCACCCAGGCAGTTAGCATGGCTCAGCACCCACTTCTCTAGGGAATCACAGCCCAGTGTGAGCAGGGATACCCCTTCTGGAAGCGGGGAGCCCTATCCCATCACAGGCACTGCCTAAGCCATCCCAAAAGCTGCTGGAGAGGCAGCACCTCACCAGCCTGCAGGGCTGTCTCCATGCTGGTGCCTTCCCTGTGTGGTGGGGAGAGCTCTGGGGGTGTGCAGGGCTCCGGGGGCTGCTTGCTGTCAGCAGGCAGGTTTGCAAATCCTCAGTAGCTGAGCAAGGACTTGGAGCCCCAGACTTCTCTCTCTGCTGTCACTCTTAGAATGAGCGGCCCCTCCGTCCCTTGGGGGGTGATCCAGGTCTGCCAATCCTTGATGCTGGAGCGGGAAACCACACACGCTCTCTGCTCCTTCCTCTGAAGAGCTGACGCCAAACACAACCCAGCAAGTGCCTCCTCTTCAAAACGATTGTTTCCTTCTGGGACTTCCCCAATAAAGCTGCAAGTGGCCCCTGGCCTGAACCTGCTATGGTGCCAGATCCCTCAGGTTCTGATAGGAAGCCATGCCACGGGCAAGAGGCCAGCTCCTGCCACACTCCTCTTCCTGCCGCTCACTCACATTTCACAAGGCTGTGACCCCCAGGGGCTCACATTGCCCCAAGCCTTGCAGTGGGGCGGGCAGCAACCCGAACCCGGTGGCTGGGGTTTCAGGGGCAAGGCAGGGCATGGTGGCTCTGCTCCTGGGGTCACCTCATCTGTAGCATGCCTCAGCAGAGCTGTCCCCAAGGTGAACACGTGCCTCCCTGCTAGCTGAGGGGACACAGGAGCTCTGGCCGCTCTAGGCTGCTCCCCTCACCCAGCAACCACCCTCCACACCTCTCCCTGCCAGCTTGTGCACTGTGCTGCCAGAGACTGTCACCATGACCCTCACCAAAGGCTCCTTCACCTACTCCAATGGGGAGGAGTACCGCGGCGAGTGGAAGGAAGGTGAGACAGGGTAGGAGGGGATGATGATGACTGTGCCAGGGGCCGAGCAGCCCCATGTCCGTGCCCAGCACCACATTAGGGCAGTCCCTGCCTCCATCTGCCCAGCGCTGCCTGTTTCTGCTCTCGCCTAGGTCGCAGGCACGGTGTTGGGCATCTGACGTTTGCCGATGGCACTGCTTACGTGGGGCACTTTGAGAATGGTCTCTTCCATGGCTGCGGCGTGCTCACTTTCTCTGACGGTTCCAGGTGAGCATGGCACCCCATTGTACACCCTCCCGGGCATCCCCACCTGCCATGGAGAGCTGCTGCCTCAGGAGCTTCTCCTGTGCAGGTACGAGGGGGAGTTTGTGCAGGGCAAGTTCAATGGCGTCGGCGTCTTCACCCGCTGTGACAACATGACTTTTGAGGGCGAGTTCAAAGGCGGGCGTGTGTATGGCTTTGGTGAGTGTCTGGCAACACAGTGCAGGCAGCTGCAGCCCTTCACGGCCCCAGCTCAGCACTATGCCATTACCAGTGTCTCGTGCTCTGTCCCTCCAGCCCCCCAGGTGCTGCTCCCTGCCCCTTCTCTCCAAGCCCTTCCCTCCACTCCCCAGGTCTCCTGACCTTCCCTGATGGCTCCCACGGGGTGCCCCGCAATGAGGGCTTCTTCGAGAACAACAAGCTGCTGCGGCGGGAGAAGTGCTCAGCCATCATCCAAAGGGCCCAGGGTGCCTCCAAGTCTGCGCACAACCTGACAGTGTGACGGTGACCCGCATCCCCTCCCACCACAGTGGACACTGAACACTGGCTGGTCCTACCATCCCTAGGGAAGGGAAGTGGCACTGCTGGTTGCTCCCCTGCCCTCCATCCCCACCAAGCCCCCTCCTGCCAAATCCCTGCTGCTGGAGGGGACAGGGCCTTCTACTCTCCACCCAAGTGCCCCAAGGCAGCCATGGTGCCTTCTCTCTCTGGCTATAGCCCTGGCACCTGCTGGAGCAGCAGGGGAACAGGGTGGCTGGGGCTTGGTCCCTTTGTCCCCCAGGAAGGATGTGGACCACCAGGGCTGCAGAGGATGGAGCAGGGGTGTAGAGGCTGGGGCTGGGCCTTGGTCCCACTGCCAAGGTACCTTGGCTGGGGGCTGCTGCTTGTACCGTGCATCCACAGACATACAGCTCCCAGCTCGCTTTGCTATCCTGGTCCTGAGGCAGGGTAGGCGCTCTGGGCATCCTGTGGCCTGCACCCTTCAGCTCTGGGTGACCAGCTAGCCCGCTGCATGCCCTGGACATGATGCCTCTGAAGGACCCAGCCTGCTCTCCGGGCTAGCTGCTGGGCTGACCTGCCCCCATCCTTCTGCCAATCCAGCCCACCTACTGCCTTGGGGACACTTGCAGCAACATGCCCACCAAGGAGGACGAGGGGATGCCCAGCCTGGCCTGTGCCTGCTGCATGCTGGGAGAGGGCAGGAATGATGGTGAGCAAGGAGCAGGGTCGGCTGGAGCCCAGGATGAGGGGCACAAGCAGGGCTGTGTGGGATGCCAGTGCTGGTGCAGGGGGCCTGGGCAGGGCGAGCAGGGATAGGGGAATAGCAAGGGAACAGGGGGTACACAGCTCCTTGCCCCCTGCATGCATCTTTCATCTCCCCACTGTGTGCTCACCTTCACCCTGGTGCGGTCTGGCTGGCCATGGCATGGGGGTCACAGCAGCCCTAGCAGCCCAGCAGCGGGCTGTAGGGGCTATGCCCTCCCTGCCAGTCTGTGCCCGCACTGGTCCTGTGCCTTGCTGTGACCCTGCCTTGTACTGCCACCTGCATGGGCCTCAGCTCAGTAAACCACATTGCCAAACGTCCGGGCCGTGTCCTTTTTGCCAGGAGCAAGGACCGGGCGGGGGACTGTTTGTGTGGGCAGAACTGTAGATGCAGAGTGGGGGCAGCACGTTTATTCCTGGCTCACAGCACAGGTATCCATCTCTTCCTGGGTGGGGACCATGGAGTCTGTCAAGGCCAAGTGTGTGCCCAGGCCAGAAGAGACAAGGGTGGCCAAGGGGTGCTGGGTGTTCCCTCCACTCACTCTTCCCCAGGCATCCCTGTCCAGCAGGAAGGAGCAAGATGAGTGGCTTTCTCCTGGCCATGTCCCAGTGTCCCCAACACGTTCCCAGCTCCCAAGGCTACTGGCTCCCATGCCTTTTCAGGGTGAGGGGGGAACTCCTCACAACCAGCCATTGGTGCTGAAGGTGCTCCTCAGTTCCTCAACCTGGGGGTGGCTCAGTGGAGCCAGGGGTGCACGGCAGGGTCCCCCATAGTAGCCAAACCACTCCATGGCCTTCTTCAGTCCTGGGATCCCAAATCTGCGGGTGACCTGCAGGAGGGAGGGTGCAGGGGCTTGCCAGCTAACCATGAGACAGAGCAGCATGCTCAGTGGGTTCCTACACCAGCCCCATGTGGGGCTGCAATGCTGGGCAGGGTGGCTGCAGCCACCCAGCAAAGCACCTGCAGTGGGGTGGTGGCCCCAGGGAGGAGCAGCTTTTTCCCCTATCGCTCCCTATAAATAGCTGGCAAGGCTTCCACAGAGAATCAGACATGCACCTGCTGCCAGTGGACATGCTGTTCCTGGCATGGCAGGGCTGGAATTTCCCACCCCACCGCCTCCAGCCTCGCTTGGCTCACCAGTTGGGTGCTATGCCCTCCTTACCCCTTGGGCTGCTCCCAAGAACCTCCATTCTTTGCTGCCCCTTGGCTCTGCCATGGTCTGGCACACCCATCCTGCAGCCCAGAGGGTGCCACTCGCTCACCGCCATGTTGGGCTCTATGAGCCGGTGCTGCAGATCTCGGGCCTCTTGCCAGTGGCCTTCATGACACAGGCGATCCAGCTGACACAGTGGAGCCCCCAGGACATTGGCAAGGGCACAGATGCCTCCAGAAGCACCTGGGGACACCGTGGCACCTTGGCAGACAGCTCAGCACACCTTACCCAGCCAGCACCTCCTGAGTATGACCACCTCTCACCTGCCTCCCCCTACCTGGCTACTAGTCCCTACCAGTGCCTCTGGGGCAGCACATTGTTTCCCTGGCTGAGCAAGGGCTGCAGTACCTACCCAGGATGTAGCTTGCCAGCAGGAAGCCAGCTGATCCCGCCAGCACCTGGAAATCCTCCTGCTGTGTCTTGTGGACCATCAATCCCATGCGCGTAATCTAGGGAGATGCACGCTGTGTCTTGGGGTGGGCATCATCCCATCTCCCCCCACGGAGCTCATGCAAGCATCCCCAGGATCCGGGGAAGAGCTGCGAGTCCCAGCTGCCCATTCCCAGCTTAGGGCCAGGTTTGATGGCAGCCAGCCATGGGAAAGCCTTGCCTCACTCACATCACCACCACTGTCCTTGATCCCAATAATGTTGGGGTGCTGAGCCAGGGTGAGGACAGCTTCCAGGGGCAGGTCCAGACCAGTGTTGGCAGGAACATTGTAGAGCACCACAGGGATGGGGGATGCATCAGCGACCTGCACACAGCCAGGCAGAGCTCAGCAGCTGGGATGAGTTAGAGATGTGCAGGGTGCACTTCCCAACCTGCTGCCCAAGCTGGGGTTGCTGATGGGTGGCAGAGGTGGGCACAGCTCACCTCTGTGTAGTGCTGGACCAGGGCAGCACTGTTCATGGCCTGCCGGTAGTAGCAGGGTGTCACAACCAGCGCCACATTGGCCCCTGCCTCTGCCATGCTGACCGTCAACTTGATGGTGGCCTGGGTGGCTAGGGAAGAGGCAGACGGGTGAGCGATGCCCCAAGGGACATACATGGCCCCTGTTCTGTCCACACAGACACTCACATTCGCAGCCTGAGCCAGCCAGCAGCAAACGGTCCCTAGGCAGAGCCTGACGCACAGAGTTCACCATGTCCAGCCTCTCATGGGGTGCCAGGTAGGGGTACTCCCCATTGGAACCCAGCACGACTAGTCCTGAAAAACAAGTGTGGGGAGGGCAGTGCCCAGACACAGGAGCAGGGTGCCCACGGGGAAGCAGTTCCTGCCCTCTCTGCACCTCGTTTTCAAGTGGGCACCAGGCACCCAGGGTAGCAGCCCAATGGCTTCATAGAGCAGATCTCTTGGACCAGGATGCTCCTACAGGTGTCCCACAAAGTCCTGGGCTCTGCCACAAAGGGCACATGTGGGTATGTCCCCCCCATATGGCAGTGCCCACCTGCACTACAGTGAGGACTGATAGTGTTGTCCTCTACCCAGGCACCCTTGTGTGTGCCATGGCACCCTAGGCTCCCAGAGAGCTGGTTGCTCCCATCATCCTCTCTCCCTCCTTTGACTGTGGACACCCAGACAGGGCTCTGCAGCCCACTGTGTGCCCTCTCATGCCCCCATGCCCCCAGGTGCTTGCTCCTGGTGAGAAGAGGGGAGATCCCAGTGCACATCCCTGCAACCCCCAGCCTCTTCCTGCAGCCGCTTTCCTCTCATCCATCCATCCATCCTGGGCAATCAACAGATACACATTCCATGTGACTCAATCTGTATGAGTGTGCACAGGTGTGCAGAAGGTAGGTGCAAGTGTGCAGCTATGTGTGGAGGATCTATGCAAGCCTGCATACATGTGGAGTGGGCATGCAAGCATGCACCAGAGTGTGACAAGGGTGTGCAAGGACACGTGTGTGTGCCTAGGCACTTGCCATGGAAAGGGCCCCAGGTGTATCACCCAAGGGGCTGCCAACAATGGGGCAAAGTCCAGCTAGAGGCTGAGCACACTTGGAAAGCTGGCAGGTTGCCAGCGCACTGCTGCACAGCCCCTGTGGCAGGCAGGGATCTGGCAAGATCCTGCACAGGGAGGGTTAGTTGGGCAGCACTTACCTCGGAAGGGGATGTTGTTGTAGCGGTGCAAGTTTCCCTCCAGCTGGGCATAGTCGATCTCCTGTGTAGGTGAAAAAGGGGTGGCAAGGGGTGGGAAGATACCCCTGAGGTCAAGCGTGTGCCTCTGTCCCAGGGAGGTGCTGAGACCCCGGCACTGCCAAGGGGCTGCCCAGTGCAAAGTTGTCAGGACAGGCCGGAGAGTTGAGGCAAGGCGGGTGCTGAGCGCCATGGTGGCTGGGTGCTGTTGATGGCTGTGCTGACTGTCCTGCTAAGGGGCTGTTAATATTTGATGGGGCACGTGAGGGACCCACGACTTGGCTGGGCAGACAATGTGGAGGGTAGTACTAGGCAAGCTCAGAATACTCACTCTCCCTCCCTTCAGGAGCTGGGCACAGGAGCTCAGCACCCCTCCAACTAAGCTCCAACCACCTCAACTGTACTTTCCCTTCCGCTTGCCAGTCCTGCCAGCCATCCCTTTGCCATCTGCGGGGCTGGGCTACAGGGCCAGGAAGGGACCAGCCATTGTGGGGAGTCTCAGGGCTGTGGGCAGGGTTCACCCGCTCTTGGCACTGGTGTAGGGTCTCCTGTAAACAGGCGAGCAGGGGCATTCCTCGGTAGAGGGCAATGAGCACAGTGCTTGGCAGAAGTGACCCAGCCTGCAAAGAGGCCACTGTGCACTCCCAGGATAGCTTCAAAAGGCAGGAAAACAAGCAGCCATCCAGCACAGTGTGGACTGGTTTGAGCTGCCCTTGATGAAACTTTCCTCCCTAAGCTTGCCCGGGCGGGACTTTGAAGCACTATGAGCAACAAGGGCATCCCTGCAGCAAGGAATCCCACCCCTGAACTACTTGTGTTTGGGGCCCATGGTGTGTCACTGATAATTGAGTCCCTGAGCTAGGAGGCAGGACACATCTGTGCTGCTGGATAACACAGCTTTCTGGATAACTCAGCTACCTGGATAAACCAGCTTCCCCAGCCCCATCACACCCGACGCAGGCTACCCAACTCCACAGAATCCTGGAGCCAAATGCTGCTCTTTTCTGGCATTTATTAATGTGGACAAGACTTAATGATGGATCTTGCTCTTTGGGACAGAGCCCTGTCCCTGGTCCCTGGCCCCTGGCCAGCACCATCACGCAGGGACCTCTGTCATGCCCTGCGGCTGCTCCTTGGTCTCCAATGCCTGGCGCGTGTCCACCTGCCACTGCTGCACCAGGTCTGTTGGGGTCTTGCCAGCCTGCAAGAGTGGGCAGAGAGAGAGGCTGGGCCTGGGTTGACACGACATGATGGGGTAGCCAATGGCCGCAGTGCTGCTCCCCTCTGCTCACCTGGTTCTTGGCCATCATATCAGCCCCATGCAGGATCAGCATTTTGATGATCTTGTACCGGCTGAGCCGTGTGGCATCATGCAGTGCTGTGTCACCTTCCTGTGAGTGATGTAGTCTGGCTGGGAATCATGGTTCAGCTCTGGGGACAGACACACCCTGCCTATCCCCAGAACTGCTCCTCAGCCCCCTGCACACCTACCTCCCCACAAGGACAAGGCGGATGGTGCCTGCCTCAGCCCTGGCTGCAGCTGACAGCACCCCAGGGCAGGGATGTGTGTGTATCTGGGTGTGCCTTGCTGCAGGTGCTGGGAGTCCCCAGAGGGGTCAGCTGAGGGAGGGGTGTCAATATTGCCCCTCCAGTGCTGGGTGTGTGGCTGCAGCACTCACTCTGTCCGGGGAGTTGATGTCCACCCCACAGTGGATGAGGTGCTCCACGATGTCAAGGTGCCCAGTCCGGGTGGCCACATGGAGCGGTGTGCTGAGCAGCTTGATGGGAGAAGGAGATGGAGGAGAGGGGATCAGCAGCCAACCCTGCTAACCCAACACAGGGCCAGCCCTGGTTCCCTGGGCCATGCCTGTGCCCCTGGCACAGGCTTGTGCCCCTGGGCTCTGCTCTGCACACCTTGTCCGTCAGGTTGAGATCGGCCCCATGGTCCTGCAGCAGCTTGACGGCATCCAGGTGCCCACCCCGGCAGGCCCAGTGCACAGCGGTGCAGTCCAGCTGGGCACACAGAGCCACGTCACAGTGGGGGACAACTCCACCATGTGTCCGTCTCCTGCCCCAGCCAGTCCCTGCGCCCAGGCTGAATCAAGAGACCCCTGCCCTTGGCCACCTTGGTGGTGGGGACAGTGCTGCCCTGCCTCAGTGATGCCAACCCTGCTGTTGCTCTGGCTGTGCCAAGCCAGGAGACTCAGACCAGCATGGAGCTGGGGGCAGAATCCAGCCTCACCCGGTCCCTGAAGTCAACAGTGGCCCCACTGTCCAGCAGCTTCTGCAGGATGTCCATATGTCCCTCCAGAGAGGAACGGTGCAGTGCTGTGCGGTGGAACTGGGGAGATGAGGCGCCATGTTGGTGGACAGATCCATCCCCCTGCAGCCTAGCCCAGCCCAGCCATAGTCCCGGCCCCACCCCAGGGAACTCAGCCCCTGCCAGTGGGCACAGTGGGGCATGGCAGCAGGACACAGGCTGTGGTCAGTGGCCGTGGGGACCCTACCTCATCACATGTGTCAGGGGAGCCACCATCTGCCAGAAACTTCTCGATGACATGTATCTTGCCCTGGACAGCGGCTCGCAGGAAGGTATCTGGCTCCACAGGACGGTCCTGGCAACAGGATGGGCTCGGGGTGGGGAGTTACAGGAGCACAGGAGAGGGGACAACATGAGAGGTCCCCTGCCCTGATTCCCCAGGGAGGTGCCTGGCTGGCAAGGTGACACAGGGGCTGGCCTGTAGGGGCTTCAGCCTCTGTCCCAACAGCCCTACTCCCACGCCCCGGGACCCCCAACTTACAATCTCCAGGGGCTCAGGTGGAGGGGCGGGCTCAGGGGTGGCTGCCCGCTCCTCCCGGCGCTGCCGGCGCTGGTTGCGGAGCTCAATGAGGCGCTGGATGCTCCCCACATCAATGATCTCCCGCCGTAGGTCCACTGAGCTCTTCCGCACCCGCTCCTGGCCCTGGATGCGGACAGGCAGCACCCTGTTTGCCCTTCCATGCACCCAACCACTCCTCCAGCTCCCATGCACCCTGACCCTCCTCACCTTTATGGCCTCGAGGCCCCTGTTCCTGAGGCCACAGCGTTTCTCTTCCTCGAGCTCTGGTGTGCTCATCCGCTCCACAGCCGGTGGATCCTGTGCACCATCCCCCTTGAGTCGCTGCATTGGCATGGAGCGGCTGCATGGTCCTGGATGGGCATGGAGCAGCCCCACTGCCTCCATCCCTAGCTCCTCAGTGGAGGTGACTCTGGGCATGACTTGCAGCTTGCTAATGAAGTTTACAAGATGCCCAGCAGCCCTTGGGCTTGCATTTGCCCACCTGCCCTACTTGGCAAGCTGGACACCTGCCTGCTCCTTGGCTCTGCCCTACAGGCAAGAGCTCCCAGGCTGGGAACCTGATGTTGCGAGAGCCCTTGGCCACCCTGATGCATCCCCAACAACAGCACGGTCTGTACCAGCCTCCTCATATCCAAGCCCCTAAGGATAGACAAAACGCCAAGCAGGTCCCTGCCACAACCTGGGCAGGTCCCTCAGCCCTATGGACCCACCTTCTCCTCCTCTGCCAGCTTCTGCTCAATGAGCTCCTTGGCCCGCTCCACATCCAACTCCATGTCTGCCTAGGGTGCACACCCCTGTGAAGATGTGGCCTCTCCTCTTCACCACCACAGGCTGCGAGTGCCTGGCCGTGGCTCCTGGTGCTGCCGGCAGCTCCGCTAGCCCCAGGGCTTTATGCCGCCAGCCCCTCTGTCCCACAGCCCAAGGGCACGGACAGCTGTGCCTGCTCCACATGACTGGGGCAGCTTTGCCATGAGCTCACCCTCCTGCTTTCTGGTGGCCCTGGCTCACCTCCCTGGCCCCATAACCCTCTTAAAGAGACCCACTGCCTCCCTCCCCAAGACTTCCTGGCACCTCCATGCTAGGTGCAGGAAACCAGGGTGCACACAGGCCACAGCAGCCAGTCCAGAGAAGCTTGGTGGAGCAGGAACATACTCCAGGGTTGCCGCATGGGTCTTGTACCCATGCTACTCACCCTGGGAAGCCAGGATGCTCATCATGGCTCTGCTCCCATCACCCCATCCCCATGCAACCAGATGCTGCAACACCCACTGACATCACCAAAGGCTCCCTGGCACCCCGAAAGTGCAATGTCCACTCCAAAGGGAGGCAATGGGTCCCCCCGAAATGTCATAGCCAGCAGCAGGCAGCATGTGATGCTGGAAGCCACAGCCCCTCCACGCTGCTTTGGAGGATGACCTCAGGTGTGGAGTGTCCCAAGCAGCCCTGCCAGGGTCCTAGTGGCTGCCTTGCCTCCTCTACTGCACACAGACAGCCTGGCAGCAGGACCCACCTCACACGAGGCCAGTGGGCAGAGCCAGCAGCTATTCCTGGCAGCAGGGACATTGTTCAGCTCCTCTGGGATTTGCTCTCCTGCTTTGTAAGATGAGGTCAGGACTGCCCTATGCTGGGACAGTTAATGCTCTAGGCACCAGCCCCCAGCACAGGAGCTGGGGCAAGGACAGGTGGGACATGTCACTGTTACCCTCCTGGGTAGTTCCCAAGGCCACCCTTGGGTGCTCTATCCAATAGGTGCCATAGCTTCTGGATGCAGAAAGGCACCATTTTCACCAGAACAAGTAATGGTGGCCACAAAAGGTGGTCCCAGGAGTGTTCCTATAAATGGACTGGCTGCAGGGCAGACATATGCTGGAACTTCTGGAGCGTAAGCACCCAGAAATGAAGTTGATGGCTCTGTGCTGGTAAGCAGCCAGGATGGCAATGGGACGATGCCAGCTGCACTGGGGAAGTGTCTAGGCATATAAAGAACCAGGACTGGCAGGACATGATCAGAGTGACATGGGAGAGCACAGCTGGTGCACCTCAGCTGTCCCTTGCCATTCTGTGCCCATCCCAGCATGGGAACAGGTGTAAGACATGCATGTGGACCTCCATGGCTATGAGTGACACCTCCCACAACTGCTCCAGGGGCCAGAGGAATGATGAAAAGGCTTTACTGATAAATACAGACTATATACATAGGGGAGACATCTCCACCCAGCCCAGCACCCTGGGGCCTCCTGGCCAGGGGCAGCCAGAGCCCAGCGAGTCACAGCCTCTCCCTGCCAGCACAGCCTAGCACTGGGGCCCTGGCTGTGCCAACTGCCCCAAAGACATTTGGTCTCAAACCTCCTGCAGCAAACATGGTGAGTGCTTTTGTCCCCAGCCATGAGGGGCCACTGCAGCAGCACAGTCCTGTGCAGACTTTCCTGGGTGGGTTACCCAGGTGGGGGGCTGCTCTAGAGGGGAGTAGGGGCTGCCCCAGCTCTGGCAGGGCTGTTATGCAGCACAGGGCATCTCCAGAGTTACCACTGCCCCCCAGTTCCTGTCCCTGCAACCAGTGTGGGGATGGCTCAGTTCCTGGGTGACAGCGGCTGGTTGACAATCACTTGCACAACAAAATCCTTCTGGATCTTGGTCTCATGCAGTCTCGTGCGGTCAGTTAGCAGCTTGCCTGAGAAGAACCAGCGCTGCCAGGCCAGGTCGATGCCCTCCTGTGCCTGCAGCTGCTTCTTCAGCTGCCCGATGGTGTCACCCATGCTGGCACTGAGCCGCAGGTCCTTGCCAGTGGAGAGCCGCACCTTGAGGGCAAACTCCCGCCGGGTGTTGGGCAGGGATTCGGCTGGCTCTGTGGCCTCCTCCTCACTTCGCTCCAGGATCAGATTAACAGGAGGTGCCAGACAGTAGACAGGCAGCTGGTATCGGTTGCCCAGCTCATCATAGCACTCCGTCAGGGACCCTGGAGACGGCAGAGTAAGATGTTGTGAGTGGACATCACAATGGACCATGGGGAGAGGGCCACCCCAGGCAGTGCGACAGAGCCTACCTTGCCCCCCTTGGCTTGGCTGAGCTGCGTGGATGGCAGCTGGGACACTCAGGATCCACCCAACCCACAGCCTCAGTGCCCTCCCTTACCGTGGGGCAACGTGATGCTGGCTCCGTCAAGAATGGCCTGGGCCAGGCTGTGGTCATTGGCCTCCACAGCGTATGCAGCTGCCTTCAGGGCATCCCAGATCTCCTTGCGACCCTCGAAGGCGGGTGCCGTATCCCAAAATTCATCTCGCTTGCTGCGCAGCTGCCCGTCTGTCATGGGGTAGTCACTCTTCCACTTGGGACGCTCCTTCTTCAGGGGCTCATTGCGGCCTGGAGGTGGTGGTGGGGGATGCTCGGCCAAGGGACAGGGCTCTGCCTTGGGCCCTGAGTCCCTCACCTCCCCATCTCCACAAGTTCCTGGGGACCCCTCACACCATGAACAATGGTGTCCAAGGGACCACCCTGCCCAGCACAGGACAGTACCCAAAGCATCCAGGGAGAACTCAGCTAATGCTAGCCTTGCCCAAGGTCCCATTGGCCCCATAGCAACTACCCCAAGTGACAGCCTTTGTCCCCAGGAAGACACAAAGGCTCTTGTCCATATGCTAGGGGTCCAGGCTCTGCCCAACAGGGTGACCACAGGACCTTGGGGCCCTCTGAGGCAGAGCAGTATTTATAGCTTGGGGAATTAGCCAGGAAATAACCTTGTGAGACAGCAGGAAGGGGATTACAGGGGCTGAGCTGCAGTCCTAGTGGAGGGGGGGTGAGAAGGGAGGGTGTGGGAAGGACTTCACTGCTCTCTCTGGCCACCCCAGGATTGCAAGGATCAGCTTCAGGCAAGACAGCAAACAGCATCCAGGACATCAGGATGGCAGAGGACATCACTAGTGTGGGGGACTGCAAGACCACAGCAACCCCAGCAACAGGTTGAATTCAGCTGATTCTCCTTGAAAAAGCTGTCAACCACATCCCCAGGCACCCCAGCAGCCAGGGGTCTGGACTACTCCCATGCCAGTCCCACATCACCTGCTCTCTCTACATCAGGTTGCAGCCTCGTGAGAATAGCCCTGTCCCTTCGGCCCCACGGCTAGGCTGGAATCATAGGGCAGGAAGGAGCTGTTGTCACTCCCAGCTGAGCTGGGGACAGTTAGTGACAACAGCTCCTTCCTGCCCGCCCCTCTCCTTAGGGCAGCCAGCCGGCACCCTTCCTGCAGGGACAGGACACGGGGGATGCAGAGCCCCAGCTGGGCAGGAAGAATGTCTATGCCTGAACAGCAACCTGCCGGGCAAGATGATGCCACACATCTCAGCCAGTGGGGACAGTCATCACTGCCAGCTGCAGGCTGAGCCATGTTCCCTAGGCAGCTTTTCCTAGGCAAGTGTGCAGTGATAACAGGCACTATGTGACCTGTTTTTTGTACCAGCCCTGTTCTATCCCATACAAGACCACTAGAGCCAGCAGAGCACCCACTTTCCCAGTGAGCATCCAGCCAAGAGCTGGACACGTGGCACCCACCCCATGCGGCACAGGAGCTCAGCTAGCCCAGAGCTGGACACTGAGCATCTGTGGTAGCAAAATCCTGCCTGCACCCGCATCCCCAGAGGAGTGAGGGCAGCCAGCTGCAGCCAGTGCTGCCGATTCAGCAGTCACAGTGCCAGGCAGGAGGGATTTGCAGCACTACAGGACAGAGCAAGGTCAGAGGCAGCACCTGCCCTGGGAAAGTGGTGGAGCAGCAGCCATGGCCAGCCTAGAGGACATGGCTGGGACCATGTTGCCACGCTGCTATAGTCACTGGGCTGGGACATGTGTCCTCACAGTCAGGACTGTGATGCATGGTGGGACTCCCACCCGGCACCCCCTGGCTCTGCTTGCAGCAAAGAGGCTGGGCCAGGGGAGGGAGCAGGATTGGAGCCACGGTGCCTAGCCATGGCAGCGAGTAGGGACAGGTTGCAGCAGCCCATGTGGGCAGGCGTGCCCAACAGCCTTGCCCAGGTAGGCAGAGGCTTAAGCCTTGTCTATTTATTGCTGCTGCCCAGTTGGGCCCTGCAGCCTCTAATTACCTCCTGTCACTCTATTCCTGGCCCCTTGTGCAACTCTCTGTGGCAGCACCACCGGACAGGTCTGGCTACTCACTGCACCCAGACTTGAGCCAACAGGATCTGGCTGGCAGCCTGCCTGCAGCACCCAGTGGCTCAGCCCTGCTGGTGCTGCCTCACTGCAGGGACCCCAGGTAGGAAGCTGTGCCCTGGGGCTCCCCTGCTCCAGGGCTTGCTCTTTGACAGGATGAAGCCTTGGGCAGCCCTAGCTCATGGGTCCTGGAGGCCAGCTCAGCCCCAAAGGAGATGCCAGCCAGATGGCACGCAACACCATTTCCAGCAGTGCTAGGTAGTCCTCTCCTGGGCTAAGGAGGATTGGGATGCTGCATGCCACCAGAATCCACTGCTCCTCCCGCTGCAGCAAGCTAGCCACCTCAGGAGCAATGTTGTCACCTTCTGCTGGGAATCCTGGCAGGACCCCTCTGCAGGGTGTCACAGTGAGCGCCAAGCCAGGGTAGGAGCCAGCCAAGCTGCTTGGCAGGGCAGGAAGAGCACCCCTCCCCGCTGACAGCACATCCTCATGTGCTGTGACCTGCGGATCCAGGGCAGCATCGCCAAAGTGAGGACAACTGCAGCCTTGCTTCAACCCCCCTCCCCTCCCCCCACCTGCTGAGTGGCTCCCAGGGGCTGGTGGCATCGCACAAGCAAGCTGGCCTGAACACCCCAACACTGGGCACAGTCCCACTCTCCCAAGAAGGGGCATGCTGCAAGAAAGTGGCAGCAGCTGCCAGGGACACAGAGGCACCAGGAGGGGACCATGACCCATCTGAGGAGTGCCTACCAGGGAGCAAGTTGTGGTGATGGAGACATAGGCTTCACTGCCAGCTGCTACCCAGCACAAGGAGGATTGAGACACGGACCCGTCCCCGGGCACACACTTCCTACTCCTCCTCTCCCACCGCCCACCACTGCTTTGCCATAAACACGGTAATTACCGGCTGCGATTGCACAGGCTGGCGGGGGGGCAAGGGGAAGGCAGGCGTGATTCATCTCACCGGCCCGCATTCCCTCCGCCCGCCCATCCCCGTGGCCTCCGGGACCCTCCAGGGCAGCATCCCGAGGAGGTGCCTCATGGCACCTAGGTTTTCGACTGCCAGTAAGTCTATGGAGCTGAGGGCCTGCACCAGCCCCATCCCCCCGCCGTAGCCACTCCCTGCCCGCCCCACAGCCGAGTCCTCCGAAGCTCCCGGGAGAGCAGAGACGGGGTTGTGTACGTCGCGTGCAGGCCGGTGTACGGGCAGCGCGGACCCAGCAGTCTGCAGGACGCGGCGTGCCGGGGGACGCTGCTAAGCCCCAACCGGGAGCACACGCCACCCTGCAGTTCTCCCTCCCGGTACTACTCCCGGGAGGAGACGGGAACCGGAGGGGCTCGGCAGGACGCGCCGTGCACTCCAGCTCTGACCCTTCAAGAACCCGGGGGTAGGAGCCGCGGTGCCTGCTCGCTCGGGGACAGCGCAGAGAACCAGACCCCACCGGTGCTTGGGTATCCCCAGAGGCACAGAACGGCTCGCGCAGGTGTGCACAGGACATCTCCCCGTGTCCATTGACTGCGCTCCTGCTGTACCCACGCTCCCTTTGCGCTCGCCACCCCCAAGGTACGGTGGGAGCCCCAGCGTCCAAGATCCTAGGGATGCCCAGGCGGGACGGCCCCNGCCGCCCATGGCGGGGCTCAACAGCGGCGGCGCTCGGCATGGGGCCAGGCCGACTCTGCACTACGCCCAAACGCTGGGCCCGGCGCCGTGCAGCCGCGCCACCCGGCTCTAAGTGCCGGGTCTGCCCCGCCGCCGGAGACACCCCGACCCGCGCTCCGCCCCCCTCCAGGTACGCATGTTACCGCCTTCACCGGCCTTGGCTGCGGCCCTGCCACTGGCTCCACCCACACGCGCGTCCGCCTCGGTAACAGTTTTGTCGCCTCCGTCCCGCCGTACCGTTTTGGCCCCGCCCGCCCGCTGCTCCTCCCCCACGCGAGGGCCTGCGCATGCGCACGGCGGGAGGGCAGGCGGCCTCTGCCCTGAGCGTGGGCTGTCATGGCGGCGGCCGGGGCCGGGGCGGGAGTTGCGGCGCTTGCCGTAGCCGTCCAGGACTTTGTGGCCGGGCAGCAGGACGGCCGCGCTGTGGATGTGGCGGCAGGTAGCGGGAGAGCGGGGCTGTGGGGTGGGGCCGGGTGTAGGCATAGCGGCGGAGCCGAGCCTGGGGCGGGTGTGGGCATGGCGAGGGGGTGGTGGGAAGGGCTTTGAGGGTGAGCGTAGGGCTTTTAGGGCTGGCTGTGAGGATGTGGGGCTAATCATAGGTACGGCTGTAGGGCAGGTCTTAGAATACAGAATGGGGTAGGGCATGGGATAGACAGTGGGGCAGGGCACGGCACGGCAAGCTGTGAGGGCATGGAACAAAGCGTGGCCGTTAGTCGTGAGGCTGAGGCTGCAGTGTAGAGCAGGGCATGGGGGAATAGGTAGGGCCTGCAGCTGTGAACAGCTGCTGTGACAGTAGCTAGGGTGAGGGGCTCTAGGGGCAAGGCAGAGGTGCTTGTGGGTAGATGCAGGGCTCTGGGGAGCTGGAATGAAGGCAGTGTTGTGGGATGGGCCACGGGTTTAGATGGCTAGATTAGAGATGGGGTGCGATTCAAAGTGTTGGG
Source organism: Bucco capensis (assembly GCA_013396975.1). Taxonomy (NCBI): domain Eukaryota; kingdom Metazoa; phylum Chordata; class Aves; order Piciformes; family Bucconidae; genus Bucco; species Bucco capensis. Next base: position 43,965 of record VWZO01018692.1, on the reverse strand, counting down.
TCCACTTGTGGTGCTGGGAACAGGGAATGGGGTTTCAGAGTGGGGGATATGATATGGCATGGCACGTGAGTTGACAGGAGCATGAGGCTGCAGGCCCCAGCACTGGAGGTTTGGGGGAGCTGCTGTGGGTGGTGCTGGGTATGGCTGGTTGGGGGGTGGCCGTGACTGTGTAGCAGAGAAGGTGCTAGTAGGAAAAGGGCTCCTTGACAAGGTATTGTGGGGGATAACTGGTGTGCTTGCTTCACTGCCCTCTGGTTTTGGGGCCTAGGCTCTAACTGCCCTTGATGTGGTTTCTTCTTTCCTGGTAGCGCTTGAGGCATTTGGTTTCCTTGGATAATTTGTCTTTCTGTGTGAAGCAGCAGCTTCAGGAATGTGGCTTTCTAAGGATAAGGTGGCATGTTCATGTTTCTAGGAAGAGGCTTTAGCATGTTTTGGAAAGGAGCTGGGAAAGTGGAGAGGGTCTATTGAGGTTACATTACACAGAGGGGTAGTTTATAGACCTTTCCCAAGACTGATGGATTGTGAACTGATTCCTGATGTCTTGGTGATGAGATGAGCTGGCAAAACAGGAAGGTAATCCAATGGTCCACGTAACACAGAGTGAAGAAAATGCCAAGGAAATTTGGTGGAATTCACTAAAGTATGTGACATTCAAGTTGTTACAAAACAGTTGCACAAAGCCTTTGACATATTAGGGATAGACACGGGGAAAATAACCTTACTGCTGCTGTCATCTGTGGTCATATCACACAAGAGCCTGGAGAACGCTTTGGTTCTTTGAAGACATACAAAGAGAAGAGCTGCCCCCAACATACCCCCTTTCCAGTTATGATAAACCTACCATGACAAGCGAGGGAGCCAACAAGTGTCCTTTGGCCCCTCTGACCTCATATAGAATCATACATCAGAAAGTATTATATTGCATCACGTATCCTTGAGTGAAAGGGGAGTTTTTTTCCTAACCCTGTGGCTGTTGTGCAATTGTTGGAAGAAATGTGATGAGCTTCTCCCATTTGTTGCTCAGTACTAAATTGAGTGTAACTTGTCAGGTGGAAGAAAAACGTTGGTGCTGTAACAGACAGCTTGAGCTGCACAGGTCAGTGGATGGCAGAAGGAGACTGAACTAATTTTTATTAAAAGATAGGGAGAAAAGGATGCTGCTGTCGCAGAAGACCCAACACATGCTCCCTGTGAATGTTGTGTTCACATTTTGAGGATGTGGGTAGAGACAAGAACCAAAGCCTGCAGAAGTGATTAATGTCTAGAAGAACTGCATGAAAGAGGAACAGATGTGTCAGAAAAGGGAGCAGATTGATTCCAAATAGGAATTCAACAAAGGGTGAATGGTTTGCTTCTGTTTACCCTCTTGGACTATAGGAATACTAGACTCTCCTGGTAAAGGAAGTGCAAGAATTCAGGTCCATAATTAACTTTTGGAACTTGCTGCTGCCAGATGTGGAGGCAGAGGTGTCACAGGCTCACCACTGTGTCTGCCCTGCTGATGAGGCAGGTCCAGTTATATCTGTGCTTACATTTAAGCTGTGGCCTGTGCACCTCTGCCTGTAAGCAGGAGGCAGTGCTTGCAGGTCAAACTGTTGGGGCTGGTGTGGTCACACCACACAAGGAAAGCCGGTTGCACCCCCAGGTCCCTGAGAACAGAGTGAGTTCTCTTGCTATAGCTGAGCAAAGGGGCTGCTAACCACCAGGAGCATCAATAGCCAGCTGTGGTTTGGTAATTACAATTCAGCTCATTCTTTTTGATTAGGAAATCTCTGAAAATGCAGAAAGGCAGAATGCTTGGCCACAGAGACAGCATTTGTCTCAGATCATCTCCATCACGGTTTAGAGGCATAAGGGCTTTTCATGAGCTTGCACAGTGGGGTGTTGGGATGCTGGAAGTGAAGGGGATGTCCTAGCTCTTCCAGTAGCTCACTCTGCTTTGCGCTGGTGCATAGCACCCACTTGCTGTTGCACTGTTGTTCTCCCACAACAAGTTTTGCCAGCACTTCATAGCGTCACTCAAGGTTTAGTTTGTGCCTGTCAACACTGCAATGTGCTGGGCTCCTCTTGTTCCTTGTAGCTCCCCTTATCTATTCCCTCAATGCAGACTCCCTGTCCTTGCTGTGCCAAGCAGGACTGGAAGCTCTGTCTCTGGATTCAGAGATGCCTGCTGTCCAGAAACACTGTCATCTCTTCTCCCATCCCCAGAGACCACTCTCTGATGAACAGCATGCCTTCATACTGGAATTAACTGCTTAGGAAGAGCCAGTAAATGCTTGCAACAGCAGGAGACACTAGCTAAGACAAGGCCTGGGAAAGCCCCAGATGAGACCTTTAGGCTTCTGAGGGGATGGGTATCCTGTCAGTTGTGTAGGCAAGACTTCAGCAGGGCAGAGATATGATGAACAGGGCCCTCTGGAGAGCCCAGAAGTGTTCCTAGGCAAAGACAGTGAGTCTCAGACTGGAAGGTGATTTTTTAAAAAATTTTTTTTTTTGTGGAGGAAGGCTGTTTTTGTCCAGGTAGAGAGTGAGGACTTCTGCTTGTTTGCCAGCGATGTTCTTTGTCACCTGAGTTAGGAGTCTGAAGGTAAGGCAATCACTTGCCTCCCACCCCGTGTCTGGTCACAGGGCATGCACAGAGCTTTCCAAGGTATCACGGTGGTTGGGGTGGAGAACCTGCCCTTCTGCCAAGGCTCTTTTTGGATGTGACAGGTCCTTACCAAAGCCTGCTGAAGAGTGACTCTTATCCCAGTAGAGTTGCAAGGATATTGAGGCAGGAGGTGAGTGAGTCAACCTGGCACTTTGTCTTCCTCTGACCACAAAACCACATTTCTCCGTGCTCTCCATCTTGCAGGGTGCTTGCACAGGTCTTGCTTAGCATAATGTGGAGGTGCTGGAGCCAAGGTGGGAAGCTGAGTGTTGCTAGTGTTTGGGCTGTTTGCTCGGCCAGTTCTCCCTCAGGAAGCACCTGGAGAGCTGCCCTCTGTCTCCTCCTGGATTGCTCAGTAGAGTGTCTTTTGGGGTGTCAGCAAAGTGGAGCACAGCAAAGTTGCTTCTGTTGGGAGCAATGTGTTGATGACAGATGCAGCCAGGTTGTGAGGAGAGGGTAGAGGCAAAGTGCAGGCAAGTTCACCCCTTGCTGCCTGCTCTCAGCTCTGATCCAGCTGAGGCACCTTTCAGTCCCAGACATGTTTGCAGGCAGGCCTGGAGGCATCTCCATCAACTAAGTGCACAAGGCTCGTTTGGCGCTTAGCAAGGTGCTGGGACCCAGCCAGCCTTTGCCATTGTGATGCAGAGATCCTTCCTAGCATCTGTCCCCTGTGCCATGCCTGACTGACTCTCTGGGAGTCTCTTTGGTTCACACTCTTTTACCTCCTTTCCCCAGGGGTGAAAGATGGAAGTTGGACTGTGCTGCAGCTTGTGGAAGCCCTGGGGTAAGAAAAGCCTTATACGTGTTATACATCACATAAGGGCCTTGCAGGGAGGATTCTCACAAGAAGGGACACTGCGAAGGAGAAATGTGCTCATCCAGGATGAGCTAGCTTCAGTACTGGCAGACACACCACAACATGCAGGCCTGCAAGGAAGTTTACCGATCACAGAACCATAGCTTGAGTAGCGCTTTGCCATCCCAGCATACAGCTGCATATCACCATGTCACAAATTGGCTGGAATGCAGCTCTTGCTTCTTTTCCCAAGCTTTCATGGCCTGGGAATTGGGAAGGCTCCTTAATCCCAAACTGGGGGCTGGGTTTGCCTCATTATAAGAGACTTTGCTCTTTTTTGCTCCTTGTGATCTCGGGAGCCTGGTGCAGAGTGTGGTGCAGAGCATGGTGCAAGAGCAATTTCTTTGTTCTAACTTGAAAACTTGGATTTATTGCTGCATGGCTCTGTGGCCAGATGTATGCATGTAGCATAGTCAGGGAAAGTCTGCTCCCACCCTGCTGGCAAGTCAGGCAGGATTGAGCACTACCCCCCTGCCTGGAAAGCAGCACCTCTTTGTTTTTATAATGTGTCTGCTCAGGATGTGCTTCCTGCTTGGGTGTTGCTGCTCACAACAGGCCTCTTGGGCTTTCTTCACACTTGGGCTAGGTCTTGTCTGGAGAATACAGATCCTCGGATACGAGGGCGAGGCATCCAGCTGCTGTCACAAGTCTTGCTCCAGTGTTACTCCCTGCTCCAGGAGAAGGAAGGTAAGGGCTTCTCTGGGCCCTTGAGTGGCTCCTGACAGCTTGAGGGCAAAGCCTGTGCTGATTTAGCACTGTGACAACTTTGTGCTTGTCCCTCCTGAGTCAAAGTCCATGGAGGGCACAGGGCCTCATGCTGAATCATTTTTGCCAATCTAACTACACAATTTGGGTGACTCCCTGAACACACCAAAGTCCTAGGCTGCTGCTGGCACTGTGTGGGTGTTGCACACCCAGCTGTGTTCAGCGCTATGTGGGACGACTTAGGGACACTCTGCATGTCAAAATCCTTGGGTGGTGATTCAGTGCAAGAAACCATCACTCACAAAGCAAGTCAAAATGCAGCCCTGCGGCCTGCCCAAATTACCTCAGGGAGAACTCTGCGACCTGGGAAGGAGAGAAGATCAGCATAAGCACGAGTGGAGTGGAGGACTGGGTTGGGGAGAGAAAGATGTCCCATTTGTGGAGTCAAGGAGAAGGTTTGGCCGTATTAAATGCCCCACAGCAACTGGCTGGCAGTGGGGGAAGCTGGTATGTGCAGTCAAACTTTGACTTGGACTGGGTGCCTTGGGCATGGGTAGCTGAATCTGTGCCAGCAGGCTGGCAAGGCATGGGGGCCTAGTTAGTAAGTAAGGTAGAGAAAGGGAAGGACAGAAGTAAGTCTCAGACTGGTGCCAGGCAGGGCCAAGAGCAGCTGTGCAGAGAAAAAACAGACTAGCTACTGGTATAGCTGGAGTCAGGTATGATGAGTGTGATGGGGAGTGGGATGCTCTGGAGGGGCAGCTGGAGGTGGGGAGGTTCAGTGGTTCAGTGCCTGGCAGAGTCAGGGCACCAGATTGAGCTGGGTTAGAGCCAAGTCTGATGACTTGTTGCTTTGGAAGAGGGTGAGTAGAGCCAGCTCTCTGGCAGGGTGCAAGTGGCTGCTGTGACACTCTCAGCTGGCCCCGTCTTCCATCTCCTTTCATGTCCCTCCTCACACAGTTCATTTTGCAAGAGCTGCGTCAGGCTGCCTCCTGGGGGGGTGAGTTTCTGCAGCGGCTGTGGGTGCAGGATGCTGCAAGCTGGCTCTTCCAGTCTGCTTCCTGCTGCCACTCCCCAGGACCAGGTTGTGCAGACGCCCTTAGCTGTGACTCAGGGACTTGGAACGTGTTGTGGAGCTGAGCATGGGGAAGCTGGAGCTCCTGTTGCAGCCATGTGCCCCACCCCATGACATCCTTCAGCCTCCGCTTAACAGGCATCCACTGCTTTCCTGCTAGTGTCTGCACCCATGTGTCTGGACAGGTCAGGGCAATGCTTCTTTGGAAGCTCTGGCATCTCTGCAGTGGGTACTGCCACACTGCATTAGGTGTGGGTTGCTGATGGGGGTTGTTGAAGGCATTGGAGCCAGGTGGGTGCACCCAACAGAGGCAATTTGTCTTGCTCACCAGCATGAAATGTGCTTGCTCTTCATTTGGCAGCTGCTTTTGGCAGAGCTGAGACCAGTGCCCAGCAGCTGCATTTCCTGGGACTAACTCATGTTGGTGTCTGTTTCTGACAGTGCTGCATCTGGTCCTGTTCTATGAGAACCGGCTGCAAGATCATCACCTTGTGATCCCCTCAGTGCTTCAAGGACTGCGGGCACTGGTGAGCTTGTGCCCCTGCAGCCTGCTGTGCACAACCCAGCATGTGCCTGGGAGGTACACCACCTGGGTACAGGTTGGAGCAGCATGTCAAGCAAGGTCTGGCTGGGCTGGCAGCTCCTGCCCAGCAGCATTGCCCCATCTGTGCACCTGCTGTGCCCCTTGCAGAGGGGCAGGGGAGAGGAGAGGAGACTGCCTTGATTTCCTGCCCCATGCCAGTATTGGGGCAAGGATTCACTAGCCACACTGGGGAGCAGCACAGATGATAGGTGTCTTGTCTTGTCCTGTCTTCTCTGTGGGAGTGGTGAGCTCTCTCTGACTTAGGAGAGGATCCCATGGGTGTCTGTTATACAGAAGCAGGAGCTCTGTTATATGTCTGACATCATGTTTTTCTATTCTTGCTTTCCTTTTCCTGTACCCAGAGTATGTGTGAGGTGCTGTCCCCAGGGCTAGCAGTGTCTGTGCTCAAAGCTATCTTCCAGGAGGTACATGTGCAGGTGAGCAATGTGATTTCCCATCCTTCTGTCCCTGCTCCCTGGGTGTCTGGGGATGTCCTGCCTGCCCTGAGAATTGTGCACATCCTGTGGCAGTGCAGTGCAGTGTAGTGTAACCTTCAGTGCAGTGCAGTGCAGTGCTCCTGTGGAGTCTGGAGACAGCATTTCTCACTTCAGAGTGAGAGACAGACAGCAGCCAAAGATCATGTTTGGCCCTTGTTCTCTCTTCTCTGAGCCCTGGGGGAGTAACTTCCTTTGCTCTGTTCTCCCAGGCTATGTGTAAGTACCCTCAGCACTCAATTTTTCCTCTGGTTTAAGATTGTTTATACGGGCAGGGCCTTGGGCAGTGTGGCCCTGGTGCGACAGTGATGGTGCATTCATGCAGTGATGGATACAGTTTTGTTCAGGTGCCATTGCATAGGCATGTGCACACTTTGCATGTAGGAACTGGGATCTAGCTGGGAGGTAGCAGCTGGACTGCTGGGGATCCTTCCCTCTTCTCAAGGGCATGTGCTGCCCTAAGTTATTGGGTAGCTGTGCTGCCATGTGTGGTAGCTTGTTTTGATTGCTCTGCTCCTCCCACTAGTCCCTGCTGCAGTTGGACCGCCACACAGTCTACAGCATCATCATCAACTTCATGGGCACCAGGGAGGAAGGTGAGGGGGCAGATGCCAGAACAACTCTGGGGTTGTCCAGGCTGGGAGAATAGCTCACTTTCACTTTTTCTGAGGGCTCTGTTGCTCTGCCTGGGAGGGCTGCAGGGCTGGAGAAACCAGGCTGATTTCATGCCATGTTGGTGAAGTCTGGTGCTCATACTTTTTTTTTCTGCAGAGCTGAAGGGCCTGGGTGCCGACTTCACCTTCGGCTTCATCCAGGTGATGGATGGAGAGAAGGATCCCCGCAATCTACTAGTGGCTTTCCAGATTGTACGTGATATCATCACCAAGAACTACGCTCTGGGTGAGCCTGTGTCTGCTGTGCAGAGCTGACCAGGGGACATATCACTTCTCTTTGACCTGTTAGATGGATGGCCCTTGGGTCTGACCAGGGCTGGGATTGTTCCTGACATGCTTTAGGAGCTGCAGAGCCATCCTATCATGGGTGCTAGGCATAGCTGCTGTGCCTCTTCTGCCCAGCATCTCTCCTCACATCCTCTATCCTTTCCTTGCAGGTTCCTTTGTGGAAGAGCTGTTTGAAGTGACATCCTGCTATTTCCCCATTGATTTTACTCCAGTGAGTGAGTCTGCCCTGTGCCAGAGTCTCCAAGGGATGGCATGGGAGCGTGGGCAAGAGTCTTGGCTGGGCAGCATTTAGCTGCAAGCTGTGATACACAGGCTGACAGGCCAGTGCCAAGCTGGCCACAGTGACTGGCATCGCTGCGACCTTGCTAGAGATGAGGTCAAGGCAGCTTTGGCTGATGGCTGGGTTGGGAAGTTTCCTGACTGGTGACCTGCTCTCTCTGCATCCCTTCCCAGCCTCCCAGTGACCCTCATGGCATCCAGAGAGAAGACCTGATCCTGAGCCTCCGGGCTGTACTGGCCTCCACACCCCAATTTGCTGAGGTAGGAAGCTCCTAGGGGGTTCTTGAGCACCCTGCTGTTTCCTGAGCACAGGCTGCATGTCATAGCTCCCACTATGGCTCTGTGGGACAGGAACAACTGGGACCAGGAGCCTGTGCTAGGACAGCCCTGTCTCCTACTGGGGCTGAGCATGGGAAGGGTGCTGACACTGACAACCTGGGAAAGGGGTGCCTGTTGTAGGTATTCCTCCACCTCTGCTTTCCCAGCAGAGGCTGAGCTTGCAGCCCTTCAGGGCCATAGACAAGGTGGTGTAAAGGGTGGGCTGAGTCTGAGTGCCTCTCTCTGCAGTTCCTACTCCCTCTGCTCATTGAGAAGATGGATTCAGATCTGCAAAGTGCCAAGATTGACTCCTTGCAGACCCTGGTAAGGAGGGATCCCCTACTCCCTTCAGCCCACACAGGGCCTGTGGCATCAGCAACCAGCCATGTCTGAGCCCTTCTCCCTGCCAGCCAGAGACTCTCCCTTGCAGAGCAGCAATTTCCAGGGTTCTAGTTTGGCCTGCATCACTCTTTCCTCTTTTTCTCTCGAGTGGTTTATGCAGTTCATTATGAGCCTGCCATGATGGGCAGTGTCCTGTTCTGTGTCCTCCTGGTACTGACTTCTCTGATGCTTTCTGCTGGCTCACTCTTGCAGACTGCCTGCTGTGCTATCTACGAGCAGAAGGAGCTGCAGGAATTCCTCCCCAGCCTCTGGTCATCCCTGCGCAGGGAGGTGAGTACTGCAGGGCCTTAACAAATCCTCAAACACAGCCAAACCAGGTGGGCCCAAATATCTCCTAACAGCTCCCACCTTGGACAGCCCCAGCTGAAAAGTGGGGAGGGGGAAGGCCAGCCCTGTTAGTGGGTCCCTAGGGCTTGAATGTGCCACACTGCATGTTTGAGGCACATGGGAAGCGAGGAAGGAGCCTGAGCCCTTCAGCTTGCATTGGGAGCGTGAAGCCTGTGGCTGAGGTCAGCATGGAGCTTAGTTCGTCCTATGACTTCTCCTTGCAGGTGTTCCAGACAGCGAGCGAGAAGGTGGAGGCAGAGTGCCTGGCTGCACTGCATGCCCTCTCTGCCTGCCTCTCCCGCTCTGTGCTCAGCTCTGACACTGAGGATCTGCTGGACTCCTTCCTCAGCAGCATCCTGCAAGGTAGCTAGCAGAGAGACCTACCCTGCCCCAAGCGTACAAGCATGCTCCTAGCTACAGATCTACCCTCCTGTTCTGTTTGAAGCCTCTTTCTTCTCTTTCTAACTCTGCTGACTTCTTCAAGGGAATTGGCTGCGCAAAGGGAGGAGAAGAGGGCATAGTAGGAAATGCCTATTGGATTGAATTGCTTTCCTCTCTGCTGGGGTGGGGGCATCCAAGGCTGTGCCACATGCTCAATGCTGTGGGAAGCAGCTCTGTTAGGGAGGCTGTGCAGCAGCTCAGAGCTGCAGCTTGGCAGCATGTTCCGGCCCAGATATCAGCTGCATCCCTGCACATGAGGCAGGGGAGATCTGCTAGTACAGCTGACGCCCACCCTATCTCAGATTGCAGGCACCATCTTTGTGAGCCTGACATGAAGCTGGTGTGGCCAAGTGCCAAACTCCTTCAAGCAGCAGCGGGAGCCTCCCTCCGCGCCTACCACCGCATCACCTGCATTGTCCTGCCCCTGCTGCTGGAGCAGTACACAAAGCACCTGCAGGTGAGGGGTACCCCAGGCTCTGTGGACACAGGCAGCAGTGCCAAGGGCACCTGCTGGCTCTGCAGGGCTTGGTGGGAGCAAGGTGTTAAAGTGGGTGTCCTTTCCTGGCTGCAGGTGGAGACCCGTTGGGCACCCTCTGGCCTTGCAGCTCTGCGCTGAGGCATAGCTGTGTCCCAGCAGTGACGGTGATCTAGGTTATGCCTTTGTCCCTGCAGAGCAGCCAGAGGAGGACAATCCTGGAAATGCTGCTGGGCTTCCTGGAGTTGCAGCAGAAGTGGGGACATATGGAGGAAGGTGAGGCTTGCTGGTCCCTCTTGAGGCACCTGTATCCCAGGGGGCTGCTGGCTCTGATGTCACCTTCTGGTATGCTGACAGAGAAGGAAAGCTCACTGACCTAGGCAGCTGCATGTGCAACCACCTGCCATGTGCCAGGGACTCTCCATGATTAGGTGTCAACTGGCAGGGCCCCAGAAGAGGACTAGCAGGTGCCATGGTGGTGGCTGCATGGTCACAGCTAGGCACAGACAGTGACTCCATGCCTCTCTCTCTCCAGATGAGAGCACTCTGCTGTCACTCCGAGCCTCAGTTTGCTCTGTGGTGTTCTCAGCACTGACAGATTCCAGTGTGCAGCTGCAGCTGGTCGGGATCAGGGCACTGACTGTACTGGGCTCCCTGCAAGGTTGGTACTTTGTTTCTCTTAGTGAAGGCAGAGGGAGGTGTCACCCTGTTGTGGGAGATGTTGTCATGTAGCTGCTGAGACGTCCTTACCTGCTGCCTGTAGGTGCAGAGGAGAAGTGGCAGCATCTTTGACCCAGGCCATGAACTCCAGAGACATGTGGTCTATGTTGCCTGTTTGTGCTGGGCACCCTGTATCTCTGGTGTTTTCCATGCTGCTGCATTGCTGCCAGCCTGGACAAGAGGGGAGGATGCTGGCCAGAATGCCATCATCTTTGCCTTTGGTTTGAGGGCAGGATTCCTCTATGGCTCTTGTTCCAGGTTTCCTGTCTCCCTCCAACCTGGAGCTGGTTGTGGATCACCTCATCCGTCTTGCTCTGTGTGAGGAGGATTCCCAGAGCAGGTGAGGGGTGGGCTGGTGTCACTGCAGTCATCCACACTCTGCAGAGAGGATCAAAGCCTGGCTTTGCTGCAGAGAGGGGTTGTAGTCTGGGGGAAGACAGAGGAACTGTCTGAACTAAAAGACCATGTGGGTGTAAGAGCAAAGGGATAAGACAGATGATTTATAGGCTGGAAATTAGGAAGTCTGGGCCTGTTAAAGTAGGGGGTTCTTTCTGCTCTGCCAGCCAGTACAGTGAAAAAGGCAGATTTCTGAGAAATGGGTTTCTGGAAGCACCTTCTGGCCCAGATCTGTGCAGCTTATGTACAAGTAGCCCTGGGTTTGCAGTGTTCACCCTTCCCACTGTCTTCCCCCCTGGCAGCGAAGCAGCGATGGAGGCAGCTGGATCTCTGGCCCCCATCTACCCACAAGTTTTCTCTAGCCGCATGGTACCAAGGCTTGAAGAGGAGCTGCAGTCAGGTAGGGCTGGCAGCTTTGGAAAGGGAGTGATGTCTGGTTTTGAGTTGAAGCTTGTCCCATCCCTGCCGAGTTTCTACCAGTCAGGGGGGCTGTGCCATATGGTGTAGGTTGTGGCTCTCCTTGGGGGATTCCTAGCACAGGCACTGTGGTGCTGTCATAAGGAAGGCTGTGCCTTACAGTGGCAACCACCTGTGAGGCCAGGATCAACCCTGGGAGTAGCTGCCCAGCCACAAGGCTGTCAGACTGCCTTGAGCCTGGTACAGGCTAGTTCTGCTGTGCTGCTTCACCCTCTCCATCCTGGCAGGGTCTGGGTACTGAATACCCTCGGGCAAGGGGCCTGGGATCTACCCAGCACCCCTTTGAAGTGCATTTCCTTTTCAGAGTGGGAAGAGGAGAGCTCCTGTGACCACTGCTCCCTGCAGCAGCGCTGCCTGCAGGCGCTGGCAGCTGTGTCCACCCACACCAGCATCGTGAGGGAGACCATCCCTGTCCTGCTGCAGCATCTCCAGAAGGTGCAGAAAGGTAGTGCAGCCTGTGTCAGGCTCATCTGAGCAGGAGCTGCCCTGTTACCAGTGGTAGTGGTGTGGGGAGCCCAGGGCTGGGCTGTGAATCACATTGGTGGAGCGGGAGCAGGGAGGGCTGCATTGACCTGGGATCCCACCCCAGATCAGGGAGGTAGGTGGGTGCTGTGGCTGTTCAATGTGATGATAACTGTGCCCTGCAGGGAGTGAGGCCAGGAATGCCCAGGACATGGTCTCTGTGTGCCAGAGCCTTCACCGTGTGGCCCTGCAGTGCCAGCAGGAGGAGGAGTGCTGCTGGTACTACCACCAGACAGTAGTGCCGTGCCTGCTGGCCATGACCGTGCAGGCTGCCATGCAAGGTAGGTGTGGGGCTGGAGCAAGAGAGGGGAAAGCTGACAGCTCCCTGAGCTCTCTGAGGTCCCTGACTCTGATGCCAGCACTGCTGCTGCTACCCTACAACTGTGGGCACTGTGGGCCCCACTGCCCCTGCCAGGGCTGGTGTGGGTCAGGGGGCTGCACCTGCCTCCTCCTTCCAGGCAGCAGGCTTCAGGTTACCCCTTTTCTCTTGCTGTCTGCAGAGAGCACCCACCCACTGGTGGGCAAGGCACTGCTGGAGGAAGAGGTGCTGGCTGCCATGGTCCCTGTCATCAGTGCTGCCACCACTCATCTGAGTCCTGAGTGAGTGATGCTGGGGTGGGATGCCAGACACTCCATTGTGGGGAGGGGCAGGCTGTGTTCCCCCTGCTGTTGTCTGTTCATGGGGACCCTGTGCCTTCTGGTAAGTACCCAGGAGCGCTCTGGTTATCCACCCAGAGCAGCACATTGTGCTATCTACTTTCTCCTAGGCTGGCTGCCCAGAGCGTGTCTCTTGTGGTGCCACTCTTCCTGGATGGAGAGGTCTCCTTCCTGCCCCAGAACAGTTTTCCCTGCTCCTTCCAGCCCTTTGAGGTGTGTTGGTTGCATGGGGCTAGGTTCCTGGAACAGGGGCAAGGAATGAGGATGTCAGCACAGACTGGCAGCAAGGACCGTGATGACATGGGTGCTGTTCTTCCCACACAGGATAGGGAGTGCTTGGAGGCACAGAGACGTCTGGTTACCCTCCTCATGGCCCTTGTCTGTTCCTTGCCTCGTAACGTAAGTTGATGGTGAGCAGGGTGGAGAGGGATCCTGACCAAGCACCCTCCTACCTGGCTCCACAGCAATCTCCAAGGGTAGAAGACAGCAGCTGCAGTCCCAGGCTGTAACACACTCCATGTCTTCTCCAGGTGGCAATTCCTCAGCAGGAACGGCTGCTCCGGGAGCTGCTGGCACTGAGCTGCTCTTGCAGCTGCCCTTTCACAGCCACCACAGCTGCAAAGTGCTTCGCAGGGCTGGTGAACAAACACCTGGCAGGTAAGGGGTCTGGGAAGGACACTGAGTCTCTGCCCACTGCTGGCAGGGGTGGACTTGCTCAGCCTGTCCCTGCTGTGTCCCCAGGGCAGCAACTGGATGAGATCTTGCAGCTTGCAATGAACAGGATGGAGCCCAACCTTGCAGAGGGGCCCCACCGAACACAGGCACTCACCCTGCTGCTCTGGGTAAGGCCTGCCTTTGCTGCAGGACTGGGGAGAGCTGGGGCAGGGACTGGACTGCCACTGACTCTGCACTGCCTGCACAGGTGACCAAAGCCCTGGTGATGCGCTACCATCCCCTGAGCTCCCACCTAACAGACAAGGTAGGCAGTGATGGGGCTGGGTGATATCTGAGGAGCCTGCCCACTCCCCCTGTAGCTGGCTGGGACCCCCCAGCATCTGGGCACCCCATCTCAGGGCACTCTCCCTCACAGCTGCTAGACCTGTTAGGCGACACGGAGCTGGGCCCTGCCACAGCAGATGGCTTCTCCCTGCTCATGGCCGAGTCTCCAGATGTGCTACACAAGGGCTGCCATGCTGATGTACGCATCATGTTCCGCCAGCGCTTCTTCACTGACAATGTCCCCAAGCTGGTGCAGGGCTTCCACGGGGCTGGCCCCGGTGAGTGGTCACCCCTAGTCTGGCCTCACAACCCCATGACCCCTTTCTTACACCCCCTTCTTCGCCTGGCTGCCTGTAACAGTCTCTGCTCCCCACAGATGTGAAGGCAAATTACCTGAAAGGCCTTTCCCATGTGCTCAACCACCTTCCCAAGCCTGTGCTGGTGACAGAGCTGCCCATGGTGAGAGCCAGCCTTGGCAGCAGGGGACAGGTTGTGGCAGTACAGTGTGGGGTGGAGAGTCACTCATGTTTCTTGTGTCCTCCCCACCTGCAGCTGCTTTCCCTCCTGCTTGAGGCCTTGTCTTGCCTGGATCATGTGGTGCAGCTTTCCACACTGAGATGCCTCCAGCCATTGCTGCTTGAAGCTCCCCAGATCATGAGCCTGCATGTCGACACACTTGTCACCAAGTTCCTCAGCCTCACCTCCAGCCCTACCATGGTGCGTGCAGTCCCTCCTTCCCCCCTCCATGTCACTCTCCTCCACTCCTGCCCCTTCTAATGCCCTCAACCCTGTCTGTTCCAGGCTGTCCGCATTGCTGCCCTGCGCTGTGTCCATGCGCTTACCAGCCTGCCCACAACAGTGGTAAGCGCTCCTGCAGCAGCCTGCTCCTGCACAGAGAGGCTCAAATGGGTCTCAGACCTCTTTCTGGGGGGCTCTCTCACTGAGAGCCCTTTCTGTCCTACAGCTGCTGCCATACAAGGCCCGAGTTACCCGGGCACTGGCCAAGCCTTTGGATGACAAGAAGAGGCTGGTGCGAAAGGAGGCGGTAGCAGCACGAGGGGAATGGTGAGTATGCATGGCTGGAGCTACTGGGGTGCTGGCATGTTGGGCATGTGGCTGATGGCACCATCTCTGTCCCTCCAGGTTCCTGGTAGGGAGCCCGGGCAGGTGAGCACCTTGCATCCTTTCTTTGCTGACCGACAACATGACTGGGCCCCTACTAACCTGCCAAGCCATCCAACCGCTGCTGTGGACTCCCAGAGCCCAGTACCACTGCAAGGGCTGGAGATGGAACATGGAGGCCAGCAGACAACAGCCCTCACCATGGCACCTTGCCAGCATCCTTGCCTTCTTCCTGGCACCCACAGTGGGGAAGGAGCTGTGCCGCTCATGGCTTGCCTAGCCTCTGCTGCCACCAGGGACAGTGAGGGACAGACCTGCCAGATGTGAGTGGAGAGGGCAGGCCTGTGTACAGGCATATGGTGTGTGGCAACCCATGCACCAGATGAATAAATATATCTGTTTTGATAATGCTTTGGGGAGGTCTCTGTGCAGCTGACGCTGGGATCCCAGTGCCCCTCCCTATGTTGAGTAGCTAAAGGTGATGCTGACTACAGGCCCTTACTCCTCTTTCCACACTGGGGAATCCTGAGGTTCCTTCTCCTCCCCTGTCCCCACAGGTTTGCACCCCTCACCAAACTCCCTTAAAAAAGAAAAATATTTATTGGATTGGTCTTAAAAAGGCTCCCTAGGGAGTGCACGGTGGGCAGGGGTGCCATCCTCTGCACCCAACCTGCAGGAGAGCTGACCTGGGCCACATGCTGGCCCCTACCCGTGCTACTGAGAACAGCACCATCAGCTAGAGAGGGGAGTAGCAGCTCTGCTGCCTTTCCCCTGGGGCTGCCTGCAGCCACCAACTTGCCAAGAGAGCAGGCATCCAGGCCAGACACCAACACTGTCAAGAGTTTCCCACGGTGCTGGCTCCAGTCAACAGTGCATGCCAGCACCCACCTTGTGCTGTGCACTTGGGCCAAAGGGAGCTGAGGTGGCAGAGCAGGTACTTTGCGTGCTCCCCTGCCTGCAGGGTAGGATGTCTGCAGAACCTAGGGCTCAGATGGCCAGGAGCGATGCGTGCTGCTTGGTCACGCATGGCGGCAGCTCCCAGCTCAGGCCTGTCCCATGGGGCAGGTGAGGAGAGGGCAGCAGGACACGGGTGAGCCAGTGCCTGTGGGGAGAGGAATGAGGCCACAGCAAAAAAATGAAGTCTCATTGCTTCTCAGCTCTGCAGAGCCGAGCCAGGGCTTGTGAGCCCACATCCCTGGGCTGCCATGCTGGGCCTCTCTTGGCAAAGGAGGGCTGGGTAGGCCAGAATTTGCCACTGGGATGAGGAGACACAAGGCAGCTGAGGGCCAGGTCCTCTGTGCCTTGTGAAGCCCAGAGCCAGTACAGAGCATGGGCTGCTCACTGTCCTGCTCTTTCCCTAGTTGCCCAAGGAGAGCCCCCGTGTCTCGGCACTCCCATGCACTGTTGAAACACCACCTTCCTAGGGCTTTACCTTGGCACATCCACACCCAGGAATACCTTCCAGTTATCCCAGCTGCCATAACTGTAGGGGTTCCTGAAGACCTGCAGGCCAGGGAGATAACACATCATCTCTGGCTCTGACCTGGCCAGCCCTCCTCCTCTGCAGGCTATGCTCACCTTGCCTTTCTTCTGCAGCCTCTGCCTCTCCTTCTTGTTGATGTGCCGCTCGATGCTGGTTTCCCCACGGGTGATGAGGGCAGCATGCCACAGTGTGAGAGCACCCAAGGCCAATGCAACTGAGCTGGGGACAGCAAGGGACACCAGGTTGCACACAGGCATTCCTTCCCTAGGGCTGCAGCTGTTGGGGGTTCAGCTGCATAGGTGGGTTGATTAGTCTAACCCCTGTGACAGAGAGCTGAAATTTCTCCTCCTCTGTGGCCCAAAAGCTGGCAGAGCAGGGATGTCTGCTAGAGTAAGCCAGACAAGCCCCAGGGAGGTAGCGGCTGAGCAATGTCACAGGTCAAGAGGCTTCACACTGCTTCCCCCAGGCCCTAAGCCCCTTACCTGCATAGGACCCAGAGGTAGACCACGCTCTTGTGGAAAGCTCGCTGGCGGAAGGAGAAGATGGGTGGTGGGGTCTGGTAGTATGTCTGAAAAAGGACCAGACAGGAGAGAATTGCCCAATCTGCTTTATAGCTTGAAGCCTGACAAGGGGGACTGCTGCACTCCTCACTGATGCAGAGCTCAGACAGCTAGAAAGGACTGCAGCTGGAACCAACACAACAGCCAGGGTGATAGGCAGGCAGCCTGAGACAGCCATAAGACAGACACCAGAGAGCTAGCAGGGTGAGAAGCAGTGGGCTGAAGGTCAGGGGGCAGGGAGCAGCTGTGGAACCCATCAGGACACCACACTGCAGCTGATGCTAAGGGTGAGGTGGTACATATCTCCACTGCTGCCGCTTCCCCAGGAGAGCAGGGCCTAAGCAGCACATGCCAAGCAGCTGGGGCCAGCCAAAAGTGGAAGCTGGGCGCACAGGGAAGCAAACCCCAAGCTGCTGGAGGCAGTGCCTGTAGCAGAGCTGCCCAGCCAGTCCCAGTTCTCTGACACAAGACAAGCAGGCTGACTGTGGTTGTGGGATGCTCCTTGAGAGAAGGGCCCTGAGCAGGACCCAGTCTGCAAGGCAGCTCTGCTCCACACTACCAGGAGCAGCTTTGGGGCGGGAACGTCCCACCTGGTTGGCAGCCACCTGCAGTCTCTCCTTCTCAAGCAGTTTCATTCTCTAGGGGGATGGAAAACAGGGCTCCAATTACATGTCTAGGAGGAGGGGGACTTTCGCCCCTCTCCCCGCTCTTCCACCCCTCACAGGACCAGGGCAGCTGCAGGCCTCACAGGAGGAGGGACAGAGCAAGCAAAGTCACTGTAAGGCCAAGCCTGGCCCAGCTTCATTCTGCAAGCTCAGCCTGGGAAGCCCAGGCAGCCCTGATACATGGCAGGACAAGGGCTGGGGCCTGCCTGCTCACCTCAATGGCTGCATAGGCATCCCGGAACATCTCCCAACCGCTGATGCTGCAGTAGATGCAGCCCATGGTCATGAACAGGCAGAAGGAGAAGAAGTAGCGGTGGTTGTAGTGTCCCACACAGTTGTTTAGCCAGGCTGCCTCTGGGGTTAAAGGGATATAACTGTGACAGACCACAGGTCCAAACCCACCCCATCCAACCAGGGTGGTTCTTCTGGACCCAGCCCTCAGCACCCTTCCCTGTGCTGGCTGACCCAGGAGAGGAGCAGGGCAGGCAGATAAGGGAAAGAAGGGCCAGCAACCCCTGGGAGAATGCCACAGGTTAGTAATGTAGAAGGATACGGCAGTGGTGGTCCATCTTCAGCACGCACCTGGAAGGGATGAGAGCAGCACCAGTATCAGTACTGGTGCAAGCACTGTTTGGGAAGGGGCAGGTAGCCCCAGCAAGCCCTGCAGGCTGCACAAGATGAGGCAAGCCAGCAAAGCAGAGGTGAAAGGGCCCTAGTCCCCCAGTGTCGTAGGGGTCCAGGAGAGGGGTCTCAGAGGCTGCCCTGAGTTGCTGTGGTAGGCAGAGGAAGCGAGCCCTACCTGTTGCATATGCTGCAGTGGTGGGTGCGAGCTGGCTTGGGAGCAATGCATTTCCTGCAGATGGAGATGCCGGTGAGATCATTCTTGGCCTATGCACAGATCAGAAGAGATTTGTGTACCCAAGCCCTACACCTGTCCCCTACCCCCCTTGCTCCTGAACTCCCCACCCCCATACACTGTCCAGCCTAGCTGCCCTGATCTGGAGGAGGCCTCCTGCAACAACACCATCAGGCTTGTTTAGCTGGTCACAGCAATCATCCATAGCTGGTCCCCAGTACCCAGATGAGAGGAGGCTGTGCTGCTAGTCAGTGCCTCACCTGTGGTGGGTGCCCAGGTGAGGTGGTGATGGCCATGTAGTAGTGGAAGACAATCATGATGAGGTTCCAGTGTCCATAGGCAAGGTGCCAGCAGATCCAGGTAGGAGTGTAGGTATGCAGGATAAGAGGCAGCAGGCAGATGTACACGATAGCCACGATGGAGCTCGTCAGCACGATCACCAGTGCCACAAACACCTATGGAAAAGGGGCCTGGCTCACCAGGGTGGACAATGCTTGCCCCTTGCTGCCTGGGGAGAGGCATAGGCAGGATACAGCCACAGGAAACCAATCTGAACCGCACACTGAAGTCCACACTCCCTTCTTGCCTAGGGCACAGGCAGCCCTGAGACTCAAGATGCCTGAGCAGCATTCTCACCCCAGACCCAGAGCCAGGTAACCCGCCTTGCCCAGTGAGGGTACTTACCACGCCAAACCACCGGGTGACATGGTCCACTAGCCAGTAGACAGGCTCAAAGAGAGAGTCAAGCACCACGTCGCCATTGGTAAAGGAGTTGTAGAGCAGGGAGCGGAGGCAGAGGTGCCCATAGTGCCACAGCTGCTCCACCTGCCTCACCAGCTTAAATCGCCGCCGCCGGCCCGGCCGCAGGCACTTGAGGAGCAGGCGCATCACTGCGGCAAACATCCACTGCCGGCTCCTCATTCCTGCCATGCTATGCCTGTGGGGAGAGAGGAGCTCAGCATGAGCAGGCCATCCAGCTGCCTGGCCATCCTTCAGAGTCTCCTCTCCTGGACCTGCTGATGCCAGTCACACAGCTACCTGCACCAACTCTGCACAGCAGGGCAAGGGGCCTCTCCTTCACCCTGCACCAGGATGCAGAGCAGAGGAAGCTAAGCCCAGACTCCTGGAGGCTGTGGGGCCACTGTTGCTGGGGACAGCTCTCTGCTTGGAGCAGGGGGGGCACAGGCCCCTTGGCATCTGGGCTCAGATGCTCGCTGGTCCCATCTCGTCTTTCCTAGCGGGGAGGGGGCCGGGGGAAGGACACAGAGAGTCTGACTTGGAGGAAACCAGAGAAGGCACAAGCATCCAGAATGCTGGGCCAGTTCCAGGGACGATCCCAGACCCATCCCTTCCCAACAGGTTTGGGAATGGGGAAACCCACAGAAGACATGTGGAGGAGCTGGGCCAGGATTACCATCCTTCCCTAGTTCCTCTCCTCACCCCCAGAAAGCAAGGCCTGAATGCTACTTCCCTTCACCTCAACCTCTGGACCAAGCTGCAGAAGCCACCCTGCACCTTTCCCAACCTCATAGCTCCACTCCAAGAGTTTCAACACCTCCTCCTTTCCCTCACCTGGATCTGTCTTAGACAACACCATACATCAGCAAAGGAGCATCCAGGCCAAGGCCATGCTGTGCAGTGCTCCCCTACCTGCTGAGACCCTTGTTGCACCTGACAGCTGCACCTGGAGCAAGGAGGAACCCAAGCCTGTCCAGCAGCTGGGAAAACGATCTGCAGGGCTGGGGCCCCCAGGCCTCCATCCAGGCAGTGTACATCAATATTAAGAAGTAAGGCTGCCCTAGGGCAAGGCATATGCTAAGCCTGGGCTGTGTTCATCGTGGCACGGTGCCAAGTAGCAGTGCCACACCACAGAGTCCCTCCAGTGGGAACTGGCTCCTTGTGCTGCCATGCCCATTGCACAGCACAGCCACCGGGCAGCAGCAGGGAAGGTAAGGACAGGAGCTGCAACATCCAAATGCAATGTCAAAAGGAGCCAGGAGCAACTCTATGCCCTGCCAGATAAGCACGGGGCTGACTCCAAGGCTGGAAGCAGCTGGACAAGAGGACACTAGACCCAGTTGTCAGTGTGGTAAGAGACAACCGCAGCAGCAGGTCTTGGGGTCAGCCCTCTCCCCCAAACACAGAGCACCTCCCTACCCCTCAAGAGAGGTCTCCTTGCCTACAACAGCTGGCAGCTGCTGAGTAGAGAGCCCTCAGTGAAGGCAGTCATCCTGTTCCCAAGAACCTGCCTGCAGACAGCAGCACAGCCACACGGATGCGGCTCCAGCAGAGCCATGCGCCCTCCCTTGTCCAGTCACACACTGGGGCTCCAGCCCTCACCCTGCCCAGGGTCCTCTCCACACCCCAGTAGGGCACTGAGCCCAGAGGGATAGGGCAGCAAGCACCAGAACAGCCCAGGGGTAGGGAACCTTAGTTTTGGCCAAACCCAGGCACAATCAGGGCTCTGCTCCTGCCGGGTACAGTCATTCAGATCCAGCCCTGTGGCACCCCCCAGTGGTACTCAGCTTCATAACGCCCAGCTCCCCTAGCCTCATGGGACCAAGACACTCTGGCACCCAGCCCCATCACGCGAAGATTGCCCATACAAAAAAAAAGCCCTCAATGCCACTGCATCCAGCCTCATAACACCCAGGATCCCCAGCTTCATAGTACCACCCGCCTCTCCAAGCCCACAGCATCCCCTCCTGTTGCCTCCCAACCTCATAGCATCCTCAGGGCCACAGCACATACCTCCACTACCTCCCAGGCCTCCAGCCCCACAGTACCCGCCATTGCCTCCCAGCCCTAGAGCACTCCCAGTCCCAGAGACCCCAAGCCCCTCCAGGCCCACAGCACTCCTATTATTGCCTTCCAGCCCGTCCAGGCTCACAGCAACCCCCACGCCCCTGGAGGCCCTTCCCAGGCCCTTGACGCCCCGCAGCAACAGCCTCATCCAGCGCCGCCGACCTGCCGCCCGCGCCCCGCCGCCTGCCGCCTCCATGCTCGGCGGCCCGCCACCCTCTCGGCCCCACGGGCAGCCCCCGCTACCCTGCGCAATGCGCCTGCGCTGCTGGCTGCGGCAAGCATGCCGGGAAGCGCCGTCTGCTGGAGCCACACTACAACTCCCAGAGGATGCTTCGCGCTGAATAGGGGAGAGCCAATAACCGTGCCGCTTACGGCACGGCCCTATAGCTGGGGACCAATAGGGTGAGGGCTTTCTGAGTGGGGGGAAACTCCTGGCAGCGAAGATGGCGCCTCCCGCTCGGTACTGTGTCCCTGGTGAGTGCGGGCCTGAGCGTCTTAGGAAGGACTGGCTGGGAGGGGCTAGCGGGTGCCCGGGTCTGGCGATTGTTCGGAGTGAAGGGTGGCCTGAGTGGTGTGCCTGGGGTAGGGGAAGGGGTTCCCCGTGCACTGTGTGCCTAGGGTAGAAGGTGACCTGGGATTGGGGGGTGCCTGGGTTAGAGGAGAGGGAGACTCTGTGGAGGGGAGTTTACCCCGAGGGCTTCAGGAACTGCCGGGGGCGGGGGGAGTGCGCTGCCTTGCCGTACAGGGTGGGCTAGGATTGGGCACTGTGTGCAGGCAAGAGCAGGCCTGGGGCCGTGTGAAGCCTGGAACCCCGCACCCTGAAGCGGGACAAAGGTGCAGGGTGCCCTGGCAGCGTCAGCCCGAGTCCTTCTGCCTTAGGCGAGCGGCTGTGCAGTGCAGAGGAGGCAACAGCTGGCAGTGGGACTTATATCCGGCATGGCTTCATCTTCTCCTCGCTGGCTGGCTGCATGGCGAAAAGGAGTGAGGACAGTGGGGTGAGCACAGCTGCAGCACCTGCTGCCCTTCCCAAACCAACTGCTAAGTGCTGAGACTGCACGGCACCTTCTCAATTGGCAAATTGGGCTCCAACAGGGTTCAGCTGGCATTTGCCATTAACCTGGGTCCACGTGATCTTGTGCATGGGCCATGTCCTAAACTAACCCTTGTGTTTGCTGCCCTGCAGCTGCCTGTTGTGTCGGTGGTGAGAGACATGGAGTCCCAGCTCCTGCCCAATGTGGGGACTGTGGTGACATGCAAGGTAGGGTGATGGAGTGTGCTGTGATGGCATACTGCACAGCCTTTGCTCTCTTTCCCTCCTACTGGTCTTTGTTCCTTAGCTCGTATGGAGTGGGATGAAGACCCCTGGGCTTGTTTGTAACCTCCACATGACTCTCAGCAGGGCAGAAGACCGGGGCTCCTTTGGGTCTCTGACTTACCAAGAAGCCAGATACTGGCAATGGGGGACACCTGCCTCTTTGCCTGCTATGAGTCCAAGGCAGGCTGAGGAGAGGTTTTTCTTTGCTCTGCCTTCCAAAAATCTTTCTGGGGCAGGGTACATGGAGGGCAGTGCCTGGGTTAGCTTGGAGAAAGGGTGGCACAGAAGGAGGATTAGTTTCCTTAAGGTCTTGCTGATGGGAGAGGGACCAGGATCACAACAGGTCTCAGCCTTATTTATGTTTTGAGTTGCACAAGTGTCATCTTCCTCACCTGGCTCGCTGCCAGGTATCCCACCTGTACCACCACTACTTTGGTCACAGGCCAAGTGAGACATGAGCTCCCTGCAAACAGCTCTGTCCTGTCTGCACCCTGCCCTTTCCCTGCCTGTGTCAGGTGCCCTGGGGTGAGAGCAGGCCCTGGCAGTGATTCCCCTTTTCCCTTGGGCAGGTTTGCAGCATTAACTCTCGCTTTGCCAAGGTGCACATCCTGTATGTTGGCTCCACACCACTGAAATCCACCTTCCGGGGAACCATACGGTATGGAGAGGGCTAGGTTCCCTATGGCATAGGGTGCCCAAGTGCCCCATACTCAAGAAGTGGGGAAGGCTTTTCTGGATAGCACAGCCAGCTGCCCTGGCAGGAGCTGTATCAAGATCTCTGCCCTGAACACTGGGCAGGTGTCCAGCAAGTCCTGGCAAGTGTCCAGGGAGACTGGGGCAGCTCCTGCCATGGGCTGGAGAGTTGCCTTTGCTCTCTGACACTCATATCCCTCCGTATCATTTTTCAGGAGAGAAGATATTCGAGCCACGGAGAAAGATAAGGTCAGTGAGGCACGGCCAGTGACTGTGCTACTGCAGCTGCTCCTGCTTTCTGCTGGTGGGGGGCACTTGTCCTGCCACCAGTGAGGGCCCTGAGACACTCTGTGGTTTTGCCTGCTCTCTTGTGCAGGTAGAAGTGTACAAGAGTTTCCGCCCTGGTGACATAGTGCTGGCCAAAGTTGTATCCTTTCCCCTGGTGCCCGGAGGGCCAGCGGGTTCAGTCCTCTAAAGGAGCCCTTTACCTTAACCCCTATCTAACCAGATCTCCCTGGGGGATGCACAGTCCAACTACCTGCTGAGCACAGCAGAGAATGAGCTGGGCGTGGTGGTGGCACACAGCGAAGCAGGTAGGGACAGGCCATGGGGCTCAGGCAGTTCTGCCTCATTTTCACACATAGGAATGCAATTTTGGAAGAGGAACCATTGACATGTTGTGTTTCTAGGGGTGCAGATGGTGCCCATCAGCTGGTGCGAGATGCAGTGCCCACAGACCCATGCCAAGGACTTCCGTAAGGTGGCCCGTGTACAGCCCCAGTTCCTGCAGACCTAGTGGCCCCCAAGGAGCTGTGGGGCTGGAGCAGTCCCTGGGCTCTAGCCTCCTCCAAGCATGCAAGAGGGTGGAATAGCCAGATGGGCCCTCACATGCAGGATGGATTTTCTGTTTCTGGATAATAAATATTTTTTGAGAAGTCTGTGCTCTGCTCTGTTACAGCCCTATGGGGTGGCTGGGGCTGCCTGCAGTGTGCTGGTCTGGCTGCAATAGCAGAGCTGTTGAGGGGACAGCTTCTGCAGCTGTGTCTGGGAGGAAGCATGTGGCCCCAGTCTGCTGCTGGGGAAGGGAAATGACCCTGTGGCTTTACTGCAGTGTTTGTGGCTCCAGGCACTTGCCTTGCTAGGTTTGTTTCTCCACATTGCTGTCAAGCATGTCCTCTTCCACTAATAACTGGTACAGGCGGTGGCTGTAGCCCTGGAGCAGGCATGCATCTCCTCTGGCTATACATGACCTGCCTGCCTCTGGCAACAAGGGTGTACCGCACCCTGAGCCTTAAAACCACCCAGGAGCAGGACATCACCCTTCCCAGCAGGGATTGCAGAGCTGTGCTTTGTTCCGGAGCCCCAAGCCCCATCTGCATTCAGCAGAGATGGCTGCCTCACACATGTTAGGAGCTGGGTGAGGAAGGGAGCTCCACACACCTGGGGTGAGTACATGGTACAAGAAATTAGGAACATTTTATTGCGCATTACTTCTTTATTGAACTGGAACGAGAGCTGCTATGTTGGACAGTAACGCTGACCCCGTGCAAGGCCAGGCTCATGGCGCTGACGGGGAAGCCACAGTGACAGTGCCACAGACATGCACGTGGGATGGGGAACAATGGCACCTTCTTCACCAGCAGGACTAGGATGGGCTTTGGCTTGGGGAAATATGTGGTGGACATGAACCTCCAGGTGACCTGCTCCCTCCCTCACCCTTGTCCAAAGGCAGTAAGTTAAAGCAGGGGCTAGTACAGCAAGGTCCAGAGCCATGAGTACCACCTGTGAGTGCTGTACTGCATGCACCAATATACAACCCTTCCAGCATCTACACATCCCAGTCCTTATGCCACACACCAACAAGGAGACAGGGTATCCATCCTGGTGACTGCCTGCACTGTGCTCAACCCACTGCTCCCAGGATGACTACATCAAATGACATAACTACAATAACGGGGTGAAGAGCTGCCAGGGAAGTAAAGCAGGAAGAGCCTGGCACAGTGAGGGATTGACTGGCGCATGCCCCTGCAGACAGGGCCTAAGGGCTGGGATCTCAGCACAGAGAGGTGTGTAGTTGTAGCTTGGCAGAGCCATGGCTCCCATTCACAACAGATCTCCACACACATATCCCAGTCCCCAGGCTGTCTGCAGAGGTAAGCGTGGTCCCAAGGGAACAGGCCTAATCCTAAGGAGCTGCTCCAGCTCCGCAGCTCTGAGTTGCTGTGGCTGAGGGGCTGGAGGTGCACAGGGATGGGGGAATGGTGGGGGGGCTCATCTACTAAGTGCTAGCCTGCTACCCACCCTCACTTCTTGACCTTGCCCTGAGCAGCAACAGCCTCCATGGCCTTGCGCACTGTCTCCTCATCCCCTAGGAACTGCATAGGCTTGACAGGTTTCAGGTTCTTGTCCAACTCATAGACAATAGGGATGCCGGTCGGCAGGTTCAGCTCCATGATAGCCTCTTCTGACATGCCTGTGAACAGAGAGATGCTGTCACTCATACCCTGCTCATGCAGTGCCAGCCAGGGCAGCCAGAAGACCCCTGCAAGGCTGATGTACCTTCCAGGTGTTTGACAATCCCACGCAGGCTATTGCCATGAGCAGCAATAAGGACTCGTTTGCCCTCTTTGATCTGTGGGACAATTTCCTCGTTCCAGAAAGGCAGAGCTCGGGCAATGGTGTCCTTCAAGCTCTCACAGGTCGGCAGCTGGTCTTCTGTCAGGTCAGCATAGCGGCGGTCCTGAGGAAAAGGCCATGCTCATGTAGCAGCCCAACACAGTGTGGGAAGGCAGGAGCAGGGCCTTCATCCCACCACGTCAAATTCTCTGCCTGGACACCTGCTATGTGTAGGCAAAGTGGGTCTTGGAAACAAAGAAATACCTCTAAGGTTTGAGCCTGTACTCATCTACAGTTGGGGCTCTGAAACTCTCCTAGGGAAAGCCACACATTGCTTGCTCTGGGCAAAGAGATGAGAACAAACATCCATGCACAGATCACAGGACTAATGATTAACAGAGCTACTATCCCCTCTGCTTTAAATTGGTCCTGAGGTTCAACTCCCCAGGAAAGGAATGGAGTAAACCAGACCACACTGCAGGGACCTAAGACCTAAGGACTGCAGGCTCCTAAGGTGGATTTTCAGAGCCGCCTAGCAAGGCAGACAAAGAGCAACAGGTCTTACCTTGCTGATGGTACTGTAGAAAGGGTGATCGGACTGCATGGGAGGTGGAGGGATGTCATACGACCGCCTCCAGATCTTCACCTGCGCCTCACCATGCTTTGCCGCTGTCTCAGCCTTGTTCAAACCAGTGAGGGCCCCGTAATGCCTCTCGTTCAAGCGCCAGGTTCGGATAACAGGTAACCACATCTGATCGATAGCATCCAGGACAGTCCACAGGGTACGGATGGCCCGTTTCTGTACCGATGTGAAGCAGATGTCGAACTCATAGCCGGCATCTGAAGACCGGGAAAAGGAGGGTAGACGGGGACGCCGGGGAGGTGAATATCGGGCCTTACGCAACCGCTGAGTAACCAAGGGCGGCAGACTCACAGCGCCGGTAACGGTCGCGTCGTCGCCGCTGCCGGCCACCTTCTAAGGGTGAGCTGGCAGCGGTGGGGACGTTACAGGTACCGAAGAAGTCCTCCCACCAGAGCCTAAGGCTCTCCCCTCAGTACTGGAGCCCCCCGTCCCCGCCCCCCCCTCCTTCCCCAGAGGCCCACCCCTCCGCATCGGAGGGCCCCAAAACCACCCCCATTAGGTCAGAGGCAGCCCCACTCCTCTCACCTCACCCTACCCTACCCTTCCCTTTATCCGGTCACTGGTACCTCGGAGGGCCTCGCCGCCGCGCCGCGCCTCTTGCTGACCGGCGGGGCTGAGATCGGCATCGTACCAACCGCTGAAGCGGTTTTCTAGGTTCCAGGCGCTCTCGCCGTGGCGAACGAGAACGAGGCGGTAGGCGGCCATGACGGGGGAGCGAAGCTGAGGGGAGGCCGATACGCGCGCGCTCTCTCTCCTCACGTTGCTGCCGCGCGCGACTGACGATACCGGCACAGCACCGCCCCGCCCCTCCCCGCGCGGCAAAGGGCGGGGGTGGAGGGTCTGACGCGCATGCGCTTATCTGCGAGCCGACAGAGGAGCACGTAGCGCATGGCGCGGCCGCGAAGGGCGGCGCGACCTTCAGGCTTGTGACGTCACGGCGCCCTAACGCATACGCAGAAGCCCGTTGTGGCTGTTTACCCGTGCAGGGCACCGGCCGGGTTACGAGCTGTATGCACGGTTCTGTTCGAGTGCGACACTGGCAGTGCCTTCTCCCCCTGCAGAGGGATGTCAGACAGGCTTTTCTTGCTGACGTCTGCCCTTATGCCCCTCGGGTCTTCCATCCAAGCCCCAACCGGCTGCGACCCCGCTTAGCTCCCCTGACACCGCTCTCTACCCGCCCTGCCCGGAGAGTCCCACACCTGAGGGCAGTGCTGCCTTCACTCTAGATGGCGGCGGGCGCCGGAAGCGGAAGGGGCGTGGCGCGGCGCCGCTGCACGTGGAGCCGGTTCCAGCATGGCGCGGAGCGGCAGGATCCGCTCGGGTACCGCCGCCAAGCTGAAGCGGTGGCGGAAGGGCCACAGCAGTGACTGCAACCCTGAGACCCGCCAGCACCGCCTGGCCGCCCGCAGCCGCTTCTGCAGCAGGCCCGCGGGTGAGAGCAGAGGGCGAGCGGGACGGCAGGGGTGGCAAGGGCCCTCGGTGCGGGCGGGGCAGTGGAGCGGCCAAGCTTCCTGCCTGTGCCCGGCCCTTCCTAGCAGGGGTTACAGGGGGGGGCGAGGGGGTGGCGGGCCGAGCCTTTGGTTCCCCGGTTCCCAAGAGGTCGGACGGGAACAGGAGGGACCGGAGCTGTAAACCTCTGAGCTGCGGCTACAGGAGTTGGAACTGGCAAACCGGGGAGGAGAAACGAGCCTACAGCCTAGTGGGTGTGTCCTCGTTACTTTCACCGTGACACCGGATCGCGGGGTGAAACGGGGCACGGCATGCCGCGATGCCTGTCACCCTGCGGGGCCCGGTGCGAGGCCTTGCCCGCGGCCGCCAGGATCCGTGCTCTCCTGGCAGACACAGGAGCGATTCAGCTTCCAAAAGCCTATAGGCACATGTGTAAGTGCTGCTATGATGTCTGGCACAGAGAAGAACGCGACAGAGACTCCCATTCTGATGGCTTCATGATGGGGACAACAAACCCTAGAGTATCACAAGAGTGGCTGGAGTTCCATAGCTCTTGCTGCGGTTGGCCAAGGAGATACTTCTTCTGGAGATAAAAAAATGTTTTGCATCACACTGTCATTGTTGCTAGTTGGAAGCTGGTGTCTGGGACTCAAAGGGACATGAAGCATGTACCTTGGCTGTCTGGTTACCAGGGCTCTGAGTGGAAGATAAGTACAAGGAGCACCACAGGGTTAAAGTCTAGGTACAGCAGGATGTGTTTGTGAAGACATGATGCTCTCTTCCATCAGAGGAGATGGCTGGACTGTGTCCTGGTTGGTTTTCACAGAAATGAGGAGCTCTGTCCAGTTATTGCTGTGTTTTCTCCCATCAGAGGGAAGCAGTATCTGTCTCCCACAAGCTGCAGCCAAACCAGTTTGGTTGGGGGGGTGGGGTGGAGCATGAGGAGTTTTGGGGTTAATGGCAAAAGTAACATGACTTTGTCTTTCTGAGTGTACCTCTTCACCCCAGCAGAAAAAAGTAACTTGACAGTGGATGCGTTGAAGCTACATAATGAGCTACAGTCAGATTCTCTGCATTTGGAGCGGGCAAGTGATGGTGCTCAGCTCCATATGGAGGAGGATGATGCTGGGGAGGCCGCCACAGAGAAGTCCTCTGGAACCTTCCTGAGTGGGCTGAGCGACTGCACCAACGTCACCTTCAGCAAGGTGCAGCGCTTCTGGGAATCCAACTCTGCTGCTCACAAAGAGGTACAGGCAGGAGTAGGGCTGGGTGGGTGGGGGCCAATGGGGATGGCCCCCGGCTGTAAGGCTAAGGGTGCTGACTTACTCCACTTGCTCTTCATAGATCTGTGCTGTGCTGGCAGCTGTGACTGAGGTGATCCGCTCACGAGGGGGCAAGGAGAGTGAGACAGAATACTTTGCTGCACTGGTGGGTGATGGCTGTGCGAAGGAGGCTCAAGGGGAGCTGCTGTTGGCAGCATGGGTGGGCTCTTGGCAGGGTTGATGGAGGAAGTTGCTGTACTCTTAGCTGAAGTCTTGGGTGTCCTTTTTTAGCTGGGAAGCTGTTCGAATGCTTATGATTTCTCTGCCTCCACCCCAACCCAAGGGTTGGAGTTGGGGAAGGGCTGGCCTGGTATGAACCCCACTTACCCGCAGTCATCCCATCTCTGTTCCCAGATGACCACGCTGGAGGCAGTGGAGTCCCCTGAGTCATTGGCTGCTGTCGCCTACCTACTCAACCTTGTCCTAAAGCGGTGAGTGGCTGGCAGAGGAGTGGAGAACTGGGGAGAGGTACCCATCATGGAAGAGGGGCTAGTGCTGTTTCCCCTCCCCAGGCTGGGGAAAGGACCTAACTGAGGTGGGGCGAGGATGCAATTACTTGTGTGACTGCCACTGTCTGCCTGCTCCTCACCCCACGGATGTGCCCCGTTCTCCTGGCAGGGTCCCAAGTCCTGTGCTTGTAAAAAAGTTCTCAGATGCCTCAAAAGCCTTCATGGGTATCGTGTCCTCGCAAGCCTGCAGCAACTCCACCTCTGCACTGCGATGGGTGAGTAGCCAAGAGGCAACCAGCTGTGCCAGCTCTACCTGGGGGTCTGCTGAAAGCTAGGGTCAAGGTGGCTGCTGTAAGGTGATGCTGGGTGCTCAGCCTGAGGCTGCTGCAGTAAGAGGAGGATCTCTGGGAGTGATGCTAATGTCCCTGCTGCTCCCTCTTTATAGGTCCTCTCTTGCCTGGCCACACTGTTGCGGAAGCAGGACTTGGCAGCTTGGAGCTACCCTGTCACCCTCCAGGTCTATCATGGCTTGCTGAGTTTCTGTGTTCATACCAAGCCTAAGGTGAGTGTCCAGTGCCCCTGATGAGATATGATGGCCTTTGGGCCTCATTTCTGGGGCTGGCTGTGTGCCCAGAGTCTGTGACCTCTACCAACTTGGGCTTTCCTTACCCCAGGTGCGGAAAGCAGCGCAGTATGGCGTGTGCTCTGTCCTGCGAGGGAGTGAGTTCATGTTTGGAGATGCAGCCCCTGAGCATCACCCTGCAGCACCCTCCACCGCCAAGTTTTGTGTCCAGGAGATTGAAAAAGCTGGAGGTGTGGAGCACTGGAGCAAGGGGTCTGCTGAGTGCAGGGGGCTCTATGGACATGGGAAAAGAAGGATTTTAAGGGAAGGGAGGGGGATGCAGCACCCTGGATTGCTGGGGAGGTTATGAAACACGTCTAGGACACCTAAGGTGTTTTGGAGGGTCCTCAGCCATCTATCTGTTGCTTTGCTCTTCCCAGAAGCTGGGAAGGTGTTCACCCCAGCTCTGTGAGTCAGCTTCTGCACTGTCACAGGGGCTTTGGCTTGGGCAGGGGCTTTGCCACAAGATGCCACAGGCTCAGATGTTGCTTTGCTCTCACAGGTACCAAGGAGGCAACCACTACCCTGCACGTCCTCACCCTGCTGCGGGACCTGCTGCCCTGCTTCCCTGCAGCCGTGGTGAAGACCTGCTGTGAGACCTTGCTCCGAGTCATGACCCTCAGCCACGTGGTGAGTATCCCCATGCCGAGGATAGCAAGAGCAGCCCCTTTCTCCCTCGGCTGTGCCCTGAAAGGGCTCAAACCTCCCTGGCTGCCAGCTGAGAACCTGGAAATGCAGGATGCAAATACAGAGGAGCCCAGGGCAGCCAGTGCTCGCAAGCCTGCCTACTGTGAAAGAGGGATGCTGAAGATGGGACAGTCACAATAGTGTTGAGCTTCCCAGGGCAGAGCCTGCTTTGGGGTAAGGGGGACAGTGGGTGCAAAGAAGAGTCCTCCCTCTTGACAGCATGTCCTTTGCAGCTGGTGACAGCATGTGCCATGCAAGCCTTCCACAGCCTCTTCAGTGCCCAGGCTAGTGTGGCCTGCCTGCCAGCTGAGCTCAATGCCCAGATCATCACCGTGAGTGTGGGGTGCCAGTGCGGGGAGGGATGGGGCTGGCATTGCCAAAGCATCCACTCACCCACGCACCCACACACCCTCTGCTTCCCCAGGCCCTTTATGACTATGTGCCCAGCACAAGTGACCTGCAGCCACTGCTGACTTGGCTGTCCACCATGGAGCAGGCACACATCAACCTGAGCAGGTGCGGGCAGGGGCCATGGCTGGGCAGGGCAAGAGCTAGCTGCTTGGTCTCTCAGCTGCCTGATTTGTCTTCTCCAGGCTGCAAAAGGACCTGTGCTGGGCTCACCTGCCCCGACTGTTCTCTGCTGCCATGAATTGCTTCCTCTCCCCACACTCTCAGGTGGTGTCAGAGGCAGCGCAGACCCTGGAGGTACGACACACGGGCACCTCTCCCTGCTTTACTGCCCTGGGCCTTGTTAGAAGCTCTGCCCAGGGGTTTGGGGCTTGCCAGGATGTGATGTGCCCCTCTGTGCCTGCTGGGCTGGTGGACCTGTGGTCCACTGCTGTCCCATTTTTCGTGTTTGCATTTGCAGACCCTCCTGAGCAAGTGCGTTGCTCCCCACATGGAGGATCTAGGCACCATCTCTGCATCAGCCCCCGCTCCTGCCACCTACCTGTGCAAGATGTTCAGGTGAGGAGCAGTGGTATGGGAGAGGCTGTCCTCATGGGCTTGGCTGGGCTTTGAGCAGCCTCTGCCTTGTCCCAGATGTGGGTTGGCAGGTCTGGTGGGCATCCTGATTGCTATTTGGTTGGTCCTGCCAGCATGACTGTCTCCTCCCCAGATCGGTGGAGGAAGGCCTGACATACCGTTTCCACGCAGCATGGGACAAGGTGCTGCGAGTGCTGGAGGTCTTTTTTAAGACATGTGGGAAGCAGTGCCACCCTATCATGAGGAAGGTGAGCTATACTGGGAGGGCACAGACTTGTCTATAGAGGCAGGTGGGGTGGTGGCACTGCTGCCTGGACTATGCTGCCTCCCAGTCGTGGAGTGGGGCTGTCCTGGTGCCTATGCTTGGGCAGGATGTGTGCAGCTCTGGGACTCAGGGCAGCTGGCATCCCTGAGCAGGCATAGCGAGTGACATGCTGGACCTGCCTCCATGGCTTATCTGTGGCCATCCTGCTCTGTCCCCACAGTGTCTCAGGTCCCTGTGTGACCTCCGTCTCTCCCTGCATTTCCCCTACACCACTGAAGTGGACCAGGCAGTGGGGGCTGCTGTGAGCACCATGGGCCCTGAGGTGCTGCTGGAAGCTGTGCCCCTGGAGATCAATGGCAAGGAGTGAGTGCAGTCACGTGGTAGCAATTCTGTAGTCATTTGTTACTTTCCTGTTCAGTCTTCATTGAGTGCTGGAGGTATTTGACTCTGCTAAGCCTACCTGTGCCCAGCGTTTGGGCTGGGTGGAGGTGCTCTGTGTCCAGGCGCTGTTGCCTGCAGCATCTTCCTGACCTATGCCTTCCCTCCCCAGGGAGACACTGGATTTTCCCCGCAGCTGGCTTCTGCCAGTGCTGCGGGACTATGTGCAGGGCACACAGCTTGGGTTCTTCACCAGCTACTTCTTGCCCTTGGCGGCCACCCTGAAAAGCAGAGGTGAGAGGTGTGGCAAATGAGGGTCCCAGCTGGTGTGGTCCTGCACTACTGTGAGCTCCAGGGTGCTCTGTGGGACCTCTTTTCCCTTCTGGCACCTCAGCTGTTCTGCTCATCTTTCCATTTTCTTCTGCAGCTGTGGAGTTTACGCAGGCTGGGAAGAGCATGGAGGCGAAGATCTATGACACACTTCAGTGGCAGGTAACAAGGAGTGCCTGGAAGCCCTGCCATGGTGTACCTGTGGTGCCAGGCCGGGGAGCACGAATTGGGTGAAGGGTGCTGGACTTCCACTTCTTCCTTTGCCTTCCAGGTATGGACCCTGCTGCCTGGCTTCTGCACACACCCCACAGACATCCTGGGGGCCTTCAAGGGGCTGGCCCGCACTCTGGGCATGGCCATCAGTGAGCGCCCAGACCTCCGCCCCACTGTGTGCCATGCCTTGCGCACCCTCATCCACAAAGGCTGCAAGACAGGTTGGTAGGGGGCAGACCTTCATAGTGGTCCCTGTCCCCTCAGTGACTCAGAAAGGGGAGATGCTGATCCGTAGCCCCTGTCATCCTCTCCCTAGATGCGGAGCGGGCAGAAGTGGGTCGCTTTGCCAAAAATTTCCTCCCCATCCTGTTCAATGTGTACAGCCAGCCTGAGGAAGACAGGAGCAACAGTGCTCAGCGTCGCTCCGTTCTGGACACTGTCCGTGCTTACCTGACCATCACTGACCCCCAGGTGAGGGGGGTATGGGGGCAGGCTGAGCTGGCTTCGGCCAGCATCTTCCAGCTGGACCCAGTCTCATGGGGCTGTGGTGGGTTCCTCACTGGAGAGGACAGAAAGAAAGAAGCTGAGTAGAGAGCAGCCCTTTGTGCCCTTATTGGGAGGAAGCCCTTCCCAGCTTATGATCTGGAATATCCCAGTCTTGCAGCTGCATCTGGCACATTGTGCACGAGCTCTTTGTGAGTTTGTCCAGCTCTTTTTGGACCTGCTGGTGCTCCTGGTCTCCACAAAGTCCTGTGGCAAGGCTTTTGCTGGATGGATTGCACACTCTTGTAAAAGTGCTCCCTTTGGTCAGTTCTGATCCTTCTCTGTGTGCCTGCCCTGCAGATGGTGTGTGGGTTCTTGCAGAAAGCCAGTGTGAAGCTGACCAGTCCTGAGAGCTCTGAGTTTGCAAGGTAACACCCAGGGACTGGTGCTAATGGGTAAAGCTGACAGCTTCCTCCTGATGAGGTGGTGCTAGGGCACGTGTGCTGTCCCATGTGGGAAGTGCCCCTCTCATGCATCTGATGAGACTCACAGCCAGAGTCCCAGCTTGGTTGAGCAGTGTTAGTGATGCTACAGTTACCCACGTGTGCATCATTTTGTGCTGCAGACTCTCCATCCTGGACCTGGTGGTGGCAATGGCACCCTACACTGATGAACAGTCTTTGGGCTCCCTGTACCACACCATCCAGCCTTACCTCCTGGTGAGTCAGCCCCCAGGCCTGACAAGCGCAATGGGTGCAGTGAGGCACCTTCTATTTACTGCCATCTTCGACCTGCACTCTCTGGGGTTAAGCAGGTGCTACAGGGGACAGGACTCTGCTGGATGTTGTGGGAAGCTGCAAGGTGGTTCAGACATTGTGGCAAGGGACTGCTTTGATAACGGGGGTGTTTTGGCTGTCCCTGTAGAGCAAGGAGCGCAGCATGCAGAAGAAGGCATACCGTGTGTTGGAGGAGGTGTGTGCCTCCCCTCATGTCCCCTGCCAGGCCTTCATCCGCTCTCACCTGCAGGATCTGCAGATGGTGCTGCTGGACTCACTCAAGAGCATAGCATCCCCAGCCAAGAGGGTGAGAGCAAGGGCTGCACTGATGGAGCTCAGCCACTGCCGGGAGGGGATGGGGTGGGTGGTGGAGGCAGCCAGGTCTGCGTCCCTGGGCGTACCAGTGCTGGGCTGTTTCTTTCCCCAGCCCCGACTGAAGTGCCTGTTCCACATCGTGAAGCAGCTCTCTGCAGAGCATGAACCCTTCATCACCACCCTGGTCCCAGAGGTGAGCATCATCCCCAGAGTGATTATATTGGTTCTAGCTGTGGGGCTGGCAGCAGCAATGTGACATGCTCCTGTGTTTCCAGGTCATTCTGTGCACGAAGGAGGTGTCAGTGGGGGCCCGCAAGAATGCTTTCTTGCTGATTGTGGAGATGGGGCATGCCTTCATCCGCTTTGGGCCCAACCCTGAAGGTGAGCGCCTGCTCTGGTTGCTGAACCCCACAGCTGCTCTGGCCCCCAGAGGATCAGATCCATGCCCAGCACCTTGCTGAAATGGAACAGGGATGCTGCTGGGCAGCTGGCAAGCAAAGGCTGGGTTGTCCCCTTCTTGCAGAGGCTATGCAGCGGTTCCTGCTCCTGGTTTATGCGGGGCTCACAGGCTCAGTCACCATGATCAGCTGCACGATGCTGGCACTGACCCGCCTGTTCTTTGAGTTTAAAGGTGAGTAGGAGTAGAGGGAACAGGAGCAGCACCAGGGGGACAAGGCAGCACCATCCCGTGAAGGTGGGTGCCAGGAGGAGGCCGGCTGTGGCTGACCCCTGCTGCTGTTGCAGATCACATGGAGCTGAGTGTGGTGGAGCAGCTCCTGCAGAATGTCTGCCTGCTGCTGGCATCCCGCACACGAGAAGTAGTAAAGGCAGCCCTGGGCTTCCTCAAGGTCACACTGCTGCTGGTGGACACCAAGCTACTGGCCAAGCACATTCAGATGATGGTGAGATCCCATGCAGGACACCCCAAGGAGGGCAATGGGGCAGAGCTGGGGCTGCTTTGGGCAGCTGGAGGGCATCTCCAGCTGCACTCTGCTCCTACCTGTGAGTCAGGGGCACAATGTTGGTCTTGGTGGCTGAGAGGTCAACGATGAGGTCCCTCTTCTCAATGCTATGAACCTGCTAGAGAATCCCCGTGAACTAGCACTGCCAAGCAGGGACACTTCCATACAGCCTTGCCTGGGGTGGGTGTGGGGAGACAGCAGCAGAGTAAGCAAGGTGGCTGTAGAGACAAAGGGTATGAGGCTGGGTGTCCAGAGCAGGAATGCTTTGATCTCAAGAGTCTCTGCTGTGGCAGCTGGAGGCTGTGGGGAACCTTTCGGATGACATGAGACGCCACTTCCGTATGAAGCTGCGAAACCTCTTCACCAAGTTTATCCGCAAGTTTGGGTGAGTTGGAGACTCCTCGGTTGTGCTAGAGCAGCAAGGGAGCTTGCTGGGAGGCGTTGTGGGAGAAGGTGGGCACTGACTGCTCTCTGTGCATTCCTTAGCTTTGAGCTGGTGAAGGGGCTACTGCCAGCTGAGTACCACAAGGTGCTAGTGAACATCCGCAAGGCAGAAGCTCGGAACCGCAAGCAGCGTGCCTTGAGGCGGATGGCTACAGATACGGATGAAGAGGAGGAGGCACCACCAGTGCAGCCCAGAGGAGACAGGTGAAGATGAGCCAAGGGTGAAGGAGTACCCCCATCAGATCTGCTCAGCTGGTGTCTATAAAGATGCTAGGGACATCTCTAGGGCTGCTGTGTTCTGTGAGGCAGACTGGGGTCTGCACCCCTGGGCTTGTTCTGTTTTCATCATCCTCTTTGCCTTTTGTCCAGCATGGAGGAGATCCTGGCTGACTCAGAGGATGAGGAGGAGGAAGAGGAGAAACGGCAGCAAAGCAAGGAGTGGAGGAAGCAAGCACGGCAAAAGGGCCAGGCGTGGCTGAAGGAAGGGGAAGAGGATGAGCCCCTCAACTTCCTGGACCCCAATGTGTCTCAGCGGGTGCTGGGTGAGGAGCAGAGCTTTGGATATGGCTGGGGTGGGATGGATGGGGCAGAGGCTGATGTGTGATGCATAGGGGCCCTGGGGCTATGACTGCCCCTGGGAGTGGGTCCTTCCTCAGGCCCTGACCCATCTCTCTGTGAGCAGCCACCAAGCCAGGCCCCAAGCGGTCCAGAGGAGTGAGCCATGACTTCCAGGTGTCTGAGGATGGGCGCCTGATCATCCATGAAGAGGAGGAGGAGGTGGATGATGATGAAGCCAAAGGTACTGCCTGGGCTGACAGAGGGCCGTGCTAGACTTGCTCTGTTATTCCCAATTGTTTTCTTCCTGGCACCTATATGTGGGAGCTTGGGGAAGGATATGGATGGAAGCAGCAGGGGTTGGTGTGGCCTTGTTTCACATCCAGTGGCTCTTTTCTGAGTCACTGTCATTCAGGGAAGGTAGCCTCCTCCATTACCAGGAGGGTGCTGGAGAGGACACAGCTACTAGTGCTGGTTTCGCGGGGGCACCCTGCTCCCTCAGCCCACTCCAGGGGCTGACACAATACTGGGGCTCTCCTGGACCCACATCCTGTACTGACCTCCTTGTCTTGTACCATAGGAGTGGATGAAGAGATGGCAGATGTGCTGCAACATGTCAGTCTCCACAGCGTGAGTATGGGGTTCATGGTCTTGAGGAGATGCTGGGGGAACTCTGCTGTGCAACGGCAGCTGCAGCTCTGTCCAAGAGGCCATTGGGAACAATGGTCAAGTGCTAGTTGCTTGGAGAGGTGTGGGAGACTGGCTGGGGGGACACAAACATGCACAGGTAGTCTAGAAAGTCTCTGGGCCCCCATGGGAGGAAGCAGGAGGTCAGGGGTCCATGGGAAGGCAGAGCTGTAAGGGCAAGCAGGCTGCACTGCCTTCTTCTGCAGAAGAAAAGCCAGAAGCGTCAGTTCAGAGAGGAGCCAGATGACGAGGAACCTGAGGCCAAGACTTACCCTCAATACAGAGGTAAGTCCTCTGCCTGTGCCCAGTTTGGCGCTCCACAGGGTACCAGAACCATGTACCCATCTTGCTGGGCTGCTCTAGGGCAGCTGGAGCAGAGGTCTTAGCTCATGGGCAATTGTCATCCTTTTCTGCTGTCCTAACACCCAAGAGCTGGAGGCAAAAACAGAAACAGCTCCCCCAGTCTGGAACTGGAAAGCCCTGGGACCTCCTTCCAATGCACATTCCCTGTTTTCCAGCTGGAGGCTCTGGGATCCACCGGCAGCTGGACAAGGAGCCAGCCTTTGGTGTGGAATACAGATCCAAGGTGAGGGACCCAGGGGGTCACAGACTTTGGATGGGAGATGCCTGATGCTTTGCTGGGCAAAAAGCACCATTTGTTTGCTGGGGGCTTTGAGGTCCAGCACAAAGGCTGGAGGGGATCTCTGCTTCAAGAAGAGTTGCCAAACACTCACTGTGAACATTTCCAGCCCATCTTTGAGTCCCTGTCCTGCCTTTGCCATGACCAGTTCCTGCTCACTGCTAAAGCAGATGTCTGTAGCATCATCTGGATGGGAAATTAGCTTCCAGGACCATGTGCTCAGCTGGCACCCCACTGCAACATAGTCTTTGGGATGGGCAGGTGGCAGAGTTGTACCAGAATTGGATGTATGCATCTCTCCTGGTGCTGCATCTTCTCCCATTTCACTATCTCCCACAGAAAGGTAAAGGTGATGTGAAGAAGAAGGGCCAGCTCGACCCCTATGCCTACATCCCCCTGAACAGAGCTAGACTCAACAGAAGGTGAGCCTAGCTGGGAAGAGGACAGACCTGGGAATGGGGCCAAAACCCGAGTTTGATCCTGCTTTTTGTTGTGGGTTTTTTTGTGGGTGTGGGAGCTCCTGCCAGCCTCTGTCCTGCTCCTTGTGAAGCTGGGAAGGATCCCTGTGTATTTTGTGTGCCCAGTGCCCATGCTAACCCAGCCTCCTGCTCCTTCCTTCCTCTAGGAAGCGAGCAAAAATGCAGGGCCAGTTCAAGGGCCTGATGAAGGGAGCCCAGCGTGGGGCCAAGGCTGGCCGCAGGAGACATCTGAAGGCCCAGTGCCCCTGAGGAGCCTCAGGTACTTGGTCTGCACCCAGCCAAGGATAGAAAACACCCTGTGGCCTCTGTGCACCAGGGGGAAGGGGTTTCATGAGTGAAGGAGCAGGGACTTCTCTGCGGAAGGTGACCTGTGTCTAAGACTCCCTGGGAATCCAACCTGTCATATTACGGACTTGTGGTCCAAGCAAGCTCTGCCCTCCTGTGACTGGAGGAAGGTGCTGGGTTGCCTGGTGCAGGTGTGTATAAGAGCAAGTAATGTGTAATGAATTCTCTATATTGATAAACACCCACTGTTCCTACCCAGCCCAGATTCCTCCTCTCCTTCACTAAAGAGCTGCGCACTCCATGTCTGTTTTGCTTTACCTGCTGCCCTGGTGCAGTGGGTTCTTCTGCCTCTGCAGCACTGCACCCCATGGGACTCATGTCTGCATCAGCCTGGGACCTGGGGCCAGAGCCTGCTCAGCCACAGGGGCTTGCCTGAGGGCTGCCAGGAGCAATGCTGCGGCACAGAGCAGTGAGGTATTGCCTGCGTCCTGTGACCTCCTGGCACGTGCAGTAGGGCTGAGCTGTGGAGTTGGCCAAAGAAAGAAGCCAGAGGTGGTGAAGTCCTTTGCTTACAACTAGCTTTCTTATACAAACTTCCTCCTGGCGGGATTTTCTGCCCTAAACTATGGGCCAGGGGATCTGCACCATGGGGCCAGTGTTTGTCATTTGGCTGCCACTGTTTTCTGTCCTGCCTCAGCTTTTCCAGTATCAGCCATGCCTGGTTGCAGGGCAGGAACAGTTCAGTGCAAATTTCTTCAAACTGGCTGGAAAACTGCTACTGCAAACCTCTGCCTTTGCCTTTCCCTTATCTATGAGAGCTGAGAGAAGCCCTTTCCTCTGGTCTGGCCACCTCCTGCCAGCTAGACCTGAGCAGCACAAATAATCCTGGACCTTTTTAGCTGTTCAGCCATCTCGGGTTGATCTGGGCATCCAGTTTGGCCCATTTGCTTCTGCACTGAGCCCAAAAGATGGTGTTTGGCCAAAGCATGCTGAAAACAATGATGCTGAGGATAATGGGTACAGGTCCCATTGTTCGCACTGCAAAGAACATGTGTTTCTGAATGTGGTTGGCTTTCCCTCTTTTATACTAAAAAGTGTTTAGTCCTTTGTCATTTCCTATAGTGGTAGCTCACATGCTAGAATTGCAATGTTTCTTAGTCTCCTCATAAGCTAAAGGGATTGTGCTTCTTCAGCCTTTTTCTGCAGGCTTCTTTATGGAGGCTGAAAATCCACTTTTCTGACTCTTATGTCCTTTTTGTTTTTTTCCAAGATCCTTTTAAAAGCCAGAGGGTGGAGGGAGAGCTCTTATAATGGTATTGGTCCTGCCTCTAGGAGCACCATCCCATTCCTGCTTCCTCATCCAGGGCTCTCACTTGCACCCTTGAGCACGAGGACTATGTCGAGGTGCTGCTGCTCTTATACTGCCAGAAGGGAGCCCACAGTCTGGTTTATGGGACACACATCTCCAGCAGGACCTCCTGACCATGTTCAGTCAGCAGGAGCTACATCCATCTTGCTTCATTGTCTGCAGTCTTAGCCTGATGCCCTCCCTCTCCTGAGAACAGGATGGGGGAGACACAGGCAGTAGTCACCTTCTGAGCCCCCAATACCAGTAATGTGGCTTCAGACCCACTAGAGCTGTCTTACTGCTTTCTCCTTTCCTTGGAGACAGGAAGGCTGTAGCTAATTCATTTTAAAGCTCCAGATTACTCACTGTATTGTTCTTCATTTGCATGTTGTTGCTTAAATTGTGCATGCCTGTGTGGAACAGAAGTTTCATTAGCACAGAGGATGGTGTTTGCCTGAGCTGATGGCCAGAGAACAGATTCTTCTGCAATAACATCTTGTTAATCAGCTAACTAATCATGTAATGCAATAGAAGCCCTTGGAGAGGAGACATCATCCTGCCCACAGAGGCTGACTATGATTCAAGCCTGGTCCCCACTGGCAGCTGTTCCTGGCAAGGAGCAGAGCTGTGTCTTGGGGGGCCTGCAGGAGCCCTAGCACAGCTCTCTGCTATGGAGCAGGGTGAGGGGAGATCTGGAATCCTGCCCCTGCGGATAAAAGCCACAAATACTTTCCACTTACCCACAGAGAAAAGCAAGATGGGGACCTGGAGGAATGCTCGACTTTTGTTGCTCAAGGTGGGAGGTTGGTGAAGGCTATTTCTTCACCCAGCATGCCATTACAGCATGCAACTGCATTCCATAGGCTGCAGTGGGCACTGACAGCGTATCTGTTTAGCTACATCTGGGCAAGAAGTTGTCATAAAGTGCTCTTACCCTTGCAGATACAACTGCAAAGCAGGAGGTCTCAAAGTTGTGGGCTGCAAGCATGCTAGGCACACGTGAGAGGCTGGCAGAATGAATGAGCTTCCCTCCAGCAACTGGACTACCTGGGACAGTTGCAGATGCCCAGTCTGAGCCCGAATGCTTAAAATTGGGAGAAGAAAGTCGTATTTGTTTCCTTATCTTAGAAACTATCTACCTGGGTTATATCCACTGTGGCATGCCACTGATAGGTACAGATGTTCCAGCATCCAGCTGGACCATCACCTCCTCCAAGTTTGGGGCTCCCCACAGGCACACTTGGGTCTCCCCAGTTCAAAGATCCAGCACGCACCAAGGTGCAGGGATGGGAAAACCCTTCTGGGCGTGACAGTATAAGAGGAACCTTGGTGTTTATGCTAACATCATTGGCAGTAAGATCATAGAATCATAGAATGGTTAGGGTTGGAAGGGACCTCTGGTGGTCATCTAGTCCAACCCCCCTGCAGTGGGCAGGGACATCCCTAACTAGATCAGGTTTCCCAGAGCCCTGTCAAGCCTCGCCTTGAATGCCTCCAGGGATGGGGCCTCAATCACCTCCCTGGGCAACCTGTTCCAGTGTTCCACCACCCTTGTGGTGAGGAACTTCTTCCTAATGTCCAATTTAAATCTCCTCCAGTTTAAAACTGTT
The DNA here is from genome assembly GCA_013396975.1 of Bucco capensis. Taxonomy (NCBI): domain Eukaryota; kingdom Metazoa; phylum Chordata; class Aves; order Piciformes; family Bucconidae; genus Bucco; species Bucco capensis. The sequence continues at coordinate 2,589 of VWZO01018692.1, read as the reverse complement.
GCCCCTTGTCCTTTCATTCCAGGCCTTTGCAAACAGGCCCTCTCCAGCCTTCTTGTAAGTTCCCTTTAAGTACTGGAAAGTCACTAGTAGGTCCCCCCGAAGTCTTCTCTTCTCCAGGCTGAACAATCCCAGCTCCTTCAGCCTGTCCTCATAGGAGAGGTGTTCCAGCCCCCTGATCATTTTTGTGGCCCTCCTCTGGACCTGCTCCATCAGATCCATGTCCTTTCTGTATTGAGGGCTCCAGAACTGGACACAGTATTCCAGATGAGGTCTCACCAGAGCAGAGTAAAGTGGCAAAATCACCTCTCTGGATCTGCTGGCCACGCTTCTTTTGATGCAGCCCAGTAAGATAATTAAGTGTAGAGATTTAAAGTGCCATGGGATTGCTCCAGCTAAAAATCTAGTAAATTAAACAAAAAACAACCAAACAAAAAAACCCCCGGATTAATTCATAGTCCCCTCAGCACTCTGATCTACAGTTTCATTTATTTCTAAAACATTGTCTGTCTTGGTTGGTACCTGAACACGGTGTGCAAACCCAGGTGCACTGCGCACGGCAACTTCAAAAGCCCATGCCTGCCTTCACAGGGTCATGGCTAGGCTTCGCGAATGAAGATCCAGGGAGGGCTCCATCCACGCTCCTCATCAGTGCCTTTTACAAGCGCACTGATAAAAAGAGGATAGTGGATAGCACCCTCGAGCCTGCGCAAGGGATTTTTTTGGGGTGAGACACAGCATGCGCAGAGCTGGACCCACCCTTTAGTCCTAAGGTTCATCTGCCAGGGCCTAGCAAGCTTGGATGCTTGCAGCGAAGTCCTTAGGACGGAGATTTAACCTCTTAGATGGAAGGCCTTACAGGGCTAAATGAGCTCCATCTGCCCAGGTTTGGAATCAGAGTTGTCCTTCTCCTAGGATGACTGCCAGAAGGATAATGAGCACATCCTGCCCATACCAGGATTATAGGAACATGGGTATCACTCCCCACACTTTACCGTGGGCAATGAGTTTAATGCTCCCTCTGCTGTCGGCACAGTTATCGCACCAGGAGCCACAGAAGACCCCAAGTGATTTTCAGGCTGTGCCTGACCCCTATTTTTAAAAAGAGTAGAAAAGACGACCCAGGGAACTACAGGCCAGTGAGGCTCACCTCTGTGCCTGGGAAGATCATGGAGCGAATAGTCTTGGAAGTGATGTTAAGGCACATGAAAAATAAAGAGGTGATACTAAGCAGTCAGCACGGATTCACTAANAGCAGTGACGAGTGGTGTCCCTCAGGGCTCTGTCTTGGGACCAGTGCTCTTCAACATCTTCATTAACTACCTGGACATGGGTATCGAGTGCACCCTCAGCAAGTTTGCGGATGACACGAAGCTGAGTGGTGTGGTTGATATGCCAGAAGGGCGGGATGCCATCCAGAGGGACCTGGATAAACTCGAAGAGTGGGCCCATTAGAATAAAATGGAGTTTAATAAGTCCAAGTGTAAGGTCCTACATCTGGGTAGGAGTAATCCTAGGTACGAGTACAGACTGGGTGAAGAACTCATTGATAGCAGCCCTGCAGAGAAGGACTTGCGGGTCATGATAGATGAAAAGCTGGATATGAGCCAGCAATGTGTACTCACAGCCCAGAGAGCCAACTGCATCCTGGGCTGCATCAGGAGAGGCATGACCAACAGGTCTAGGGAGGTGATTCTGCCTCTCTACTCTGCCCTCGTAAGGCCCCACTTGGAATACGGCATCCAGTTCTGGGGTCCTCAGCATAAAAAAGATGTGGACCTGTTGGAGCGAGTCCAGAGGAGGGCCACTAAGATGATTAAGGGATTGGAGAACCTCCCCTACAAAGATAGGCTGAGAGAGTTGCGGTTGTTCAGTCTGGAGAAGAGAAGGCTTCAAGGGGATCTTACAGCAGTTTTCCAGTACCTAAAGGGGGATTATAAGATAGAAGGGGAGAAACTTTTTGGGTGGTCTGATTGTAATAGGACAAGGGGGAATGGCTATAAGCCAAAGCAGGGGAAATTTAGTTTGGAGATTAGAAGGAAGTTCTTTACCCAGCGGGTGTTTAGGCACTGGAACAGGTTGCCCAGAGAGGTTGTGGATGCCCCATCCCTGGCAGTGTTCAAGGCCAGGCTGGATGTGGCCCTGGGCAACCCGGTCTAGTGATTGCCCATGGCGGGGGGATTGGAACTAGATGACCTTTAAGGTCCCTTCCAACCTGGCCATTCTATGAATCTATGAAAATTAGGAAAATTTTTTTCACTGAAAGGGTCGTCACACACTGGAACAGACTACCCCAGGGAGTGGTGTAGTCACTGTCCCTGGAAGGATTTAAAAGACATGTAGATACGATGCTGAGGGACATGGTTTAATGGTGACTAGGCAGTATGGGGTTAACGGTTGTACTCGATGATTAAGAGACAAAGGCATACACCTGCCTCTAAAGGTGTCCATAAACTAACTCTTGCCTGTTGGAATATCAGAACTATGCTTGATTCTGCGGATAGTGGTAGTTCTGAGCGTCGTTCTGCCCTAATTGCCTATGAACTATCACGCCTTAACGCTGATATTGCTGCTCTTAGCGAAGTTCATTTC
>VWZO01018689.1:0-13756 GCA_013396975.1 Bucco capensis | reverse complement strand
CCCCCCCCCCCAGGTAGGGATGTCTATTTCTCGTGTTAGGAAGTTTTCATTCAGACTCTCCAAGAGTGTTCTGGATTGCCTACTGCTTGCTATATTGTTTTTCCAGCAAATGTCAGGGTGGTTGAAGTCCCCCAGCAGAACAAGAGCCTGTGGGCCTGATGCCTTCTGTAGTTGGAGTAGGAATGCTTCATCAACAGACTCGTCCTGATTGGGAGGCCTGTAGTAGACTCCAACCATAAGGATTCCCTTACTACCTTGATCTCTAATTCCTACCCATAAGCTTTCAACTTGCTCTTGGGTATTCTTTAGAGACAACTCTTCACATTCAATCCATTCTTTAATATAGAGGGCAACACCTCCACCCCTCCTTCCCCTCCTGTCCCTTCTGAACAGCTTGTAACTGCTGACAGCCACACTCCAGTCATAGGATTCATCCCACCAGGTTTCAGTAATGGCTGCTATGTCATACCCTTTCAGCAGCACAGTAGCTTCCAACTCCTCCTGTTTGTTGCCCATGCTGTGGGTATTTGTGTGGAGGCACTTCAGCTCTGTTGCATGGTCTTTTCTTGGTGGTGGAGTGCTCCAAGGTGTTGCTAGTTGACTGGTGTAGCATGTTGCCAGGCAAATATTCTTGTTTAGCCTTAGGTCTGATGTTTCTACCATTTAGGTGTTTTTTCATAACAACTGTCCAATTGTGCTTTAGCTAATAAAGCTTACATCTCTAACAGGTACATAGCAACATGCCAAAGGTCGAACTGTGGGCCTTTCAGCATCACTCTAAACTGTGCCTTTTTCAAAGGCCAAGATGCCTCCCTCCATGTTTTATGTTAAGTATTGTGGAAAATGCCACCATAGAAGTGCTTTGGAAGAATAGTGCTTGCACAGCACTAACTTAACCTGTGAAACCCTAACTCAGTGTATATCAGCCTTATCACAGCAACCATGATTCTCTAGAGACACCAGAAGCTTCTCAAGGTGGTGTTATTTATCCATGGCCTGAGTCCAGTGCACTGCTCACCATGTATGTCTCTCAAGTTTTCTCATCTTCTGTCAGACTTCATTCAGGATTAACCTCTCCAGCTCTATCACCATTGGGTTATTTCACTTTCATCTCCTCATGGTTTCCCCAGCACACCATCAGTAATGCTTTGTGACTTAATCTTTGCAAAGACTACTGAAAACCACAGATGTGAGAAAGAGACTTGAAAGTTTATACAGAATAAGGAATTGTGAGACAGAGATTAGTTTTCAATTGCTGTTTTATTCCCATGATTGAAGACACAGTCAGGTTTCGTAATTCAAGATTTTGGCTCCAAAATGTGGTAACAGGCAAGGCTATGTATTTGAATTGCTAAGGAACTACTTAATCTGCCTACTGTTCAGGGGACTAAATCTAAACCAGAGGGAGAGTGGGCTTGTGATTAATTGGCAGCTATTGTTTCTTATATAGGAAACTATCCCCTTCCTTGTAATGTGCAGATGAAACAAGAATATTCACATAAATTGTGGGAACAAAGGGTGAAAAGCAAGGTAATCCATGTTATCCCCAGTTTTGTTAAAGGTGAGGAAAATTAGACTTCTTTGGTTTTCTTTCATTTCTGAGCATCTTCCACCTAGTCAATAGGGACAGGGCAGAGGAAGGTTCCTGCACCTTTAGTAGGTATAGCTGGCAGTGAAAAGTGACTGCGTGGCAGCTGTGTCAGTCTTTCCAGACATGACATACTGTCCTCTGCAAGCCAAACTGTTAATCTGAAACAGAAACAAAAAGGAAGTGAAACCAGTTAGCTTGGAGAAGCAAACAGAGATGTAGAAAGATATTAGGAGTAACCAAGTAAGGCAAAAATAACAGAGTAACATCTTTGGTGAACATGAAACACTGGGAGGGGTGGGACAAGAGGAGCCTTAGGAAGGTCACAGCATGTCTCTCTTCATTCTAAGCAGCTCCTCTCTGTGCTGAGGGGAAGCATTTTACCTGTGCCCGTCTGCGGAAAGCTTCCTGTGCAGCCTTCTTGTTCTCACTTTTGCCCACCCATGCTGCCAGGGCAGAGGCTTGCAGGGCTCTCCCATATGAAAAGGTCAGTTTCCAAGGCTTAGGCAGAGGTAACTGATTCATGGCGTTCAGATTAACAGAAGCCTCCTCTTCACTCTGACCTCCAGACAAGAAGCAGATTCCTGCAAGACGGAAGTTTCAAGACTTAGAAACAGAGTGCTTCAGCCACCACAATCCCTGACCTTTACATACCAGAGGAGAGAGTGTGTCAGGTACAGGAGATAAACCAGCAAGAGTGACAGTGTGTATGGATATATAGAAGTGAATCGGGAATCACCAGGAACAGCAGCAGGAACAGTGCGGAGAAGAGTAGTAACAGTGGCTACAGCTACATCCTGAGGGCTGTACTTCTTGGGGCAGGAATGACCAGCTGTCACCATGTTGGGTTTCAGCAGTGTCCCTTCCAGGTACACATGATGATCATTCAAGGCCTTGTAGACAGCAGCCAGAACCTGAAAACAGGAGGACTGAATACAGACTTCTGCTCAAATCTTCACCTCAACCTACTGTATAAAGACAGCTTATTCCTTGGGAGTGTGAGAAGATCAAACTGAATTTTCTTTCTCATGAAATTCACCACAGAGGTTGCAGCACCAGAGACACCTCTGGTTTTTAGAGGACCACGATTCTACTCTTTGTGTTTACTTGATTTGTCCCTGCAAACTGAGGTACTGAAAGAAGTGGTTTTGTTCCCAATGCATCATTTTGAAATTAGGAATGCTTATATTAGTGGTTTGAGTGGAAATTCAAAGGCATGGATTCTACTAATGCATTGGCTATGAACTCATTGCTTGACTGTGAGCAACTCATTGTTGTGATGCGCTTATGAAGTACATTTTTGGTCAAAACTCTTTTGAGATCAGTGAGCACAAATTGCATAAGATTAGCTACTGGTTTACGAAGGTAAGGAGAGATGCAGGAATTTCTTACCTTTTCAGTGACATACTGACAGCGCTGGAGATCATGGTCTCCATCAGGCAAGATTTCTGGCTCCACAATGGGCACCAAACCATGCTAAGGAAAAAGAAACAGGGTGGTATTTAGGGGTGTAGAAGAAAAAACTCTTCTTGTTGTCTACTGTGAGTTTGGTCGTGTTCCTTCTTGCTGTGCTGCCCTTCCACCCCATCTTTCCCAAAACCCTTTCAGAGATCTATCTTTCAAGTTACCTAGCATATTATCACAGGGAACAGTGAGAAGAGGTGACAGCATCTCAGAAAATGTTGCTGGAGGGTAGATACCTGCTGGCAGATGCTGGCATAGCGTGCCAATGTGTTGGCATTCTCTTGGATGGCAAGTTGAGAGGGTGTTGTGCTGGTGATCTTCAGCACTGCACGCCACTTGCCAAAGTCAGCACCATCTTTCTTGTACTGGGCACAGCGCTCAGCCAGTCCATCTAACCCTGCAGATTGAAAAACAGTTCTTCACTGAGAGCAGTTCTGCAGGACACAGTTCTGAAAAGAACCATGACACTAGCCAAGGCTGTGACTCAGGTTAGTCATCCCATGGCTTTTGCTGCACCAGTCATAACTTAGGCTCCTTAGATCTCTCCTTACCTTGGATGGTGGTTTCTCCATTTGTTCCTGCTAGGGGTGCTGTGCCTTTGTCCAGCTGTGGATACCAGGAAAAAAGGAAGGGTTACAGAGAGATGGAGATCATTCTCATCCTTATATTCTTACCCATAGGTAGTCTGTCGTTGCAGGCTGACTATGAGTAAAGTATACGGCTGAACATGCTAAGGGTGCAAAGGAGGGGTGTGTTGAAGCAAAGGGAAAGAAAAGGAGTGAATTGAGTAAAAGGAAGGAGCAATGTGTAGATGGGCACAGGGAATGGCTCGAGAGCTCTGTCAGATGGGAAAAGGACTGGATTTAGGTCACTGCATGGAGAGATTTAGTTGCAGTGAATGGTGAATAGATGGGAGTCGACTTGATGAAAAGTCCTTGCATCAAATGTAAATGTGAAGTATGCTGCCAGACAGCCGTGTACTCACTTTTATTCCCACCACAATGCCTTTTTCTTTGATGAGAGCTGGAAATGGCTTTCCACTGCTGTCTTTCTGGTAGAGAGTCTCATGGAAGAGGATCACTCCCCCAATGCTCTGGTTGATGGAAGCATCTGAAGAGAAGAGGATCTCTCGAAAAGCCCGGCGATTCTCTTCTGTATTATCCACATTGATCTTCTGCAGCCTGTTTCCCATGGTACCTAGCAAGGTAGACAAAGGACAGAGAGGTGTTAAGCTTGGTAGGCTTCCTGGTCCCAGTATATATTATTGAAGTGGGACTTCAGAACTTCACTTCTCAACCCACAGTTTGTCAGCTTTAGTCACTGTAGACACAGTGCTGCCTGGCTCAGTTTTTCCTGCTCAGTCAACAGTTTTTAAATCTTTTTTATTTACTCCACTGATTTCAAAGGTGAAGCAAACTTTAGAGAAAAAGTCTTAGGTAATGCAAATTGATTGATATCCAGAACTCACCCACTGATTCATCTGCGGCTAAGATCCCCTTTCCTGAAGCCACAATCCTCTGAGCAATGTCTGAAAGAGCTTTCTTTTGCTCTGGAGACAGCGCTGGGAATTGGTGGGTCATGTTGACTTATCTGTGGAAGACAATTACTGTTACAAGCTGAAGGAGACTGTATACACAAACAGTGAACCAGAGATACCACTTAAGTATTTCCATGGGAGGGCTCTTGTTGCTTGTCTGATCCATGTTATCATAGGCATATGTCTAGAAATCCATTCTTGTTCTTCTTGGCTTGGTGTGTCAGAAGAGAGAAATGCAGGAGCTATATCCTAACACATCCTTCCAGAACCAAAATGTGAAAGATGTCAAAAGCTCTCTGTGCCTACTCTCCTGCCTGGGTTTTTTTTGTTCTCTCCTCCCCGTGGCTGTGTTCAGAAATGTAGTGCATTGCTTACTCCACATATATGAAAGACTTGGGGAGTTAAAAGCATTTACTACCCATTTCTATCTTTTCACCCATGAGGCTTTCCAGCTGCAGCTACACAGCTCCTGAAATCCAGGTTCTCTCTTGTGATTACAAAATGCTTGATCTTTTTAAAGTTTTGATTATATGGCATTAAATTACAGTTTCTCAGGTTGTCTGAATAGTCAAAATTACTTCCCCATGTGTATAAACCTGTGAGCCTGAGAAATAAAGATTCTCTTCCCTCTGTTTACCATAGGCTATAGCTAAAGCAGCACCCAATATTTTATCAGCAGGTGGTAAATCCACAAGATGAATCATTAGAAAAAAAAACAACATAAAAGGGAATCCTTGTCTTGCCCTCCCTGCTGGAGGTTGTAGTGGAAAGAAAGGGTCAGAGGTCTGGCTGCTACTCATGATAGGGTAGACACCAACATCAACAGAGTTCCCTGCACCATGCCAAATGGTGCCAAAAATTTTTGGCAGCAATGATATCACAGTACTGTGACAGCCATAAAACCACATCTCTGATTTATAGCTGAGGGGACTTTGGTATTGGTAATGTTAATATGCAAGATTCAGATGGCATTGTCTACCAGCACAGGCCAGTCTGATGTCTACTTTACTTATTTCTGAGTTTTTTGAGACTAGAATTCACCCTATGCAGCTTATCAACAGTAAGTCATTCTAGGTTTAGTGTAAATTTGAAGGAGTGCATGATGAAGACTCTGTCAAATGAGGGAGGATCCCCTCCTTTTTCAAGCACTGAAATGCCTTGATGTGGTCCTGGAAAAGGAGTCTTTGCCGAAGTCTTCTTTTTTATGCCAGGCTGTAGCCAGAACTCTGGGTAGCCTCCTCCTACTGTGATGACCACAACACCATTGCTCCCAGCTCTTGCCTTCCTCAGCCCATGTAAAAGAACTTGAAAAGCTATGATTTATACTGCATAGCATAAAGGTAGTTCGGTAGTTCACAGTCTCTGTGGAAAAGCCTGGAAAATTGTGATCTAGCATGAGTATGATTTGGTCCAAGGTAAAAGCTAATGAATTGCTAAATCATTAATGGGATTTCAGAGTTGCAATTTGGAGGTATGCCACAGCATGAGTAGGTGTATCCAGATAATCTTTAATCCAGCTAGCTAATTAGACATTCATCAGTCACTCTAGTTAAGTTATGGGTACGCTTTCCCTCCAGCAGTGCAATAAGCACTGAGACTGTTGTATCTTACTTGTTTCCAGTATTCACATAATGATAACAAAGAGACAGTTATCGTTCAAAACCAGCCTGCAAAGCAAATTGCTAAATAACAGAAATAGGAGTTTTCAGTAGATAATGCTGGTCCAAGTGAGTATTCTGAGAATCTCAAACAACAGTTTAGTTCTTCCTTGATGAATTTGAAGACAGCAGATTAGCTCCAGTTTCTATGCAAGTATTTCATTGAATGTGAAGGAAGATTTGCCGAAAAGCTCCCCAAAATGATCTGAAAAGCCTTGATGAGTGGTTCCCAGCTATTCTGCTGAGCTATAAGGACAAATAAAATGCAGAGTACTTCTAACTGAAATGGTCAGAAATTAGTGCAAAAGAGCAGTTGTAAAGCTAAGGAGAGCACTAAGATCCAGAATTATCAAACACCCTTGGTTTAGGACTTCAGTTTTCTGTCATTCTTTCATGAGGAGCATTATCTCTGAGGATCTTCCCTGTTGGACTCAGGAAGGGTGTGTGTGCTGTGTAGGCACTGCTCTGAGCATTTAAAGAGTGGAGAAGTCTTGTGCTTCAGTAACACTTCACAGAGCTGCCTTTTATAAAGAGTAAGCTCCCAGCACATTCACAAAAACATTAAAAATTCCCCCTTAAAGAGCTGGATATGTCATCCTACAGGCTCTGAGAAGATACGGTTGTGCCCAGGCTGCCAAAGCTAGGCAGCTTATTTTATTCTTCAGAGAAAAAAGCCTATTTGCCTTATTATTCTGTTTCATTTGTTTAGTTTGACAACTTTTCCAGGCAGGAAAAAGCTCAAAGGAACTGTATTCTCACTAACAGTATCTAGGAGTTGTCTCACCACTAAAGTTTTTCAAGGAATTTTATTTTTATTTACTCATTTTAGGCTGTATGCTAGTATCACAGTGTTACAAGCTCAAGTGATTTCACATTGATTTGACATTTTATGAATACAATGTATTCTGTTTGTGGTAACTGCTTACATAATATTTGGATAAAGTAGAAGTAAAACCAAAAGAATAATACTGCACAGAATCCACAGAAACTACAGCTTCAAGCTGCCTTGAGTGTTTGCCAGGCTTCAGCAGCTCCTAAAGTAAACAAAGTTCTTTTTTCAGCCCTCAGCCTGTGAACAGCAGGAGGGGAGGGTGAAGGAAAGGGGACAGCACAGTTGTAAAGGTAAATATTGTACTGCTGAAGTCTCAAGTTTTTCTCAGCTACCATACTGGAAGACTGAAGCGAAATATCTTCGTGGATATCAGCACAAGCACTACATCCTGTTAATATTAATAGTGAGAACCAAAGGGCAGAAGCAAGACAAACAACAGAATGAACAAATTGTTACATTCCACTTCAGGTCATCTTAGAAACATTAGTACTTCATTGATGTATTTTCTTTCCAATCAACTCAAGTGACTGACATCTTATAATCTTACAGAAAGTCTCACCTGAGTCCTGGTTTGCAGATGGGAAAAGACTGGATTAGAATCTGTAAATTTTTCTCTTGGGCCTCTACATTGCCTTCTTATATAAAACTGGTTCCAAACCTATGCATGTAGCTTTTCCTGTTCAATTACTAGTAAACAAAGCCCTTCAACATAATCTCTGATAGTTAACAATATGAAGCACATGTGCATGCTGTTACACAGCGCACACAAGAGATTCTGCTTCCAAAGAACAGAGTTTAAAGCAGCAAAAGTTTCATATATAAATAGATAAATCCAATTGAAAGAAACAATAAAAAGAATTTAGAAATTTAACTCCCCACATTTAGGCACAGTATTGACCTGACTGGATTTACTCCTCATTTACACATGTATTCTTAGGAGAGACAGACACATAATGAGTTATGCACCTTACATTCCTGCTCCAGTAGATAAATCTAGTTATTGGTCTCACTTTTTTATGGAGCTCCATTTAAAATTTCTTCCTAAGTAAGTCTGTTTATTTGAGCATTGGACAAACTGATAGGTATGAACTGCTGGGCAAGCCTGGCCCCATCCTGCTGACAGAGCACATTCTTATCTAGCCTGCACACTACACCAAGCTGGCAGAACTAGTTGATATACTTGATTGCTGGGCAGCCATCCAGAGGAGCCAGGACAGAGGGCAGGAACAGACCAGCAGGAGCACCATGAAGTTTACCCAGGGCAAATGCCAGCCATTGCCTGGGGGGCAGAGCTGTGACAGTGATCCCGCTAGGGCTAGTGGGACAGGGAAACAGCTCTTTAGAGAAGGCCCAGGGTCCTGTCATGCAACAAATCAAACAGGGGCCAGCAATGAGGGCCAGCAACATCCCATGTGAGCAGAAGTCTAGCCCAGAGAGCATGGGGAGGACAGGGATTATCTCTCCCTGCTCAACACTTTTGATCCCACCTGGGTACTGCATCCAGTGTTGAGCAGTACAGGAAAGACATTGACAAGCCAGAGTGAGTTCAGCAGATTCCATCGAGAAGTTCAGGGGCTAGAGCACTTTTTCTGCAAGACGGCCGCACAGCTGGGCCTAATTCAGCCTTGAGCAGAGATGGCAGACCTCACAGCAACATCCAATAACCACAGAGTGGTGATTGAAGAGGCAAAAACAGGCTCTTCACAGCAGTGATGGAAAAGTGAGAGACAATAGGCACAAATTGAAACTAGAGAGATTTGGACTGGATATGAAGATTTTTTTTTTTCACTATTGGGACAGCTGAGTGGTGGACCAAGTTGACAGAAGAGATTGTGGTTTCTCCATCCTTGGAGGTTGTCAAGACCCACCTGAGTAAAGCTATGAACAGCCTGATATGACCTTGTGTCTAACCCTGCTTTGAGCAGGAGGTTGGACCACAGACCTCCTCATGTCCCTTTCAGCCTGAATTACTCAATGACTCTGTACAAGTTCTTTGTTTAGGGGGCTGAAGTGGAATCAATGCCTCTTCTATACATGAAGGAGTGCTGAGGAAAGAACAGGATGTTTCTTCCTTCATCTTCACTGTGGGAGTGAAGGTTTTAGTACAGCAAAATGCTTCATTTCTGATCTCTAGAAAGTGCCAAGTGTATGGGTCAAAATGAGATTATCAAACTTCTGTCACCTAGAAAAAGCAGCAGATGTTTTTGATTGACATAGTAATTTAACCATTTTGACAGATCCTTTGGGGCATATATGATGGTAAATTACCTGTTTGTTTTTTGCTGTCTCTAGTAAGGGTGGGAACAAGGTGTGTTTCCATCTTCATGCTCCTATGGACCTTGCTTTAACATCCTCTCTCAAGAGGATGGAAATACATAAGATTTGAAGTTTCCTATCCTGATTCGCACATTAGCCTCAGAGCTATACTCAAGCCTTAAGCATATGTACCCCCATTTCATCTCTACAGCAAGTATGTAAGAAGGTCATGTACTCAGGAATGTAGCCTTTGCAGAGGACTCAGTGCAGAGGACTCCTGGAGCACTTACAATGGCTAGAGAAGGCTGAGGTTGCAAGAAGCTGGTTTCTTTGAAGTAAGTGTGGTCATTAGGGTGAAGCTGCTTCTCTCTCAGGGCTGGGCTCTTCTCAGAGAAGATAAAAAACAGACTTGCACTAAAATTCAAGTTGTGTAATGCCAGCATGGGAGGCTGGGGGAAGCAGAGGTGAGAATTTCAGGTGGGCTAAATAGTTTTGGGTGCCAGGCACATGGAATAGTAGAGAAAGTGAGGACAATCACAGACTCAGTGAGGAATTGAGTTTGCTGAGCTATTTCCTGAAGCTGGCTGTTCACAGCTTGAATGGTTACAGCCCAACACTATAGGCTTTTCAGTTTCCTACACTGCAGACTACCTTACTTTCCCCCTGCTGAATAATTTTGTCCGCACTACTGCACTAATACTTCACAAGAAGCTGCACAACAAACACATGCAATTACACTTCTGTCTGTATTGGTGTTTGTCAGCACCAGCTGCGTTCTGTCATTCTCTCATCTCCTTGCAAGACATAAATTTATGTACTTCACAAGCATAAACAAACACATAAAACCAAAGCAGTAGAAAGCAATGCAGATACAGTATTGCTCTGGTCCCCTTAAACTAAGGATTCACTTACACAAGGAGTTCTGAGCAACTAAAGTAAGTTAGAAAGCCAGTGTTAGCAGCAAAATGACTCACATTGGAAGGTCACTGCAGAATGACTGAGTGCTTATTTCTTTCAACCTGTTCCTGGAACAAAAAAATAAAAACAAAACCAAACACAACTGCCCAAGCCCACTTTAGATAGACACGTTGTGACTTAGCTGCTGGTATACACACTTCGTAGTTTAGACATGAAATTGTTACACCTACTTGTTTGTGGACAGTGCCTCTGCTGCTACAAGGTTCTGGTGAGGTGGCTGCAGGCAAAGAGACCCGATCCTTCTAAGCGCTAACTTTTATAAAATTCTTGACAGGTTGTTTGTTTGGTTTGTTTTTTTTTCTTTTGTCCTCCACTCCTTCACTCTCCCTCCTCCCCAAGCTGGTTGGAGAGATGTCGTTCCTCGAGGCCTGTCATTGGCTGTCAGACCACAACTGCACACAACCAATGAATTCTAGTCTAACTTCTACTGTTCTTTCCCCTCCCCTGTGTATATAAAGCCATTCATGATCTGGTAAAACTAAGATGTTTTCTAGTTATTTCAAATTATTCTTCCTCTTTTAAAAAAGACTGAAAAGAACTAGAAGAGGAACCATGGAAATTGTTTACAGGGATCTTGGGTATAACATTCTGTTTAGGATTGGATGCTCTGGAAGTTTATATTTAGAAACTACACAACACAAAAAGGAAGAGTAGAAAACAAAACGCAAAAGCAATGCAACAGATCCTTAATTGACATGAGTTACTATCATTTTAGAGGTTTCCTAAGTGTTACACTAATTTTCCTCACTTGAAAAATCAGCATGGAAACACGTTTTCCTTTTCCAGTTAGTATATGAGAAGGCAAAATGTGATACTACAGTATCAGGGTTAATGAAATTGCAAGTTCTGATTTCCTTTAATGCAGTGTATATGTGAGAATGATGTTTATCAGAAGAAATATGACCACATTAATATGCATAAGTGCAAGCCAAATTTTCCACCCAAATCCCACTGAAACATCTACTCCTATTACAACATCAGATAACTTCTCATTTGCTTAGCAAAGTTTTTCTGTGAAAAATGGTAATGCTCTATAAACCCTATATCAGCATTCTAGTTTATATGGAATCACACAGCAGCTATTCACCAAATTCAGGTAGATATCTTGATTTTTTTTTTATACTTTTTTTTTCTCTCCATACTACAGGGTCAGTAGTCCTGGAGGGAGGTGCAGTGCAGGGACCATTAGGCAAATATACTCTCAGCAACAACATGCTCTGCGACCTTGGACATTAGAATGTTTTTACCACAAAGACACTGTGTTTGCCCGAAGAATTGACGTAGTTTATCCCTTTGTTTGGCTCACATAGTGACACCTTTACCCTTTGCATGGTCACAGCGAGACATGTGATTTCTCCTGTCACTCAGCAGCACTGTCTTCATTAGGGTGCTTCCTCTCTTCTAGAGCTGCATGCCAATGTCAGTGCCTGTAGGAAATCTTAATAGCTTACATGCTGTCAGTGGAAGTACTCCATGACTGTCAACAGATAAACCTCTGAAAAAACTGAGGATACAGTCCAATTGAAGGCCATATGTTTGTGTTGTTGTTTTTTCTTTAACATCCTCCTTTCTTATCCATACCTTTTTGCTGAGAGATGCTGTGGCACCACACATGGATGTGAAGTCTTGCATGTGTTACAGTGTTTGCTTTACATTCCGTTTCTCCTGTCCTAGCAGACAGGTGAACACCATGGTATATTGAAGTTTCTCCACAACAGAGGTATCTACTATGGATTATGGATATTTTTAGTGAAATACATTATTTAAGACCCTCTTGAGACCATGAAAGTGTCATACTGATGGTCTTCTTCATCCATAGAGAAAATCAGAGTTTGGGTCATGTTATTTCTGGTTTGGTTAGGAGCTATCACAGGTAGGAAAGTACTTGGAAGTGTTTCTTTCCCAACATCATCTGTGAGATGGTCTGACAGGCTATTAGAGAAAAACTAGGGAAAGTCTTGAAAAAGTATGACTTTTAGAGTATGACTATTAGAAACCCCTTTACATAATCACCTAACACCCACCTCAGAAGCATATGTGTATTTCTAGGTGTGTGGTGGCTAGTATGAACCTTTCTAGTTCTTTTAAGCCAGTATCTAGAACTTCAAACACTAGGATGACAGAAACTATGAGAGATTATGAGGACTGAGAAGAAAAAAAAGAAAAATGAATGGATATGGTGGTTAAATTTTTCACTTAATTTAGCAATGGGAGCCTCTTCAGACAAGAATATGGAATGAGAAACCATGCTAGATACTGCCAGAGAAAACCTAGTAACTAATTTTTTAGAGTTTTGGATGTGTAAGAATTGATTAATTAAATACCTCTCTAACTAAATAGGTCTTAATTGGTGCTTTTGCTTCCCTGAGTTTGACAACGCAAGTACTGTATTTTCATAGTAGCAGTTAATTTAATTGCTGACCCTGTTATATACAACCTTGCTGTCAAAAGATCTATTAGTTCTGCACTCAAGTTTTGAGTGAAGACTGTTGCTGGATGAAGTATATTAAAGTCAATAGAAAGCCTCGTTTAAAGACAATAGGTAGAAATCTTAGAACTGCTTGTGTTTGTTCATGTTGATGACACTGTTTTTTCTGTGTTTCTAGCAGTATCACTCCAATACTGGGTTTGCCTTTAGTTAGCCATATTATAGAGCACCTTAAACTGAAATAATAAGTAAACGTGAAGGGAGACAAACTGCAGTACATCTGAGAAAGATGAAAAAGAAATAAATGGATGAAGTGGAGATTACATAGTCACAAAGAGAAAAACTTAAAAGTTGAAGCTTCCCTCTTGTACTTCAGTAAATGAAGCACTATTATCTTATCACAACTTTTGTATGTGGTAAGGTCTGTAAAAGCATTTGGAATGGAATGGAAAAAAACACTGGGCTTTGGAAGAATAGGTGAGTATAACATGCATCCACAGAAAAAGCACAAGGCCCACTGTGTCCCAAGAGCACTGCCTGCATGATGGGGTTAAAGTCCAATCAGAGCAGATTTAATCTGAGTGGGTCTGTCTTCTCCTCACCTCTCCACACCGTGCTGGATGTTTCCTGTTTTCTGTACTCTGCAGTCTTGCTTAACTGTCTCAAAGTCCAGCTTGTTCATCCCTATCTAATCAGAGGTATTGTTTATCAAGTGGTTTGTTTTCCCTGTTCACCTACAGCCCCCTCACCCCCAATGCAGAGAGCCTGGCCTTTAACAGCACTGAGAGGAATCACTTGTATTTCTGGCACTACACAGCAGTTTCTGCAAACACATACAGCAGGGAGGGTATGGAGGATGTTGGGCAGAACAGACTTGGGCCCACAAGATATCGAGGAGATCACACAGTGAGGGTTTGCTTGCACTTCGTCTTAAAGCTGGGCTGCAACCTACACCATGACATGGAATCAAAAACAGGCAAGCACATAACATTACTGTTCAAATGTATATGTATGG
>VWZO01018682.1:0-12672 GCA_013396975.1 Bucco capensis | reverse complement strand
CCAGCCTCACATCACCCCTTAACCAGCCTCACATCACCCCTTAACCTAGCTTCACCTTCCCCCACTTTCTGCAGCAGCAGGACCAAGGTTCAAGCTGCACTTGCCTCTCCTGAGCTGTGGTTTCAGTGCCCCCTCCCTGGCCCTGCTGCTCACCAGGGATTTGTCCCTTCCTGGCTGTGAGCTTGTGCAGGAGTTTGCTCTGCTTGCTGCACAGCCCCTGCAGCCTGGCAACCTCCTCACAGAGCTGCAGGAAGAGTTCTTCCATCTTCATGGCACCTGATCAGAAGAGAAGCAGAGGAAATGACCACCTGTGCATTAGCCAAAGGCAGGAGGTTGCCCCAGTCTGCTGGGATGGGGAGGAGCAGGCTTGGTGATGCTGCAGGATCCCTGGAGATCCCTGCAGAGGAAGCAGCACTCCCAGTTCTCTTACAAGTTACACAGAAGGAAAATGAAAAGGGAAGCGATTCTTTCTGAGTTCCTGAGGACTGGGCTTTTCCAGCTCAGCCCACAGCTGCTGCAAGCTCAGCTCCAAACCACCAAAACAGTCCCACTGACTGAAAAATCTACTTGGGAAAAGTTGCCCTTCCCATCACTTAGTACTGAGGCCTCTCTCCTGTGCAGTGGTGTGAGAAAACACAAGGTGCTGGCAGCAAAGCACACAGCACAGGGGCACAGTCTCCCTCTCTTGGGCTGCTCAGCCCTGAGCTGCCCCTTCTGCTCCCCAGAACATCCTGCAAAGCAAAACCCAGCTCCTGCCCACACAGCATCCCTTAACTCTTACCAGGAGGAAAAACAGCTCTGCAGGTGCTCAGCACTCTCTCCTTGCTTTAAGAGCTCTGTTGTGGGTTAGACTTCCCAGTTTGACCATATTGTACCAGTTATTACCAGCTGGGAAGCTAATCAATAAAAGCAAAGCCTGGTGCAGGGCTGCAAGGCATCTGCAAAGCAGATCTTCATCAGAAAGGTTCCTGCAATCTCCATTAGCATAAATATACAAATCAGCTTTCCTTCCTGTCCTATTTCCCAGGTTCAGGGCTGCTCAGCACTGCAGACTCAAGCTCTGGCTCTGTAATCAGGGGCTCAGCTGATGGATCTGATGGAGCCTCCTCTGGTACTCAGCCCAATGTGGATCCCCTGCTAGGGCAAAAGGCAGAGATCACCTCCAGCCAGAAGGAAATGCACCCAGCACAAAGAGAACTACAGAAAAATGGTAAAGTTTGCTTCCAGTGTGAGTGTTTCTGCTCTTCTCACACCACAAACAAGCCATGATGGCAACTGCAGAGTACTTTTGGCTCCTTGGGTCCCACTGACTCTTAAAAAACAAAGAGAAACATTTTCTTAGAATCATTCAGGTTGGAAAAGACCTTTAAGATCACCACGTCCAACCATTTTTGCACCCTCCAAAGCAGCTAACTGCACAGCTAGCAGACCAAATTACAGATTAAGAGGATTTATTTTGCCTGAGAGTTATATATAACTATGTCAATTAATTATTAAGAAGTGTGTGATGTGGAGCTGTCATTCCCAAGCAAGCCTGTGCTGATTACTTTTGTGACACTAGAAGGATGGCACCCAGGGAGATTCCAATATCCTGCACAACCTAAAAAGCATGTCACAAATTGCAAGTAAAAGAAGCAACCCTAAAACACAAAAGTCCTGGGGAAATCAGATGCTCAGGGTTCAGCAGGCAGCTCGGAGGGCCAGGGCCTGCCTCCAGCCCTGTGCTCCCTCAGGGCCAAGGAACTGGGCTGCTTTAAGGCAGTGAAATGCCCACCTCCCCTCTGTCCCCTGCCACCCAGGCAGGCATAGAGCCCATGCAGCCAAAAGAGCTCCATTTTCTGCAGAAGCACCCTCCCTGTGAGGGGAGCCCTCCTTCCCCCAGATGGCAGCCACGGCACCACCTTGGGCTCAGCGAGTTCAGCAGCAGCAAACTTTGCAGCAGGGAATTTCCCCTTCGGTTCTTGTGCTAAGAGTGAAACCTCTGCACAGTGAGGCAGGAAACAGTGGCTGTGAAGCACAGGCAGCTGCTGCACAAACTCAGGCTCTACACTTAGCTCTGGGAAGTACAGGAGATGACTGTGAAGGCTGAGAGTGGCCTTGTGTTGGGTGAGTGTTGGCTCTTCTCTGTGCTGTACTGGGTGAGACAAGTGCCTTTGCTGGGACAGCTTCCCTCATCTTTCTCTAGCAATATGTTAGAGCTTCAGCCTCAAGACTGCTGAGTATTTGTGCATCTGTGGTGCCCTAGAGCCCTGCCTGACCTATCTCCTGTAAGGCAGCTAATATTCAAGCTAATACCTCAATAATCCAAATTAATACTCACTCTGCCCTGGCTCAAATCCCCTAAATCCTCTGTACAGTGCAGAAGCCAAAGCAAAATCCTCAGCTGGTTGATTAAAACCTGCCCAGGGCTTGTCCTTCCACGATTCCGGAGAAGCCACTGGGGTTTTCCCAGTCACCCCCCTGAATATCTCAACCACAGCCTGTCCTGGGGTGCACAGGAGGTTTGGGAGCTCCTTGTAGCCTTCTCTGCAAGCACAGCAGTCTCCTGCTGATGGGCTTGTACCTGTCACACTGTCCTAAAGGTGTTTTGAGCAGCTCTTTCACACCACCAATATCTCAGCTGGCTTTTCCATGGAGTTTTGGGGCCACCTCTAGCAGCTGCTGATCCTCAGGGCAAAGCTTCATGAAGATATCACTATCTAGTGTTAAACATGGGTCTCGAGGAGGTGGGAATTGGGGTGCTTGGTGTGGGGGACTCGCCATTCAGGGCTGCTGCCCCATTGCATGCCAGGGAAACGGTGGCCTTGTCCCCAAGCAGAGCACAGTGGAGAGCAGCAGGCTGGTGGAATCAGCAGGTGGGCACGGAGAGACAGGCTAAGAAGGGATGGCACAGAGGGATGGGATAATTAGCAAGTTCCCATGCTGACAGTCCAGTTATAGCAAGCAGTGCACTCACAACAAACATTCACAGCGATTACTGCAACCCAGTGAAACCAACAGTAAATAAACTGCCAGCCACAGGGAAGAGCTGTCCCCAAGCCAGGGAACTTGGGAGGCTCTGCGGTGCCCACAGAGTAATTAACAAGGAAGAATAACAACAACAAATGTGGCACAAACTGAGCAACAAGTGTGGGTAAGAAGGGTGTCTGCACCCTGTTGGTGCCTCTCTCCCTGCCACCTGGCAGTCAGGCAGTATGGGACCCGTAGCTCCTGGCAGCACCCCCAGGGCCAGGCCTTTTCTGGTCCCTAGCACACCTTGGGCCATGCCCCTACGGCCTCTGTAGGCCCCTGTGGCTCACAACATGCACACTGCCAGGCCCCTCTAGGCCCTATGGCCTCTAACAGGCCCCTGAGGCTCCTACCATCTCCATTACCAGACCCGTGTAGCCTCTATAGGCCCCTGCGGCTCACAACACGCACACTGCCAGACCCTTGTGGCCCCTGCAGACCTCTGCCATCCCCCGCGCCCTGGGTGCCAGGCCCCTGCTGCCCCTGCCAGTCACGGCAGTACCCTCCGTGCCGGGCCCGGTCCCCGCTGCCAGGCCTCTGTCCCCCTCGGGTCCGGCGGGCGGCGCTAGGACCGCGGCGGCGCCGTCCCGTGCACCTGTACCCGGGGCGGCGGCAGAGGCCCCGCCCGGCCGGACAGCACCTGCGGCCCCGCGCGACCGGCGGAGGGGGGACAGGGGCTGGGGACAGCCGCTGAGGGGAGAGGGGGAGCTAGGGAGAGACGGTGAGAAGGGGACGGGCGGGCTAGGGACAGCCGGTGAGGGAGGGGACGAAGGAGATAGGGAGAGCTTAGTCCCTGAATCACCCATCGCTGGAGCGTGGACCCTCCAGAAGCTGCCGGTGAGAGGGGACGGGGGGCTAGAGAGAGCCGGGGAGCGCGGACGGGGGCGACTAGGGAGGGCAGGGTGCTCCGATCCCGCTCTGGCCGCAGAGCCCCTGCGTACGGGGGAAGGGACTGATCCAGTGCCCCCCCCCACACCGAGGTAACGGGCTTCTGGGGGTTTTCCTAGTGCGGAGCCCTCCACCCCGGGCCAGGGTGGGCCGGGGGTCCCGGGAGGTCCTTACGCGGAGACGACCCCGGAGAAAGGGGGGTCCTGTGCGGAGCTCCTTGCCGAGAAAGAGGGGTCCGGGGTAGGGGGTACTGGTGCGGAGCCCTCCCCTCCTGGCCGGAGGAGGGTCCGGGCGATCCTCATGCGGAGCCGCCTTGGCCCCGGGGGGAAAGCGGGTGCGCGGGTGTCCCGGTGCGGAGCTCCTCCCCAGCAGGAGGAGGGTTCAGGGGTTCCCAATGCGGAGCTCTCCACCCCGGGGGAAGTGGGCTCGGGGATTCCGGTGCAGAACACCCACCAGCCCCGCTGGGGTCCCAGGATGGAACTCCATCGGTGAAGAGGGACCTAAGTCGTAGTGCCCCGGGGCAGTGCGGCTCCGTGCTCCGCAGTGGGCAGGATCCAGTCCCCCTTTCATCCCCACGGGGCACCCTAGCCCTGCTAGCAAGCCTGTCTCCGGTCTCACAGATCTCACCACCGGGAGGGAGCAGGTCCAGGACCCCGAGGTCTCATCCCAAGCAGGGCGAGGCCAGAGGCTAGACGGTGGGAGCCTGGCAGGACTGTACTTCATTCCCCTCGCAGCCCCTGGCATCACCAGTTCCTCAAACCGGAGCCATGCCCTGATGCTCTGGCACGAGGAACAGGATCCCACCCGCAGTGCTGGTACCAAACACACCAGAGATTCAGGTGGTGGTATTTTTTCTCTTAATTATAATTTACTTTTCTCCCTGCCCCACCGAGCTGGTGCTGCCGGTACCACAGCAACCTGGGCATGGGTGCCCTTGGCAGTGACGTGTAGTCTGGCCTCCAGCTTTGATCCTCACTGGGCTGAAAGTGCTGACCCTGGGCACTGCCTCAGCCCTGCTCCTTCACAAGCCAAAGCTTCCTTGCCCTTGAAGTTGCTGGCAGGTGCCCTTCTCTGTGCTGGGGCTGCACCATTGCCAAGGCAATGCAAAGAAAAGGAAAAAAAAGAAAGAAAGGAGGGGAGGGACCCAGAAGCGGAGGAGGCGATGCTGGTGAATGGCTCCTGCGGAGCTTGTCCATGCTCTGGCGGCAGCAGCTCACAAAGAGCAGCCGCGGGAGGTTTGCTAGTGGTGGGAAAGCTTGGCTGGTCACAGTGCTTTCCCTGGGGCCCGGTGGAGGCTTTGCAGCCAGTCCTGAGCTCTTGGTAGCAGCTGCACCAGGCAGGGCACCACACACCAAATCTCCTGCTCCAGTTCAGCCAAAACAACCACCACAGGGTCTTGCACCTATTTTCCTTCTCAGTGACGCTGCAGGCAGGAAAAACACACAGGGAAAGGCTTTTTCCATGCAGCCAAAACTGTTTTGGCAAATTCTGGGGCTTTGTTTTAGCTCCGTTGCACTGCTCCCTGTGCACATGGGGATCTGACAGGCTGCATGCTGTAGCAGGAGAAACTGCTAGGGATGTCCCATGCTTGGATCCAGCATATGGCACAGTGTATTTTGAACCTCACTTTTTCCTGGTGGTGTACTTTTAGCATGGTTTTACTGGCTGGAAGGGCCATGAGGGGAGTGGAATTTACTGGTCTCACTTGCCTGCCTGGAAGGAGTGAACTTTATATGAATATATGATCAATATCAAGGGGATGCACCCTAAGTGCATACAGTCTGTGAATTAACCTCTGAGTGTTTCTCCTTGTCCCCAGGTTAGTGGAGCAGAGCAGAACACCATGAAGCACCCTGACACCCCATGTCCCTGAATCACTGCAGGGTGGAGCCTCCAGAAACTGCATGGGAAGAACAATGAGACTCTTACGGAGACGCTACAGCCCCTTGAAGGTGGCTCTGGTGGGCACTGTCTTCCTCATCTTCCTCTTCATCCTGCAGAAGGATGTAGGGAGGAAGGAAGCAAGCGAGGAACCCTGGCTGAAGAACATCGTCCAGGGGAAGGATCAAGTCCTCGACCTGATGCTGGGGGCAGTCAACAACATCCGAGACTCGATGCCAAAGCTGCAGATTGGAGCTCCAGCTCGGCAGGAGGAGCTGCCTCCTGGAGCTCGCTCCTGCCTGCCCGGCGTCTACACGGCAGCGGAGCTTCGGCCACTGATGGAGAGACCACCCCAAGACCCCGCCAGCCCCGGTGCCGATGGCAAAGCCTTCAAGAAGGATCAGTGGACACCGGAGGAGACAAAGGAGAAGGAGAGAGGTTATGAGAAGCATTGCTTCAATGCCTTCGCCAGCGACCGCATCTCCCTGCAGCGAGCGCTGGGGCCTGACAGCCGCCCGCCGGAGTAAGAGCTGTACCCACAGCTCACTCCCTCAGAAGGGAATAAAAGTGGATCGGGGATAGGATGTCAGTGGGCATGGGCAGGGAATCAAACAGGGAGAGAGCTGAAAGCATACGTATTTTATTCTGGTTTTTCCCCTACTTTTCATCCCCTTGGTGGTTGGTTTAACAGCAACGGATGAGAGCCAGCAGTGGCTCTTTGTGTCTCTGCATACCTGCTCGTGCCCAGGTGGCTCCAGCACCTGCACCCCCTTTTCCTCCTATCCCTCTTTCAGCTGGCTCCAGTAATCAACCTTTTCTTTTCTTAGCTGAGTGGAACAGACTCAGACCCTGCTGGGGTGAGGGATGAAGGAAGCAGCCTGAACTCTGACTGTGGGCTGCTGGATTAAAGCCTGCCTGCTTGGGAGGGTGGGCTGGGGAACGCTTGTGGGGGATTTAGGGCTGGGAAAATACTTGAATAGGAGGTAAAACCCAGCCATGGCGTGGAACTTGAACCCCTCGTGCTGGCAGGCAATTATCCATGCTTAGCAGGTGTAGCAGCAGCAGTGGGGGGGACTCCAGGGCTGCAGCAGGAATGTGATTTACTTGACCAGCAGTGGGGGGAGAGGTGGAAACCAGGTGGAAATCTGCTGAAATCAAATCAGCAACGAGCCAAGAGCTGCCAGGGTTGGGAGACATTGGGGTTTGGGTAGGGCGAGGGGTGTTTTCTTTCTGTCATGCCTCCCCCATCTTGCTTAGAGCACTGCTTTTCTCTCTTGGAGGTGCATCGACCAGAAGTTCAAGCGGTGCCCACCCCTGCCCAGCACCAGTGTCATCATTGTGTTCCATAACGAAGCCTGGTCAACGCTGCTGCGGACAGTGTACAGTGTCCTGCACACCTCCCCGGCCCTCCTGCTGAAGGAAATCATCTTGGTGGACGATGCCAGCACGGATGGTGGGTGGGAGCTGAGGCAGGATGCAGGGAAATGATGAGCATCTTTCCATCCCTGGGAGCAGTGGTTCTGAGCCACTCACAGGAGAAGTGGCTCAGGCTGAGTCTCCAAGCAGCCCAGGATGTGCAGGACACCTCTTCCAAGTTGTTTTGCATCCACCTGACAGCGCTGTCGGGGTTTTCCTCTTCTCCAGCACTGCTGTTAACCCAGCCCTGGAGGAAAACAGGGCGTTCCTCCCATAGCCTGCACACACTCATCTGCCAGCCAGCTTGCCTGCCGGGCTGCAATCCTCATCAGCTACACCCAGAGCAAAGGAACAGCATGGTTCAGCCTTGGGGCACTGGAGAGGAGAGGACTTTGCCCTCACCTTGGAGATAAATGCTCCATTCCCACCCACTGCTGGCTGGGCTTCCAAGGAGCAGAAACCTCGGGATGGTGCAGGGCTTCATCACATGAGTTGGACTGGGGGGTCCCTTCCCAGGACAGGTCTCTGGACATCCCAGCTCTTGCTTGGCCATTTCCAGTTTGTAACTCGGCTGCATCTGCCTGGGAAGGAGACAAATCCCAATTTCCCTCTGTGATACTTTGTCTACTGTCCCTTCCCTCAATGACAGCTCATCAGCTTGGTCATGGTGATGCTGCAGCCACAGGGCACAAGACTTTTCCACCCCTAATCATTCCCCTAATCCCTCTCTAGTGGGGAAACTCGATGGGGCAGGTGGTCTGCTCCTTTACAAAATTCACTTACTTCAGCCAAAACCACTCCTGGATGTGGGGGAAAGGAGGCTCCAGATTGGAACTGGGATGCAGGCTCTGAGCAGCAGCTGGGATGGGATGGGAGCAGCAGGATGGGCTGGTGGGGTGCAGGGCCTGGCATCTTGCCACTGCACTGGAACCAGTTACTCCTTCCCCAACAGACTACCTGAAGGACGAGCTGGATCGCTACGTGGAGCAGCTCCAGATTGTGCGAGTCGTGCGGCAGCAGGAGCGGAAAGGGCTGATCACAGCACGGCTGCTGGGGGCCAGCGTGGCCAGCGGGGAGGTCCTGACCTTCCTGGATGCCCACTGTGAGTAGCCACCACCTCCTGGAGGTCCCTGGGGAGCTGGGGGAGGGTGAAGTTGTCTCCACTCAATGGCCAAGCCTTCCCCATGCCGCAGGCGAGTGTTTCCACGGCTGGCTGGAGCCCCTCTTGTCCCGCATTGCTGAGGAGCCCACGGCTGTTGTCAGCCCCGACATTGCCACCATCGACCTCCACACCTTCGAGTTCTCCAGGCCCGTGCAGAGCGGCAAGCAGCACAGCCGCGGCAACTTCGACTGGAGCCTGACCTTCGGCTGGGAGCTCGTCCCACCCCAGGAGAGGCAGCGCAGGAAGGATGAGACCTTCCCCATCAAGTGAGCCATCACGGCACGGAGCTTTGTCCACTTCAGAGCTGGTGTGATGGCAGCAGAGCTTGAATGAGTCCTGGGACTGCTGCCCGAGCATGCGGGGGGCTAAGGGAGGGACAGCCAGGGCTGGCAGAGGAGAAACCTCCCCTGGGGTTTGGTGAACGTGGAGCCATAAAGGACCTTTTGCAAAAGCAGCTTTGAGTTGCCTCCAGCCACCTCCCTGCTCCTGTAGAGTCTCATTAAGGGATTCAGCTCTGTCTCCAGTCTTCTCACTCTTGGATACCCAGCTCCCTGGGTGCAGTGTGGGCACCTGTGCTGGCACAGCAGCAAGAATGTGTCACCTGTGTGTTGGACTGCACAAAACCACCAACTTTTATCCCTTTCTTTTGCATGTGGAGAATCGCTGAAGCCTTCTTCCTGCTGCAGCTCT
The DNA here is from genome assembly GCA_013396975.1 of Bucco capensis. NCBI lineage: Eukaryota > Metazoa > Chordata > Aves > Piciformes > Bucconidae > Bucco > Bucco capensis. The sequence continues at coordinate 3,626 of VWZO01018682.1, read as the reverse complement.
CTGTCAGGGCTCCCAGCAGGAGACAGCCTGCCTAGCCCTGGCCAGCAGCAGGGGCTGCCTCTGCACACAGGTCACCCGGGAGACATCCACATCTCCATAAAGGTCCCTTTGACCCTGAGCCAGTGGCCTGGCTGCTGGCAGCATCTCATCTCCTCCTCTCTGCTCGGCAGGAACACAGCAGCTCACTGGAGCTTGCTTTTTTTCCTTTTTGTTGTAATTTTTCCTGAATAAAGGCAAGTTTCTGTTCCAGCTTCTTCTGAAGATCAGATGGAAAAGATTAGAGCAGCCAGAGGAGTGGCTGGGACGCTGGCCGCTGCGCTCTAATCTCCCCTTCCTTTCAGTGATAGATTTTCAGTAACAATATCCCTTTCTGCTTTGAATTGAGAGCCAGCGAGGAGGCCACTTGGTGTCACGCTGCCACTGCTGCCTCTGTCCCCTCCTGGCAGCCAAGTCCTGCCCCTCTGCCAAAGCCACCACAGCAGGGGCATAGCTGGCTGTTGCAGGGAGATGGGGGCACGCAGCTGCAAATTGCTCACACCCGCTCTGAGGGTTGTGATATTCCCAACATTTAGACTTCTTCTTTTCTGTCTGTATTTTAACCCTACTTTGTCCCCCTTCTCCCTCCCCTCTAGGTCCCCAACTTTTGCTGGAGGCCTCTTTGCCATCTCCAGGTCCTACTTTGAGCACATTGGCTCCTACGACGATCAGATGGAGATCTGGGGTGGCGAGAACGTGGAGATGTCCTTCAGGGTAAGGATGAGTTAGCACCACCTTCAAGGGGTGTCTTCAGGGATACTCCTTGTTGTGGAGCACATTGGGGTTGGATCACTCACATCCCAGGCGTTGCCTCCTCCATAGGTATGGCAGTGTGGAGGTCAAGTTGAGATCATCCCTTGCTCCATTGTGGGTCATGTCTTCCGTTCCAAAAGTCCCCACACCTTCCCCAAGGGCACCCAGGTGATCTCCAGGAACCTGGTCCGCCTGGCAGAGGTCTGGATGGATGACTATAAGGAGATCTTCTACAGGAGGAACCAGCAAGCTGCACAGATGGCCAGAGAGGTACTGAGCACACTGGTGGGCTTCTAGCTGCCCTGAGGAAGCTCAATCCCGAGCAGAGGGAGAAGGTGGGCTCAGCCTGGGTGTGGGAAAGCAAATGCAGGTAGAAAGATGTAGCCAAAAAGCTAATTTTCACCTTTTTTTTTCCTATTTGACCATAATCTTTTCTTGTAGAAAAACACTGATTTAAAAAACATCCTGGTTTTTTTACAATGCTAAAACTTGTGAGCACCTCAAGCCTGGGGGCACCTGCCAGGGACCAGGGTGTCTTGCAGACCCCAGCACTGATCTGGGTCCTGGGCAAGCCATGGTAGGCATTGAGAAGGCCAGGAGGACCTCTCTGCTCTGAGCCCTGGCTCAGGAGGGTTTGTGCTTTTCCCTTGCTGGCTTCAGAGGTTAGTTTAATCTTCTCCCGTGGCTCTGTTGATAGAAGACATACGGTGACATCGCACAGCGGCGCAGGCTGAGGGAGCAGCTCCACTGCAGGAACTTCACCTGGTACCTGCAGAACATCTACCCAGAGATGTCTGTCCCTGACCTGACTCCAACCTTCTACGGAGCGGTGAGCACAGAGTGCCCAGAGCACCCCCCTGGGCATGGTCCTTGGCTGGAAGGAGCCATGACAGTGAAGTCCCCAAAGGTTGGGATGAGGGATTTGCATGTAAAGCAGTGTGCTGCAGGAGTTGGGTCACTGTGCTCCTCAGCAGCCTCTGGGGCCAGCTGGGGCTCTGGCTGACTGTGAAGGAGCTGGAATCTGGCAGAGCTGGTTTGGGGCAAGTTACGGGGTGGGAGACCTGCAAGGACATGGCATGGGTTTAAATTGGGCAAAAGAGCTGAAAGGTTCTGTGAGCACCATGTCAGCATTGCCACACACAGGGTGGACTTGAAAAACCAAGCTGCAGAGGGGCAGGGCACCGAGCTCCAGCTCCAGAATGGGGCTGGAGCTGCTAAAAGAAGCCCCTTTCCTCCAAGCTGGGTGTTGAGTCCTCCTCCTCAGCCAGGAGTGGGTCAGACACGGTGATGGCCAGGGTGAAGCTGGGTGCCAGCTCCCATCCAGGTTTTCAGTCACCTTTGTTTCCTGGAACCTCGTCCCAGGCAGCTCTCACCTTTGACTCGGTGGGATGGAGATGTTGGCACGAGTGTTCCTCAAGTCCTGGAAAGGACAGGGGATCCGGACATGGTTCCTGGGTTGTGTTTGCACAGCAATAATTAAGTGCACTGCAAAGGTCAATCCCAGGGTGGGTGCCTAGCCTGGGACTGCAGTGCCCAGCTCACCCTCCTGTCCCTTTGTCCTCCCCCTGGCAGATAAAAAACGAGGGCACCAAGAGCTGCCTGGACGTCGGTGAGAACAACCACGGTGGGAAACCACTCATCATGTACCCCTGCCACGGCATGGGTGGCAACCAGGTGGGCACTCATCAGCCCCTGCCACGTGCCCCTGCCACAACCCTGCTCTTTGTCCCCGGGGAGTTCCTTTCTTGGGTGCAACAGCGTGATGTCCCCTCTCTGCTCCTGGCCCCAGTATTTTGAGTACACAAGGCAGCGGGAGCTGCGGCACAACATCGGCAAGGAGCTCTGCCTGCGAGTGAGCTCAGCTGCGGCTGAGCTGGGCAGCTGCCAGTACCGAGGGAAGCACGGGCGGGTGCCAGCCAGCGAGGAGTGGGACCTGGCCCAGGTGAGGAGATGCAGCTCCATCCCAGGGATCACCCGAGAAGGAGGTGATCATCCCCATCGGGATGATTGCTGCTTTCCCTCAGTTGTACCCTTTCTCCATCCCAGCCACACCAAGGAGCTGATACTTTCTCTGTTCCTGGCAGGACCGGCTGATCAGAAACGCAGCATCTGGGACATGCTTGACGGCACAAGGGAAGCACCCAGTGATGGTTCCCTGCAACCCAGCAGACCCCCACCAGCTCTGGTCCTTCACCTAGGCAGAGAGCAGAGCAGCCCAAGACCCCAGCCCTTGACAAGCATGCTCAGGAAACCAGCATCCAAAAAACTTTCCCTTTTTGTTATTTAAGAGGTGAAAGCCTTAAATATGCTGTATTCCTTTGTTGCCTTGAACTACATCCTGTGCCTCTGGAGCTGGGAAGCCTGGTGGGCAGAACACAACCGAGCCCAAAAAGCAGGGACTGTAGAACCCTGAAGAAGCAATTTGGTACCTGGCTGCTGCTCATCCTTCCCCTCCCTGGATCCAGCCAGAGACTCCTAAATTCATATTGTGCATTGAACAACACTGAAGTGCCACTCAGCACGAGAACCTCCAGCCAGTGAGGAGGAGGAAGGTGCCTGGCCACGCGGCTCATCCTGCTGGAGGAAGGATCAACCTTTGCCATGGCACCATGAAAGCAAGGGAACCTCTCCAGTAGTGCCCAGGGGCTGCCAGGGTCCAGCCCTCACCTGCCATGGCACTGCCAGCATCATGCCTCCTGCTGCCAAGAGGGGAGAAGTTGCAGGCTGTCTGCCCTGGCTGCAAGGCTGCAGGGGGAGGGGGAAAGTAGATTCTTTTTTGTTGTAACTATAATTGCGAGTGCCTGGGCTCCTCCCTCCCCTGGGCTTCTCCAGGCCCC
>VWZO01018676.1:0-12670 GCA_013396975.1 Bucco capensis | reverse complement strand
TAACTGTTCTATGATTCTATGATTTTATAATAGGCAGAAAGACAGATGCTGGATTCCAGCTCTGTTCGTGGAACTCCTGCCTAGGAGCCTTTCCTCTCCTCTTTTTCCCATTTCACCTTCTCTCTTACCATTCCTGCAGACTCCCTGAACTTGTAATACAGAAGAGAAATGATGGTATCATTCTCCACAAACTATTCCCAGGGTTATACTTATCTCTCATCTTCTAGCCTTAGAGCTCTTTCAGGTTGCTTCCACCTGTCTGAAAAACTAAGCTGGCTGTTTTCCATTTCACATGTCAACATATTTGATTTTTTACTTGCTTTTCTTTATTATGCTAATGGATATATGAAAGTAATATGATTTCTGCACTGGCAGCTAGTAGATCCCTGAGAAAGTGAAGGGACAAGGCAATGTTAAATGTGATAACTCGAAATTTCAAAAGTGACACCACAAAAAAGCATGATGCAGTTTTATCTTTGCCAAAAAGCATGTACGAGTTTAGCAGTTCTATTTCTCTTCAAAGAAAGACTTCAGCCAGTCTGTAAAGATGGATCATAATAAGTGAAGCATGAATAAAATCTGTCTTATCAATCTAAATTCCATTTATTCTATAGTACTGAAAGGGAGTGAAAGAGTATAGCTGTTTGCCACTTCATCTTTTTTTCATAAAGTCTGAGCATTCATGATTTTTCATTATGTGAAATCCTATCTTCCATTCCCTTTGATTCATGTAATCCTTATGGTCACAGATGAAAGCTTACAAATGTGGGGCATGTCCCAAAGTCTCAGAATTAAGAAGCTACTACAAGCATTAAAAACCCTTAAATGTTTTTGTTTCTTGACTTTCTTACTCAGCTTATATGTTGCATAAGCCTGGGGCTTAGGACAGTACTGCAACACAGGTAAACTTAAATGCATAAATATCTTTACAATACCAGTGAAATGGTTATGGTTTAACATTTAATTGGGAAAACATATAACTCATACAAAATAATAGCACATTGCATTTCTGTAGTAACTTCCTTCTTTTCTTTTTTTCTAGGTTAAGAATAGGGTTTCTGACAGGTCCCAAGCCTCTTATTGACAGAGTTATTCTGCACATTCAGGTTTCAACAATGCACACCAGCACTTTCACACAGGCAAGTATCAAACTACCAACTGAATTGTATTTAGAAAAGATAACATATTCCAAGCCATAAGAAGCCACAAACAACAGTTTTTCACTTTCAGAGTTGGTCTGCACTTTTGCAGATTTCTTTATAGTAAGAACATACATTGTCAGTTGTGCCAAAGGAATAGACACCACCATAGAAATGGCAACCAGAGCTAGAGGGTGTCTCAGTGCATGTAAAACAGAACTAACATGCCCTAAGATTTAAAATACTTTATATGTCTTGCTANGTTACAGTTCTTGACCCCCCTGTCCAGAGATGCCGCGATGATGATCTACAACTGCACATGCGCGGGGTTTCGATTCTCTCTCTTCCTTATCAGTTCCTCGGCTCCTCCTGGCAAATTCTTTCGGGGGGGAAAGAGTTCAGCTACTGAGTCTTTCTTCTTTTAAAGAAACAGTGTCCATATCCAAATTCAAAAGTTCAAAAGGGAACATGACGTACACTCTTAAATTTTAATCACTCCAGGACAAATAGGTTCACTTGAAGAGCCTCAGTGTAAAGCATACATTGGAAGAAGCACTTAAATGTTTTTTGTTGTTGTTTTATTTTCATTCTACTTTGTAATTAGAGTAATACTGGCAGCCCACAAAGCAGTCTGCCAACTACATCCCCTCTATGGTTAGTAATAAGGAGAGAAGACATCAAGCAAATCTAAATACAGCTTCTATCTTCCAGCTCCATTGTTTGTTATAGAGGCAATATTAAAGCAGGGAGGCTGATATGGGCAGGAAAGTAATGCAATATGCATTGCCTTCCTTTTTCTCTCTGATTACCATATTTACTTCTCCATCTGTTTTTCCCTCTCCCTACCCCAGCTTTTGAACACTGCCATGATCCTTGGAGACAGCAGTAATGTGGACTACAATGGCCTGTTGCTGCTTCTGTTTATAAAGGGCTCCAAGAGACCTTGCATGCAATTTCTTGCCTGTGGAATTTTGAATAATGTATCAGGCTATATATCTTTTGATGACTTCAATACAGTCCTATTTAAAATATGGTGTTAATGATGCATTTTATTTCTTTAGATTATGATATCACAGCTGCTTCAGCAATGGGGAGAAAAGGGTTTCTTGGAGCATATAGACAGGTAGGGTCATGTTATATGCTGAATCCCCTCATCTGTCATTCTGCTTCTTGTTACCTACATAAAACCCTTTGCAGTAAACAGGTCAGAGGAGGTGCATCAGGATTAGGCCAGGTGGATAATCCAGGTCACCAAGACTGACAGAATTCACATGAGAGTCCTGAAGGAGCTCTGTGTGAAGTTGCAGACATGCAAGTCAGGACATGTAAGCTACCACTACAGACTGACAATCTGCCAGTCAACTAGTATGGTTATTACACAGCTCCCATCTGAAGGGAACTGGAGAGGATCCTGCGATCTCCAAGTCAGTGAATAAAGCTTTCGTTCCTACCAAAGCAGTAGGATTTATATACAAAGGCTAAGATCACTAAGAACATCATCTATTGTGAAAGACTCAGCAGAGCTTCTTTAAAGGGAGGTTTTTGCCTCACTAACTCAGCAGGGGTTCATCCTCTTAACATCCATAATCTAATGATTATGAATCCTGATGGAAAAAAATACAGAGAGCAGTGAGGTTCATCTACACTCACTAAATGTTGCCTTCATCACCACTCTTGGAGCCAGAGCACTGGGCTAAGGTCTAACTCAGCAAGGCATGTCTTACTGAGTGAGATGCATTTGTTTTTCATTTGTTATGATGGAGAAGTATAGTTTCTTTGAGTATCCATACTTCATTTCAGATGCCATTGAAACTCCAAGCTTCCTACTTCTGTAGGAGTGTGCTACTCTATGTAGAGGCTTATAGGAGGAACGTAGGCAAAGCATGGAAAAAGTTCTTATATCTCACGGTAACAGCAATTTTGGTGCCCAAGCACCTCTCTGTTGTCCATACTGTAAATAGCAGTATTTTAAAAAAAAAAAAAAAAAGAGAAAAACCCAGAGCACACACCCCAGCCCTACCTTTGCCTTCTTTTAAGGGTTAGGACAATAAAGATAGGTTTTGCAGAGAAATCTGGACAACACTTTAGCTCAACTTTCAGCGGTTCAAAAAACATACTCTAAATGCCTCTCTTCACTTACCTTCTTCTCAGAGGCCAAAAGGCATCCTTGCTCAAGCCAGAAGACTGTTCTTCCTCTTGAGCTAGTGAAAACAGTACTGCAGTAGAGTAGCTGCATCCCTTTATAATCTTCTAATCTCAGCTGTCAGGTGACTTTTTGATGAGGCCCAACAACTGACTGCAATCTCAGGTGATTTCATTTGGACAAGGTTGACTTGTTAGATGATGCTTTTGAGCAGAAGCTAGCATGTTGTTTAGAGCAGCTGTATTTCTGTGCAAGTCTTGTCTTACTAACACTTAAAATTTCATACCAACGTGAAAGTACAGTGCTAACAGAAAGGCAAAAAACTTGCAGCAGAATTTATGGTGTATTGAATACTGTGAGATTTACCATTTCTTGTAGAATGTAGTAATTGGTATGGCTGAGTCCCAAAACTATATAAGCTTTTGGTGGCATTGATATTTGTCTATCAGATGTAACAAAATACATCCAGAAATCAAAGCTATTGGTTCGGAGAGTATATTAAAAAATATATAAATGTAAAAATATGCAAATTACTAAATATGTTTTCTCTACAGACATGGGAACACACTTGCATCTGCTTTATGAACTGTGTATCAGGCATTTCTCTTGTGCCTCCCATTGCATGGCTCTCTGATTTTATGTCAATAAAAGCTACTGCACAAGACTTGTCCACAATGAAACTTGGTTTAGGGTCATTTTCCCTGTAAGAGGTTGAATTATTTTTTTTTACTTGAAGTGTGAAGGAGATAGGTTCAAAAGTTTAGGAAAGGGGAAGCTGTCAAAAAGTCATGGCAGGTTTATCATATGATTTGCTTTTTACCTTATGAAATGCCATTTCCATGTGTATTTTTTACACAAATTCAACTCAAAAGCACAAATATCAAGTCTATTCTTTTGCATATGCATAAGTCTTTGATTTTATTCAGTATGCCTGTTTTGTGTGGTAAATATTGCTAACAGGACCCATATCCACTGATAGAGTTCCCATGATGTATGTAAAGTTTAAGCAGCAGCCGTGCAGGCACTTCCTCTGTCTGGTTGATCAGCACTTTGTTGGAGACACACTAAAGCGTTTAAGACTTCTCTGATACATATTCAAAGTTTTATACACACAGTTTTATACATTCAGTGTAGATTTTATACCCATTTTATATCCCATCTAGGATATGCTCATATTTCTGTTAAATGTGCACTTAAGTTGTTCAAGTAGAAAAGCTTTGTTTCTGCCTTTGGAAACAAATAGACTCTGAAGCACTGTGAGATCATGACTTTGAATTGATTATGTACTTTCAGAGTGGTGGAGTTCTACAGGACCCAGCGGGATGCAATGCTCATTGCTGCTGACAAGTGGTTAAAAGGTCAGTGAGTGCAACACAGCTAATGACTTCAACTTTTTTCTACCTATTTATCATCTTTGTGTTCAAGAAAAATCACTGAAGTTCTCTTGACTCAAGTGACAGATAGGCACTATAAGCAAATCAATGATATTAAATATTAAGCTTAGGACAAATTATCTAGTGCTGTTGTTTTCATGGTTTTCTAGTGGGACAAGGAGATGGTGATGAGAAAAAAAGCTCACCTCATTACTGTATAAAGCAGTTTTGCAAAGAGCATATATTTCATTTCACTATGTTCTTATACTTTTTATGTTTAAAATCTCTGGTTTCTTTGTCAGAAATCAATTTCAGATGTCCCCTTTTGTGGTTCATCATGGAGCACAGAAAGAATTTGATCAACAGTAATGCAGTTACAGTTAGTGATTCACTCCTTTTAGTCAGTCTAAGTGGAATCGGCAATAACTGCTTAAGAACTGGCACCTACCTTGGATGGTACTTCCATGGGACATGGGTACTTGGGCACCACACAGTTGTTAATATACTTTCTCTTGCTAATTCCCAGTTTGTAGATATGAAGTATTTATTTCCTACATGAATTTGAACAACCATGACTTATTGACCTAGGTGGGCCCTCAATTTCCCAAGTATCAAAATAGTGTAATAGCACTGGGCTACATTAAAGTGTATTGTGAGAGTATACTCTTGTAAAAGAGTATATTCTAAAAGTGTATTTTCTAGTAATAGGACCCACAATGTTACAGAAGACAGATCTTTATTTTGCAGATATGTAATTGTTAAATATACCAAGGATATATACCAGATATACCAAGGAAGAAATGGAGAAGATAAGTCAGATATACAGTTACTTCAAAAATATGTCCAAAACCAGATAAAGAACTTTAGGTAAACAAAAGGTATACAGTAAGTCTACAAACACAATTGAAGATAGAATTCCTCTGTAAGTCTTTCCATCCTCCTAATAACTGCTAGGCTCTCCTTTGGGGAAAAATCTATAATCACTGTAACTTAAAACAGTTTTGTGATTTGCTACACTTTAAACCATATTGATAGTCAGTGTGATATTAAGTAAAATCATTTTAGATTGTTTACTTGATTTGAAAGTAATCAAAAAATACAGTTTGTTAATGTTTGGGATTTCTGTATTTCAGAGCGATCACTTTCACAAAAAGCATTGTGGATACCTGCACAAGTGCAGTAAGACCACACAGATTTGATTAGTGGTACTTTAAATCTGGCAGGTGGCATCCCAGCTCTGTGGCCTGTATTCCCTTAGAGCTCATGGGAGCAACAAATGTACATCACTGAATCTATGATATGTCAGCTTGTTATGGTTTGAGTAAAATAGTGAGACTTACGGATTGGAAAAGGCAGAGTAGCTTCAACTACTTTTAATAGAGAGCAGCAACAGCAGACATATATATACAAATATAGATAAAGAGCCAGCACCAAGATTAACCCTCCCGCTCTCCCTTCCGATCACAATATTACCACAGCACAACTGCAAGGGAAAGCGAAAGAGGAAGCAGAGGGATCTGCCTCCTGAATTTATATGGAGCATGACATGTATGAAATGGAATACTCAGTTGGTCAGTCTGGGGTCACCTAGCTTGCTTGTTCCTTCCTCATAGGCGCGGGCTTTCAGCCTGCACACCTCCCGACTTCTCCATGGAATCACAGGAAGTTTACATTCCAATTGTTAGTTGTAATCCAAACATTTTAGGCTTAAGCTATTAGCCAATATTTTTGAAAACATACTGCCAGCTTTCAGATAAAAGCACTCACTTTTAAAGGAACCTTGGCTGGAAGCAATACTGCCTTAGCAGAATCCATTCTGCTCTAGCTGAAACCAGAACACAGCTAAAGGTGGGGCAGAAATTTCTTCCCTGATTTCCTTCTTTTCTCTCTCTCTCTCACTCTCTCTCCAGACTTGGCACAGTGGTACCCTCCTGCTGCCGGCATGTTCTTATGGATCAAAATTAAGGGTGTTTCTGATACACAGCAGCTGATCATGGAAAAAGCTTTGCAGAAAGAAGTATGACCTATGTTTTAATGGCTTATGATGTTAAAATGAAACGAGGGAAGGATAAGATAAATTTACCGTATCTGTCTGCACATATGCGCACAGACAAAAAAAATCAAGGGAACTTGCTGCACACTATTATTGAGTCTGCAAGTCAGGCACTGTCACATAGAGACTCATTAACAAAATATTTTCATGTCTGTATTCATATTGTTACTTAATCGGCTTAAATTTAAAATGTTATGTAATACAATGTCACAAATACATAAAATATAAATATAAGCATAGTATTAATGTATGTACCTACATGAATGATGGCTGTTCACTGTATCTTTTTAATAAGGGAAATTGTGATTCTATTCCAACAATTAAGGAGAGCCTGCACTGTGTACTGACTAAACTACACTCCACCTTACTAGTGCTTCTAAACACAGTGTTGATAAGTCAGACCTGGTAGCCCACCAGCCTACATAGCCAAAACCTAAGACCTCTTTGATTTTGTTATAAAATGTCTAACTCCAGGTTGCAACCTTTTGGCTTCTCATTTTGAAGAGAAGAAGAGAAGAAATACATTAACACTGTCTTCTGATACCAGTGTTTCAGCAGTGAGCCTTCTCGAATTTAACTTAGCGTAGTGTTTTAAAACTGCAGAAGTGGCGATAACTAGGTGGCTGATTTTTCTTAGGTGTTACTGGTTCCTGGAGGAGCGTTCAATATTGATAGTTCAGAGCCAAGTTCATATGTCCGAGCCTCCTTCTCTCTGTCTTCTCCAGCCCAGATGGATCTGGTAAGTAAGATTCTTTTTTCCTCCCACATTCTTATCAAGACAGTTTCTCACATAATGATGCTCCCTTATTTTTATTTCCTTGTCTTTATGTATTTTCTTGAGTGTAGCATTTTTAAAGTACATAGGTGATTAAGCAGTAATTCCGAAGCAGTATTAGCTGTTTCTTAGGCAAGATACTTACACCCAAATGACCTTGAAAAGTACCAAATTTTTAGAACCACTTACAGTTTTTCTGTGTATCTCATACATGTAGAGTCTCACACTTAATCCTCCCAGACATTATTCATAAAGGCTCTTACTGAAGTCAGAGTACGTTTTGCTATTTGCTTTAGCATTAGCAGGCATCACATATCTTTTATTTTCCAGACTTTCCATTCCTGACATTTAATTACCTGTTTGCTTTTGTGTTTGTGTGTGTTGTCAATCCTTTATAAGAAAGACTATTGTTTTTCTTTCATATAAATGGCATACATGTTGTATTTCTTTTCTCAGAAACTAATCTTCTATGTATTTTAGGAACTTTGGGATATTATTTGGCTGTATCCGTAAAATCAGTGAGAAGATAGACATTTATTTGTACAGATTTAATACCCATTTGATTAGGTTGCTTGAAACAGTTCAGTATTTATAATTGTACTTTCATTCAGTTGTGAAGATCTATACCTTTGGAGCCTCTAGACCCTTACATTCAGATAAAAGAGATACTCTTCCAGGGATCACTAGTTGTATTAAAAGCACAACTGTTTAGTTGCATCCTATTCTGAATAACCTTTGAACATCAGTGTATGTATTATTCTGTTTCAGAAAACTCTGTCTTTTATTTTCTATCAGAGAAGTGGAAGCTTTGTCCCCTCAAAGCCCATACATGTTACAAAAGTAAAACAGAGAATTTCAGCAGAATTTTGCAGTATAAAATGCTGAGTTTGTATATGGTTAGGATGATTTTAGTAGCTTTACAGGTATGGTATGTTGCCTATTTAATGATGAAATATAAACATGTAACTTATTTGTGTCATTGCAGGCTTTCAAGAGACTGGCTGACCTTATAAAAGAAGCTTTGTGAAAAAGCTAAATGAAGCTCTTGCAGCAATCAAAATCATCTCCAGAAAATATTTATTAACATTTGGGTTTAATCAGAACAATTCAAAAGCAGGCACAATACAGTGGATGTTTCTTTAGATCATTTCAGCAAAAAAGGCAAAAAATGAAAGAGCGAAAAACAGTTTGCTTAATTCTTTTGAAAGGACATTGCATTACTAAATTTATTCCAATTCAGAAACATTTGAAATACTCAAAACCAAAATGTTCTGTTTCCTGTCACGTCCATTGTTTTGTAAGATTTGAATTTATTTTTGTTCTACCTTTTGTTTTCCGTTTGGGTTCGGAAGCAAGGAAATCAGTTACTTAAGAAGTTGCACCTGAACTGGTCTTAGCCACTATTACTTATCTCAACTGATACATTCCTCCAACATCATATGTTGGAATTGCTTTTATGTGTCACTTTCTTTTTTTCCTGCAGCATGACATCAAGTTCTGAAGATTTGAAGATCAGTATTTAATTTTGCTTATGTCAGACCAAACTGATATAAAGATGTTAAAAATATTGAAACTGATCCAGCACAATTAGGCTATGATTACAGATCAAACTACTTGACCTAAGGTCCCTTGCAATTTGCATGGGGTTTGCAGCTCAACCTCTAATTTGTAAAAGGTTTTCTGATTGCTGTCTTCCACTTCAGTCTGTGAATAATTACTGTGTATCTGTGTTAGAAAACTCTCTGGCTTGCAAAAGCATGTGGATGTGCTAATCAAACTGCTCTCTGCTTTTAGTTTAATCAATCAGACATGGTTTTGAACAGAGAGCGTAAGTAACTGAAGAGAGGACGTAGTGGAATAGGCAATTCTCTGACACTGCCAGATGTACAAAGCAAGTAAAGTGAAAAAATAAAGAAATGTGTGATCTCTAATCCCTTCATCATTATCATCCCAAATATGTCAGACATGGCAACATGTACAAAACCTTCAGAAAGTTTGAACCGTACAGATTCTCCAAGGCTTCCCATTTTGCTTAGTGATTTGTTTTATTTACTGTTTGGACAAGAGGACTGTGGTTTTCTACCAAAAATCGAGGTGGTTGTTTCTTTATGTGCAAGTGTTCATAATTTTGAAGTAAAAATACATGTTCAAGGATCCAACCAATCCTTCAGCAGCTCAGGTAACCCAGCCAAATAAGGGTCAGGCACAACCTTGCTTAACAGAAATTTCACAAGTCATGGTTTTAGTACTAGCAATTTTCATTCTCTCTTTTCCACCTAGTATGTGACACCTTTCCACTCAGACCCATTCAGAGTACTTGGTGTGGTATCAACTTGCCTGATACTCCTGCCTGCCTTCTGCAAACATGGGGCTGAGTCTGTTATCCCACCACACCTTATCTGCAACCCAATGCACATCTCCAGGTTCCCCTCAGATCCTACCTGTCAGCAACAGGAGTGGGGCAGGCAGGCAAGCTGTGGTGCAGTGGATGAGGTCAGCCCCTCCATGGAGTCAGGCTGGACTTAGGCAGTCAGGATCCATGGGGTGTCAACAGTGTCAGGAGAACCAGCAGTCCCAGAGCTGCTCTGAGGGCACCAACACTGTCTTTGAAGACAAACTGGTCTGATGGTGATAACAGGGGGTCCAAACTGGCAGTGCCTTCTGTGCAGTACTGCTTAACAGCACGTTTTCACATTTCAACTCGGTTTCTTAACCAAGTGTAGAAATTTTGAAAGTTCTGACTTTGCATCAGTAAGGCAATTTTTATCTTGGGTTCAATTTAGAAAATAATTTTACACAATAATGAATTGATGTGTCTGTTCAATACATTTTTAGAGATGAATAAATGTAAAGGTCATTTAAGGCTGATTTTAGTTCTCAGGCAAATGCTATTGTCAAATAGCATTTGACAATATAATAATATAATATTTGACAATATAATAATATATATAATATAATATATATATAATAATATAATATAATAATATATAATAGTATTGTCAAATACTAGTGTCATATTATTCATCCATCCAAGAACAGATAACTTCTCTCATTCATAGCTGAGTTTAAACCACCTGATGCAAGTGACACGCTCTGTCATTGGGGAAGAGAAGATACAGAGGAAGGAAAGGGCTTGGTGTGGTAAGCACATCCTCTGATGTTGCCTAGGTAAGGGGCAGTTGTGGAAGAGAGCTTACAGCAGTGCTAGAGAGCTGCCTAACACATGGGGAGCTCAAGGCCAGCTGGGTCTCCAAATTTAACTTCTGAGTGGGCAATAACCTGCCTGTTCTGTTTTACCTACATTTTGGTTCCACTAGATTTTCAAGCTTTTGGTAGACATGATGCCAAAAATTCTGGAAAATAGGCACTTGACACAGAGTGAGTGGAGAAAGATAGAGTTACCTTGGAATTCCACACCTTCGATCTTTGAACGTGGATGCGCGCACCCGCCCCAAGGGATTACACCTTTTATAGATTTTATTAGTAATTAACATATTGATATCTATAGCCAACCCTGGCACTAGGTTTCCCAATGGCCCAACCCCGGTGGTCTTCAGCTCAGCCCCTCAGATAAGGCCCACGTGGGGCTTGGCCCTCTTCTGCTGTTTTGTCTTCAGGCTATCTGCAGGTTGCTTCTTCAAAACATCATGTCTTTGGCGGGGCATGGGAAAGTCTGAGATAGTCCCTCAGGAACAGGCCTAGTGGCTTCTAATATGTGAACAATCCAGGAAGCTTCATATAATTCTAAACAGTCCTAAAATTCTACAGAACACACTTAAATATTTAGGCATCAAACAAAAAAACAGCTAGAAATTCTGAACAAATAGCCACTATACATAACCCAAACAATTCTGTTGTACAAGAGACATAAATCTCAACTCATCCTACACACAATAATGTGTGAACATGTTGTTCCACACATTTAGACTGGTGTGATGCCTCCCACTTCTGCTTTGCAACTTTTACAGATATATCAAGGGGAAGCAGTTCTTCCCTGGGAAAATGGAAATACTAACTATAACAACTTCAACATAATTCCTAGGCTTCTGCATAAAATACACAAATTTTAGATCCACACTGGTCATTGATCTGAATGATTAGAGAATAATTGAGAAAAAAAAAGATTTTTATGGGGAATTCATTAGAAGAAAGAACATGTGTGTATGTAATATGACAGTTCTGATGGTAAACTGCAAACATGCATAGAATAATTTTATCTAAGTGAATGTCAGTCACTGAACATCAGTGATGGCATCCAATGGTTTATAGAGTTGTTGTAGAAAACACTTGGTTTTGTTTTGAGGGATTTTCCTCTAAATTCTGAAGTTTCATTTTCAACTTCATCCTTTAATTTGCTCTGTGTGGAACCTTGTAGCCTATGGATCTGCAGGATTCTCAGTTCTGCCTCTTCAATCTGGATTGTGATACACTGTGACAAATATTGAAAAGAACTCCACTGAGCTGTGTTGGTGCATGCTCTGTCTTATTTTGTTTACTATTTAATAGCAGTATTTGAGCAGCCCACTGTAGACTGTGTCTTAGATGGGAACAGAACGATTGCAGTGTTTGAACTGTAATAATCTGAATGATAACAGTTCTGTGAATACAAAGAAAAAATAAATTGTCATTCTTCTAACACTGCTACCAGGAATACCAGTACCTCACTTTTCTTTTAATGGCTGTGGAGCTATTGTGTAATTCTGCAAAGCTCAGATATCACCTTGGGAGAAGGAAAGGGTCTTGCTGATTCTTTTTGAGAAAAAATATTCTTGAAATGTGTGAACAGGTCTGACTGCTGACAGAATACTCCCTGCTAGCTGCACAGAATCTGGAGAATATTTTTTTTTTTTTAGTATTTGCAACTTACATTACATCAGAGCTGTATTGATAAAGCAATTGAATTGAATATGCTGTGATGTGACCTAGAAAAAAATAACATGAAGATACTTCTGTTCCCTGTTTTACACAGGACTTTGAACTTTCTCTACATTTGGCTAATGATGAACTTTGAACCTATACAAGGTTCAAAGATTCAAAATATTTTCATGCACTTTCCCCCCAAAAATCAGGCATTAACAGAGAATACCACTGGCCTGGCCCAGGATTTTAATTCCTGCTAATTCTATGCTGGGACTTCTAACCAGATCCATCTTGAGATATGTCCTGGTTTGGGAGGACAAATTCGGA
>VWZO01018662.1:0-40456 GCA_013396975.1 Bucco capensis | reverse complement strand
GAAGGATAGGGAGCTGCTGGAGAGAGTCCAGCACAGGGCCACCAATTATTAAAGGAGTGGAGCATCTGCCCTATGAGGACAGGCTGAGAGAGCTGGGTCTCTTCAGCCTGGAGAAGAGGAGACTGAGAGGGGACCTCATTAACGTTTATAAATCTGTTAAGGGTAAGCATCGGGAGGAGAGAGCCAGGCTCTTCTCAATGTCATCCAATGTTAGGACAAGAGGGAATGGGAGCAAGCTGGACCACAGGAGGTTTAGTATTAACCTGAGGAGAAACTTCTTTACAGTAAGGGTGACAGAGCACTGGAACAGGCTGCCCAGGAGGGCTGTGGAGTCTCCTTCTCTGGAGACATTCAAGAGCCGCCTGGATGCATTCCTGTGTGACCTTGTCTAGGTGATCCTGCTCTGGCAGGGGGGTTGGACTAGATGATTTTTCTAGGTCCCTTCCAACCCCTAACATTCTGTGATTCTGTGATATTTCAGTCTAAACATACCTTTTGCGATGTAAATGGATCATGAGAATTGCACACAGAAAACTGCATGTGGTGTAACTTATATGCTGTTATTAGTACTTCTATTTTCTGAAAACATTTGCTTGATGTATGTTGCAATTACATCTATGCTGTGGAAGTATAATAATGGATCACATTCATGCAGTAGACTGATGCCCTTAGGTTTGTCTTCTCCTGTCGCACAACTGATGTGGTTCAACTTGTAGCATAAATTTTTACTAACTATTCTTCGCAGTCTTCAGGTGCTAAATGATGTCCTGATTAGTAAACTTTCTTTAACACACACTTATTCTGTGCCAGGTCCAATAACAGCTTAATCACAGATAAAATTGGCCCTAATCACTAACGTCCCTTTAGCATAACCTGCTGTGTATTCCTTGTCACCATAAAAACTTCGTGCTAACTTTCATCTTCTTCATAAAAAGTAGCGATTTCCCAAATGGGCACAGTATCACAGTATCAAATGCTCTACTGAACTCCAGAGTATGTACAGTACTATATTCATAGAACTCTGCTATTTTGTGAAAGAGCTCCAACATTTTATCTACTTGGGTAAACTTCTATTTTCTCTTACTAGTTGTACCTTTACTTAGAATCATAGAATCATAGAATGGTTTGGGTTGGAAGGGACCTCTGGAGGTCATCTAGTCCAACCCCCCTGCAGTGGGCAGGGACATCCCCAACTTCCAAGTCCTAATGTTCTTCAAATTCTCTCCTAGGGCCTTGTGTTCTGTGGTGTCAGACTAAAAGGCCTGTAGTTGCTCAGGTCAATTTTTCCACTTTAAGTACAGCAATTATGTTTGGTATTCTTTAATCATATATTACCACTCTGACTTGAAATTTAAAATAGTTGTTACCAGCCCTGTAATTTCATATGCCAGTTTTTAAAATTTCTGAGATAAAGATTATCTGGGCCCACAAGTTCAATTGTATTAAGCTGAGCTTTGCATCCAATTTAGTTGTCTTTATAAGTAAGGCTCTTCTTTTGAGCAGGGAAGTGTCCCAGGCACTTACATAGGGCCCACTCATTTACCGTAGATCGCTTTCCTGAATGATACCAAAGGTCAAGCGTTTCCAGATCTTCCAAAGTCCTTGTAACAAATCGAGTTTCTTACAGCATAACAAACATACTTTGAAACCTTTACATGCTGTTCTTTTTCTTTTCTAGAAGTGCCAGAAGCTGCAAATCACTCTCTGGGTACTTCCCATCACAGCAGCACTGCATCTGTTTCAAGTGTGGCAGACCAGGTATAATACTAGGCAATTCACATTATTTTTATCCTTTAATTTAAAGTATTATTTCCACCCATGCCCCCTTTCTAAGTAAAACCATACTCCTTTTGTAGAGGTTATCCATGTCCCCTCTTGCAGTGAAGATTTTCTGTAGCAAAAGTAATGCTGGTTTTCATAAAAAAACCCCAAATCTTAGAACAGATAGCATAAGAGAGTTTTAACAAAGTGTAGAAAAAAAATGTGAACAGCATTATACTAAAACTTGGTACTCTACCAGTCACTTTAAACAAAACCTGAAAAAGCTTCTTAGTTTCAGGTCTTGCTGACTCTACAGTTCATAATACTTTGACATCATTTGAAACAAGAAAATCTGTGGTTATGTACTTAAGTCTAGTCTTTGATAGATTTGACTATCAAGAGCTTTTAATTGCTTACATTTTTTCTAATTTATAGTTGTACATACTATGTCCTGAAAAAAATAAAGTGCACCAAACAGATAAAATGAAGCCATCCACAGCTATCAGCATTAGGCTATATTGATGTGATGTGCTAAGATATCCCAGAAATCTGTAGGAGGAAACAGAGATACTCTGCTGACTGGCCCAAAACAGCAGGATGCAGAAGGTAGAATGACTTTTATGAACACTGCCCTATTTATTACAGTTTGAGGTGTCAGGAAAGTTTTAAGAACCAAGTAGATGTCACTGCTGCCTCTCTCAGAGGACGCTCTGAGATGTTTTAGTCTCTTGC
This sequence comes from Bucco capensis, assembly GCA_013396975.1. Taxonomy (NCBI): domain Eukaryota; kingdom Metazoa; phylum Chordata; class Aves; order Piciformes; family Bucconidae; genus Bucco; species Bucco capensis. Next base: position 37,963 of record VWZO01018662.1, on the reverse strand, counting down.
AAGTCCTGCTCTTTCTGTTCCTTTAAACAGACCTCTTCTCATTACAGCCAATGCTGTCAGTTTTACAACCAATTTTTTTTTCTGTGTTTCACTGCAACATTAAACTTTGGGTAATATAACCAAATGTAAAGTTATTTTCATTTCAGTGCTATTCCCCTTACTTGCATTTTGGATGGAGACTACAAAATGCAGAAAGCCATTCTTATTAACCTAGTAGTCACAAATGAGGTAGAAATATTTCTGCTGAGTGCAAAACAAAGACTCTATATTATGCAGAGCCAATAACATTAAATGTTCTAAAGCCTGACATGACAAAGATGACAGTGATGATCACAAAGGACTTGACGTTCTGGAAAAACTTTTAACAGTATGTCTTACTGGATATTTATTATAAAAATTGCTTTCAAATAAACAATCCAGCAGACACTATAAGCAGCTTGTAACAATTACATTTGCAGCTTTTATGTAACAGCCATGGGCAAAACTAGAGATTAATAAAACCTCCATGTCACTTTTTTTTTTAAAGTATTAACTGTTAGTGTATTTTCTGACCAATTAAGTACAGTGGTATCATTTGGTGTACCATCCTGCACAATACAGGTGCTTGCAGACATGATTCGTGCCCATAAGATTACTGCGTTAAAAATGCCAAGCCATCCTCCAGTTGAACCTGATGACTTTCCTCAGGGTATCTTTCTCTCCTCTGTCATTTATCAGCCTTCTAGCACACACTTGTTACCACTGTTTTAAAATAACAGCTTTAATTTGTCCTATGTCTATCACTTTGCCAGGGAGCTCCTGGCAAAAATTCTCTAAATTCTGTGTTTTCTAAAGTGGTCTGCATTAGATTTCTTCACAGCTGTCATTACTTAGTAGCAACTCCCCTACGAGGCTTTATTCTTTATTATTATCATTATTATTTTACAGGTGAAACACTTTCTCTCTTTCTAGGATGCTGGTGTTCACAGTAAAGCATGGTATGCTGCTACCTGCGATAGGAAAACAGCAGAAGATGCATTGTACCAATCAAACAAGGTAGGACACTTTTAAAGCATATATATTTTACTAAAAATCAAAAGACAACCAGAAATAGATTCTAAGAATGTTAGTTGTATTCTGGACGTATCAGAATACTGTGCCATTCAAGTACTTTCAAATATGAAATTGTTGTGGTGAAACCATGTAACTGTGGTTTCCACCCTGAGACAAAGTTGCATTAGTGTAACACAAGGACTGGTACACTGCAGAGAAAGCCATTACAGAATAGAGAGCTGAGGAAGATCTGATAGCTCACATGCATCCATTAAAACAGAAGGCAAAGTTCTGTGACTTTAAATGACCTCAACCACTGTCCAATGGCTCACATAAAAACAGCTACTATTTGGAAAGGCTGATGCTGCTACTTATTTTGAACTAAGTACCCTATGCATTTAGGTATTTGGAGAATTTGAGTTCTCACAACTCCTTTGTGTACAAAAGGTACTGTCACAGAACGGAACAGTAACATGTAGAGTTGCATCCTCAGTATATTTCCACTCTTGCCTACCTACACAAAGCAGGATAAAGGAGCAGAGCACTGGGGCTATAACCAGTGTAGGCTATTGCTAGCTAGTGAGCACAGGGCTACAGTGTCAATAACTCTAAATGCTTCTTTGTAAGAGAATGGTTTACAGTTCTGGAAAAACAGTATTTCTACCTCTCACTACTTTCTTGCCTACCTACTGCCACTGATAGTAACTTAATTTCCTATAATCCATGGAACACAACAGACTGCTGCAACTGTGTGTTTATTCTTTCTTTATCTGGTTGAGAGAGAACAGGCAGCAGCAAAGGTGATGCTTAAATGACACCTTTGTAAACTACTGTCAGGCAGCAAGAATACATGCTACTTCTCATCTACCGATGTACAGGGTTTAATAGATGAACATACTATGCTAAAAACTAAATTGTTGGGAAAAAAATCACCCGAATACACTTAAATAACTTTTCTCTTTTTAGGATGGATCTTTTCTAATAAGAAAGAGTTCTGGACAGGATTCACGGCAACCATACACACTGGTTGTGTTTTACAACAGAAGAGTATACAACATTCCTATACGATTTATTGAATCAACAAGACAATATGCACTGGGCAGAGAAAAAAGTGGTGAAGAGGTGAGGTGATGTGTTGGGTGTTTTTTTTTCCCTAACAGTTTTCAGTAATATATATTTAATAAGCAAGGATTAAGAGACATTACACTATGATCAAAAGGAGTATTATCAGTATATCTAGATAAAAGTATACCCTAAGTAATGACTGATTCTAGCTAGAGAAACCAGTGTAATACCAGCTCCTACATATTGTAAATAAAACCACAGATCAAGTTTAAAACATACTCATAGACCTGTTTTCAAAAGTTATCAGCATCAGAGCTACAGCTGCTACATACCAGCTGTTTATAGTACTCTATTTGCCTTCTACCTGAGATTCTATTTAAGTTTCCTGGAAAATTGTAAAGGAGAAAAAGCCACACTCAGAAGAAAAACACAAACAAAAAACCCCTTCTCTATCAAAAATTATGACAGCTCTTTTAATCCTATTTTCACAAGAAGAAAATATTAAACTCTAGTACTAGAGTGCAAAAGTAACTAGTTGGCTATTGTACCACACAGATTCTTGACAGCTAACCAGAAACTTGGAACCCAAATACCAGTAAAAACTGTTATCAGTGCAGAGAGTAGGCTTTTTAGGGATGTAAAAGTAGGCTTACCTTAGCCTAATCAAGTGCTTCCCAGGCAACAGTTTTGAGGTTACAGAATAAATAATAGCCTGGAGCTCATCTGGACTTCAACAAAGGGTCCAAAATTACCTCAGAAGAAAAAGACAGTCCAAAAATCTGTATTTGACCAAAGACCAAAAGGAAAAGAAACAGACATAGCAGATTCTGGGTAGTAATTTACAGTGGCAAACACTAAAATTGCTAACTAAAACAGTTCTCATTGATGGCTGTCTTTACCATATTACTCCTGGAGATCTCCTTCTCCCTGAGGTGGCTGAACTGCAGATGATGCAGCTTCCAAACTGCCAGTCTGCAGCCTGGTATATACTAAGGTAAACAGAAAGCAATGTCAATTTAATAAGCCATAGAACAACCTCTGTGGTTCAATTTGTGCAGGTGGCAATGAAGGACAAGAGGGAATGGGAGCAAGTTGGACCACAGGAGGTTTAGTATTAACATGAGGAGGAACTTCTTTACAGTAAGGGTGACAGAGCACTGGAACAGGCTGCCCAGGAGGGGTGTGGAGTCTCCTTCTCTGGAGACATTCAAGAGCCACCTGGATGCATTCCTGTGTCATCTCATCTAGGCCATCCTGCTCTGTCAGGGGTGTTGGACTATATGATCTTTCTAGGTCCCTTCCAACCCCTGACATACTGTGATAAGGCAGCTAGTGGTGATAGTATCTTCCATAGTCCATATTTAATCTGTTTATGACTGGAATCAGTGCTCTTACTAATAGGCAGAGCATCTCACTTGGTAATAGTCATAGCTCCACTCTCTTCAGTGGTGGGAGAAGCAAAGAGAGAAAGATGATGATTACTGTCAGCATTAAAAAAATCCAGGGCTAATTATTTTTTGTTTTCTCCATCCAGCGTTTTGACAGTGTTGCTGAAATAGTAGATAATCATCAGCGTACCAACCTGGTTCTAATTGACAGCCAAAACAACACAAAGGACTCAACAAAACTGCAACACATTGTAAGAGTTTCTTAATCAAACTGAACTGCTAAAACGAAGACTTCTTTAATCATTTCTTTCAACATTGCAAAGCAGTGGATCAAGACTAAAGTATACCCTGTGTGGTATTAAAAGAAGAAAATCCAAAATGATGGAAAATACTCTTTAAGAGCACCTACTGAGTAGTAAGAAATGCAACTCATAGAAGTTCAACCCCACGTCACTTTTATCGGGAAAGCACTCGTATTTAAACACAAGAACCCAAGCAGATATAATCTCATCTGGAGTTTCCTTCTGTGACAGTATTCAAAGTCACATGAAGAACAACTGCATACCCTTTGACTGCTATTTAAAGATAGATTTCCTGTAGGATACTTCCACTTTAAAAATGAGAATACCTACAGCAGTCTACTCTTTCACTTGTTACATTTACTACAGATCACTTCTTTCAACAGTATCTTCGAAAAGTGCACAGCCCCAGAACTTAAGAGTAACTCACCCTAATGTACCCGTGTACAAGCTGAAAATAGAACTGTACTTCACTTAATTAGTGGCAATAAAGCTGTCTAACTGTTTTAGCTTAATGGACATGTGTTGTCCTTTTCCTCAGCTTTACTATTTTATTAATATTTTTTTAGTATTTTCAAATGTGCAAATAAAAATATTGTAAAGTCAGTAGTGTCCGGAAGCACTGCTGGATCACATCTCTTAACATCTTGGCAGCAAGAAAGCACTAATTCACTATCGTTGATATTTTAACATACATATTCATGCATTCTCCATCACAAATTCTGTTGTTATGAAAACTATCACTTTTTGCAGCTTTAGCATATTTATTTGGCTTTACAGCTCTCCAATCTTGTCTTCAAATTGTCTACTGCTGGTGATCCAAGCACAATGCTTCATTGCTAAACCAACTACCCATTCAATTCTTGCAGAATTAGTTTAGAATTAGACACAAACAAAACCTATTATTTTTTCAAGCCTGTTATATTACAGCGGTTTACTTGTTCTATTACTGTGAACAAAGAAATTTCCACAAAAGTAAAAGCAGTGCAAATTGATGAATCTATAAAATGCACCAATTAAAAACTTTTAGGAACAGTTGTTAATTAGTCTAGAGGTGTTTGATTTCACTGGACCTGAAACCTCATTTATCTTAAAAAGCATCTTCCAAAACTGACACTCTATACACATATGCTTTATTCTTTTTGTTCCAGATTAGGCAGTCTCTAGGATTATCTGCAAGGTATTTAAGGCAAGACTGAGACAAGACTTGCAAAGTCTCAGCAAGTCACTTAGAGCTGTATTCTGCAACTACTTTCTTGTGGTTTTTATAGACTACAAGTAATGTACCTGTCTTCGAGAAAGAACAACTTACTCCTATGACAAAGATGGTCAGCATATAGCTACCTACCTTGCTGTATCTCAGTTTCTTCTCTCTGCAACACAGGTAACACCCAAAATGTGAAGCAACTAAGATGCAAGTCAGAAACAGTATGTACAGACTTTACACAAGCCTGCCTATGTTAGACTTTTTACAGTACTACATAAATGGTATTTTTAGTATATTGTTCAGTTGGTATGAATTAGTATTCTACTACTACTATGCTTAGTACTAGTGTAATGTTTAGAACGTTGAGATTCCCAAGTCAAGGCCTCAAAAATAACAAGTTAGTAGTCTTTACAAGCTTAATTTACTCCTGTATGTGTACTCTGATACTATTTAGTTACATGAAACATCACTTTAGAAAGTCACTATTTAAAGTAATACCCACAATGGAAAATACTCTGAAAAAGCAGCCACTCAATATTTAGCTGTCTTTGCATTCATGTAGAGTCTTTACCTTATTCACTCATGTACTGCACAGTATTTAAACTTTGTTCGTAACAAAACAATCTATTTCTTGTTAACCTTTATATGTGGCTCCTCACCTAAGAGTCTAGGTTCTTCAAATGTTGCTTTCCAAGTTAAATGTGCAATATCACCACCGTTCTAGAACTGGGGGAGCAGAGGGGAAAGGCATGAAAAAGTGAAACTCAAGTGTACCGTATGTGTTTTCTGATGTAATTAGCAATACTGAGCTCTTTCTTTCCATTCTCAACACGCTGCTGCTCCTCCTCATCACTCCAAGTGCTCAGCATTACGTATAACTTTGTGGGTCATCCGCAAACAAACATGGTCTAGGTACACCAACTACTTTCATCCTCACACTTTTCTTTTTAGCAATGTTCTACATCATTACAGGGGTACCTTACAGTTTCAACAACATAATGATGCAAGGACTGACAGGCAACACCACCTTCAACAAAATATCCCATTCATCCTGAGAACATCCTAGGCACAAAATAAGGCTCTGTACAGGAGAATAAAAACCACAAGCACACCAGTATCTGATCACCCATTTTAAAATACTCACGGTTTTATACAGGAAAGAAGCAGACTAGTTACTCTGCTTTCCACACCAAGCTCAATCTTTTATAGCTTGGGAAAACTGTAGTGTAGACATATTTTGACACACAATTAATGTTGGATAAAGATTTGAGCAAGTTTCAGGTATAGGATTCTGGGAAATGGTAACTTGGTGCAATTCTGTAACTGAAACTTTATCTTACAACTGTTGTGGTGACAGCAGCTGCCACTAGTTAATGCTGTCAGGTGTTTCCACCAGGTAGCAGGTATGTGAAGTCTGACCTCTGACACACACTGCAACATGCCTCTCCCAACACATTTTTTTTATATTGTTACCTAATTTCTCTTTCATGTATTTGCATTAACTGAATAGCTAGGGAAAAAAATGAATATCTAAAAGTAGAACTAAAGTATTTGCTTTAAAATGCAGGGGTTTTTTGCCTGAGAACTCAGGACAAAGTATTGCATTTACTAACATACATAGGAATGTAAGTGGTGTCTGCCTACCTGATACAGAATGGAGAGTACAGTGAGTACTGCACATCACTCCTGACAACATTGTTCCATGAAAGGAATAAGAACTTGCATTCTCAAAAATCCCAAGTATTCAGACATACAAGTTACGAAACTACATTCCGAACCACCAGCAAAGGCAGAAAGTCTTAGGAAGTGTTAAAAACCCATGTCTCACATGACAACAACCCTGAAACAAGTACTGAACAAAAGTTTTTTGTTAAAACATTGGAATTACTGAGGAAGAGAAACAATAATTTACTGAACACATCTTGCAAAGAATATGCAACAGACTAGATTTCAGGCTTCTTTAAGGCTACTTTGAACAAATACACAAATACTGTACTAATACTGTACAAATAGTTGACTCTGCACTTAAACCTATTTCTGTATATCCCAAAACACTATAACCAATTTTAAGTTTTCTTATTTTGCTATATGCACAATGTTAAAAGCTATCTTAAAATATTATGGTTGCAAAGTCAGGCACTCAAAATCAAGTTACATGTGCAGCCTTAATGTGTCACATCAGACATAACATTACAATACAAGCATTAGCTATATCATTGACTATTTTTCCACATGGACTTACATACATATTTCACTTGGTTCACATGATATTTCAGGGTGAATCACAGCTGTGTAATGAAAGACTGTGGTTTGTAGGATATATGCAAGATACCTTTCCGATCTACTGAAAATGCTGAGAAACGCAAAAATGAATATTGCAGGAGTGTGCTAGTAAAAAGGAAGCCTCATACTGTTAAAGCAGTTGACTATTTCATAGACACGTTCTACTGCACCGTTCACTGTGATGCTGGTCAGATTGCTTAAGCCAAACTTTCTCCTGATGATCACAGAATGGCCAGGTTGGAAGGGACTTTAAGGATCACCTAGTTCCAACCCCCCTGCCATGGGCAGGGATGCCAATCACTAGACCAGGTCACCCAGGGCCACATCCAGCCTGGCCTTGAACACTGCCAGGGATGGGGCATCCACAACCTCTCTGNACTCCATTTTATTTTCATGGGCCCACTCTTCAAGTTTATCCAGGTCCCTCTGGATGGCATCCCACCCTTCTAGCATATCAACCACACCACTCAGCTTCATGTCATCCGCAAACTTGCTGAGGGTGCATTCGATACCCATGTCCAGGTTGTTAATGAAGATGTTGAAGAAAAGCACCGGTCCCAAGACAGAGCCCTGAGGGACACCTCTCGTCACTGCTCTCCACCTGGACAAGGAGCCATTGACCACGACTCTCTGGTTGCGTCCTTCCAGCAATTGTGATCTTAATTTCATCGAGGTCTCACTCAAGATTCTTTGAAATCTCATCTGTAGAAGTACCAAACTCTTAGGACCTCACACAAAGCATTATGGAAGAGCTCATAAGAAAATGAATTATATTAAAAATATTAAATATTTTAAAAAAATATTAAATCACTACTCGTGAGGGAGCAACAGTTCTCTGCACTGAACGAGATGGATGTCCATGGATAAAGTGACACACGACAATGAATTACAATTGTATAAAGCAACCTCATTTCAACGTTTCCTAGCTTTATAATGTTCTTTTTCACAATATTGTCTAAGGTTACCCATTTCATAGAAAAACAAGCTGAAGGGGAAAAAAATTCCAATGACACTTGTCACTCCCATAATTCATCAATAGAGAAAAACCCCTAACTCTATGGGAAACCTTCCACCTCATTGCTAAGTAACTGGTAACAAAAATTGGTCATCCTTCATCAAGTTGCACCAAATAGGTTTTAGCAACTAACTTCAGGGAGTTCTGCCAATGTCCAGAATTCAGGGGTTGATTTCAGGGTTTATGGGAGAGCAAGCCATGGCAGCCAATAGATCTAGTCAAGAAAGCTTAATATATTTTTGTCCTTTCCTAATGCTGTTTCTTTCCAGCACACTTCCTCACCACTACACTAGTCTTCAAAGTTCCTAGCCAAACTAATGTCAGAGCTCAAGCCCATTGTGCAGCATAATATAATCCAATACAATACAGAGCACACACAAACTGTATATTAATTCACCCAAACTATGCTTCCTTGACTATCTCAGGTACTTCAGCTAACTCCCACACATAACTCACCAACTACAGGGCTAGGGTGCATCTTCCTGCCAACAGGCAAATCAAGAAAGAAAAGGCTATCTAGCTACTGAAGGTTTAGGGTTTTTTTTAAATCATCATTATAACACTTTTTAAAACCTAAGTCAAATAGTATTACTGGTGACATCCTTGTGACATCTGTGAAAGAATTCTGCTTTTTTTATTGGTAGAAAGTCTATCTTCACTTTCACCTTATGGAAATAGTCATAGAGAACTACCCTTGTGCTTGCATACAATCTAAAACCTCAGAGATTTAAATGCCCCAGTCCTCTATCAGTCCAATATTCAATTTTGGCAGATTTTCCATCAGTACTTTGGGAAGCTGACTTACACACCTAAGATGTGATCTTCCAGTACTTGGGCAAAAAGTGCTGTATAGTAAGGGCACTCCCACTGAAGCCTGAATCTAGCTTCCAGGTTCATTAAGAATATGGAAGACAAAGCCTCTAAGCATAGTTATTCCTGTGGGTAATAAGGATCTTCATTAGTATACTCTCTCTTACCCACTACGAATAAGATCCAGTCTATTCTTTACCTATCCTCATATAAACACCAAGGAATGTGAAACATATTCTCCTTTCATAATTATCCTTAAAACTCTAAGTAGGAAGCATGCAGGCTCCTAGGAATATTACCCTACCCTAGTGGATGATAAAATGAGGGAGGAATAATTCAAGGCTAGGTTTGTCAAACCCCTGGTACTAAAAAGCAACAGAAGAAAATACTATTTAGTCATTATAGGGGCAAGTTACATCCACCTGGAGAAAAAGTATAATGCAATTAGAGGCCTGAAATTGTGCTTGGCACTTCAACATATCCTGGCATTCCTACAGGGTTTGTGGCAGACACATTATAAAACAGAAGTATTTTCTACAAATGCTCATAGTCATATTCTGTAAACACAAGTTATAGCAAATTTAATAGTGACAGGGTCAATACAGATTAGGAATGTTCACCATTCTTAAACACCATATACATTATGAATATATATACTGTATATTTCCAACTTCCAGATTCAAACGAGATTCCATTCTCAGGCTCACTTTATTAATACAATCATAACATGTTTCATTAATTTATATGAAAAATACTTCACTAAGAAAGTAGACAAACTGCACAGAAATAGTACAAGTGTCATGTGCATAGCAATATAGCTTAAAGCATTCACATATGGCTTTGTTTAAATTAAAACTATTGGGGAAATGGCCCTATATAGACCTATGGTTACACCGTTGACATAATGTAAACTGCTTCACATCTTTTAGGCACTTGCTAACAATAGTGTTCAGTCCCTGAAAAACAAAATCAAGAGCTAACAAGTGAAAATAACAAAAATCTCAGGATAACAACTGTGTGTATTTGAAAAAAATTTTTAGATTGGGTTTAGTAGTGCATGCACTAAACTGAAAAATAGCAGGGGAGTAATTTCTGTGCAAGAATTATACCAAAAAACTGAAAAGTATAAAAATATTTACATATTTATGTTTTTTTTAAATATGTACAGAACAAAAAGCCCTGAAAACTCATTCTATAGAATAAAAATACAGGACATGATAGTAGTAACAAAAAAATATATTTTTATGGAATTGTATTTGCAGTTAGTTACAAGTTATCTAAATCACAAAGCTCTTGATCTATCTCAAAGTTCGATGGCAACAGAGACTCTGCTCTTCCTTTTAAAACACAAGCACTTTGTGTCAATTTTAAACTTCAGTTACAATACTGAAATACAAACCAAAATTACTCATGTGTCCTAATTAAATTGATTCTTTTTTAAAAAACTTCTACAGTATGATATTTATTTTCTTCACTGGTCATCATTATGCTAACGAATTCCAATCTCGAGTAGCCTCCATTAGATGCCTCTGTCCATGTCCTACCCAGTTATCCTGATTGTCAAATATTCTACCGCAAAACCAGCAGCTAAACTTAGCTTTCAAGGTATTATTAGAGGTAGTTTTCACAATCTGGTAGTTGTTTTTGCTAGTCTTTTTCAATGTCAATTTTAAGACAAATCTCTCTTTTACAGGGCTAATAGGTTTTATCATCCTGTGCCTCTTCTGAGAAAAATCAGCAGCAGTTATGTCCAAAGGACTGCAGAGGGCTGGCTGCAGAAGTGCTTCAATAGTTCTTTTTGACAATGAAACCTTAAGAACATGTCCCTTAAATTTAGCAATGGTTTTCATTACATTTACAACTTCTGGAACATCTGCATCAGGATGGTTAAGCACAACAACTGGTTGATTTCTCCGAGGGCATTTTACAAGCTGTTTAGAATTAAAAGGAAGTAATTTCAAAGTCCTCACAGTTTCTTTTGATGCCCTTGGTTTGTAAGGGCTACCTGACTCATTAACAACTTCAGCTTGATTCTTTTCCTTACACTTTCTGTGCAATGTTACTTTCTTTCTTGGAGGTTCTGAGCAATTGCCCTTACTTTTCCGTTTGAAATTCTTGCTTCTTTGCACACTTGCAGTTTCTGAACTTTTAGACCCAGTTTGTTTTAAAAGAGGTTTTCCTTTTGTGGTTCTGTTTTGGGAGCTCCATGTGGACTTCTGACTACTGAAGTTATTCCTGTTGTTAGCAGTTTTTACTTGTGCACTCTCAATAGAACCTTTTTGCAACTGTATCCCTGCAGATTTAGTAGAATAAACAGGTTCTACAGGAGGAACACAACATCCTGGATTAGAGCTTGCCAAAGAGGCATTTGCTGGCATTAATCTACCTGGTAAGATTAAGGCATCATTAGAAGTAAGATTAGTTTGTTTCTGTGCTAGTGCAGAAGTAAGAGACTGCAAGTTATCCAACTGTCGTGAGGGCACTGAGTTGCTTACTGACTGAGTGGTATCAGCCAGTTTATCTGAAGTAGAAGTCTTAATTTTCAGCAAAAGCTTCTGTTGCATGGCTCCAGTTTTCTTTGGTTGACAATTTTGATACCGAGCATTATCCTGAAAAACACTACGTTTATAAACTACAGGCTTGTTTGGTGTCATACATTTCAGAAAAACTGCCTGCTGACCATCAGGCAAAAGTGCATAAACATTTTTCTGTTTAATTTCCTGTTGGTTTACTGACTCCAAGGAACCAAAGACAGCATCCTGATGCTCTGATGACAGCTTCACAGAAGAAATTCCTTTCACAGATGACTCTGATGAGTTTGTAATTACAAGAGGTCCCTTGAATGGTATGCCATTCAAGGAATCATTTGCTGTACTACATGCTCTACTATTACAAGAACTTCTTACACTTCCAAAATTGTCTTTTTTATCATCCACTTTTGAAGCTGGTATGGTTAGTTTACCATATTCTCTGGATGCAACTCTCCCTAAAACCTGAGAACTATCTCTAGAGGCATTTGCAACTGCTCCAATTGCCCCACTAAAAGTCAAAATCATTCCAGGTCCCTTATTTAAAACAAAAGATGCAGGTACACTTTTAGTCACATGCCCATCTGAAGAACTGGTTGATGGAAGAGATTTTCCCGAAACCACCTGCAGTCCAGGCTGTTTAGCAAGGTGCAAAGGAACAAAATACCCTGATGGAGGTGACTGAACCAAAAGACTTTTCTTCTGTTCCTGAACAACTGGTGAGAAGCTGCTAGGATTTGGGGTTGTAGACAGTACTGCATCTTTTACTAACTGCTGTGTTACAATTGCATCTGTATGAGGTTTTAGCAACATATCAACACCCGAAGTTCTGGATAATTTATGCACACCCTGTGAATCAAACGATGTTCTGGGTGTCTGTCTTTCTCTCCCAAAATGTGTACCTTCATTTGTGCTACATCCTATGTTCAACTCTCTCTTATGTAAATGAAAGCCTACATTAGAAGGAGGCCTCTGAAAACTACATGCAGTTGCTGAGCTTTTTAAATGCGTAAAGGTTTTATTCCCTGTCTCATGACAAGAAAGCAGCTTGTCAGAATGAAGTTTTACAAAGTTATTTGACTTGCTGTGGGATTCTTGCTGAGCAGTTGCTTTTACTTTTAACACATCTTGCAGTAACTGGTTTATTTCAGGTGATAAATAATTAGCTGCCTGTTCACTCTGCAAAGAGAAAACAGATGTGATTTTAGGCATTAAGAGAGAGTTAACGCAATCAGAGGCATTTTCTTGGAATTTCTCAGCTATGTTCTCAAAGCCTTGATGTATGTTAGCATCCAAATACTGCTGGCCGTTATGCTGGTCTTCCATAAAACACTTGCTGTCAACAACACATTTAGATTGGCTTTTAGAAGGCAAAGAGTTATTCTTAGTGTTTATGTGCCTGTAAGCTTTATTAATATTTGATTGGGTTGATACAACTTTCTGTGGTTTTAAACCTTTTATCATTTCTGAATATGAAGATGCAGATTCACTCCTGTTTTGAAAAGAAGCTGTTTTGCTAGATAAAAATTCTTTGTATTTGTTATCTGTTGACATCCAAATGCTACATGGATTATGTGAAGTGTCCATTTTGGAATAGTTGTGAAAAGACAGCAACCCTTCATTAGAAGAATCGACTGAAGTTGAATAATAGAGATGATTAGTTCCATTACTAGTATTCAGGCCACCATTTTGTATTTTCAGTTCAGGAAAGAAGGGCATTTTCATATGGTCATAATGAAGTTTATTTGTAATAGTGGGTGGTAGTACCTGAGGATGACTTGAGGGACTATAGCTTCCCCATGATTTATTACTTCGCGTTCCAACTTTTGTCACTTCATCACATGGAGGTACAGTTGAGCCCAACTTCACTGGCAAACAATTTGAACTTTTTCCTACTGCTACATTAGAGTGTGCTACAGTTTGAGAAACACTCCTACCATATAATAAGGAGTTATTTTGGTTTTCCACTTTTGCTCTTCCTGAAGGAGCAGAACAAGAAAATGGAGAGGAGGCTAATGGGTGAACAGAATTGTTCTTTAAGGTTGACTGATCAGTTACATGTGGCATAGCACCTGAAGACAACCCACAGGGATCAGCAGTCTGTAGCAAAGTAGTTGTAGAAGCATCATTAACAGGATCAACTTTCTGACCCAACAAATGTACATTTTGCTTACTTGCAGGTAATAATTTTATAGCAATATGTTGTTTTCCATCTACCATTTTAAATCCCATAAATTTAGCACTGTAATTTGCTGGAACAGATATTTTATTGTTTCTGACCATCAGTACTGTTGGCCCATGAACAGCCTTTTTCAATAATCCCAGGCCATAATTTGTTCCATCATCTGCTTTATTGTATTGCGCAGTAGCAGCAGAGAGCATTCCACCCATGAAATTATGCTTTTCTGTATACATAGTTTGATCTTTTTCTTCATTTGTTTCCATATTTCTCATACATTGGTTCAGCTCCTCAGCTTTTGTTTGAATTTTATTCACACTTCTTAGCACTTGAGCATTTTTCTCTCCAGTTTTGTCACTTTCGTTGCTTATTTTTTTCCGTCTCCAGAATGCTTTTTTCGATGTTCCCATTTTATACCTTCTTAATACAAGCTTCAGTCCTGCTGGAGTCTTCACTATTCTTTTTTCACATTCATCCTTTTCCAGTTTTTCTTTTGCATACAAGTGGTCTCTATGCAAAGCTATGATGTGTTTTAAAAGATAGTCCTTTCGTGGTGTGCTGTAATTGCAATATTGACAACCAAAAGGAAACATACTGGTATGAACAAGATGATGCTCCTGATACTCCTCTTTTGTAAAGCTTACATGATGGCATTTTCCACATTTATATGGAAACTCATTATGTTTGTGGATGTGCTGAACAAATGTGCCCACATCCTGGGTAGAAAATCCGCATTTTTCACATTGAAAGTGACCGTTTACACAATGCTTTGACGTGAAGTGCTTTGTCAAATCCAACAAAGTGTACAGATGCTCATCATTACAGAGCTCACATTTTACTAAAGTGCTACGATGGGTGCGTCTATGCTGTTTAAATGACTGGAAGTCATTAGCCGAGAAGTTACACATCTCACAAGGATACAGAGGCAACTCGCCATAGTGTAATAGCTGAAAATGTTTCTGTAGATCATTTGGGCTGTATCTAACATTATCCTTGCACTTTGTACATGTAAAATTCAGTATTTTTGCTGTAGTCTTCAACCCTTCTTCAAATTGCACTTCTGTTTTATGTTGCAAGTGGCTTCGGTCAGAATGGTTGGGACTGCTTCCATTTATTTTCTCTAGACTTAAGGATTTCCTTGCAGTTTGCTGTTTACATTGGAAGAGTTTTCTAAATCTATCAACTTCATGTTTCATTAATACTTCATTGGGAATGTTCACCTTGGGTAATTCAATTTTCAAATTTTTTAGTCCATAAGCAAGACTGACATCTAAAATTGCTGGTTCAGTCATCATATTTAGAGGATCGTTCACCAGTGCTTTTTCCAAAGTAGTATCTGTAGAAAAATTCTTTGCAGCATTGTGCTTTAACAAATTAATTTGCTTTTTCTCACAAAAAATCTGTTCCTTTCCAGATGGCATGATTTTAGATGTGAATTCTTGAGATTAGTCTTGGTTTCTGCAGGAAACAAGACTACTGTGTGATTTATCTTCAAGGTTCTAGAACTTCCCCATTTTATTCTCCTGAAATCAGAAAACAAACAAAGCAAGTATTACTTCTAAAATTAATGCAATCAAAATACTCATTACAATTCATAAATAAATGCATATCAATCTTGGAAGTTGCTTATTTTTATAACAGCATTTGTAAGAAAAAAGGATGATGCAAAAAATGAGACATTACATTGTAATCTTTTTCTGTTTGTTTGTGTTTTGGGGGGGTTGTTTGGGGGAGTTTTCCACAAAATATACATATATCTTGAAAAATAAGCATTGAAGAACATCATCTACTGAAAGATGAAAACACTGAAATTTCACACCAACAAATTTAATTTTATCCTATCAGGACAGCCTGTAAGCATGAGAAATCCCAAGAGATGCTTTTATAAAATGATGCTAGCATTTATTACTTATTTAGATTTCAAGCAAATATAAACACAGCACTTCACCTGTGACATGGATCACTAGCTGTACTTAGCTGAAGTACTAAAAACAAGTGAAATTCAGCACAAATTGATATTTTTATTACTCTATTCTGCTACTCTATTAGTAAATAACTATTTGTGCTTAAAAATAAAAAAGAAAAAATAAACTCAAAAAGAAAATCTGACAAAATATCTATTTCACTAATGGAGACATTACCTTTATTAACACTAAAAACCCCACCACACTGATCTACAATTTTTGGTATGCCTACTTTTACTATCACAAAAAGTAGTCAACAGATCAAAGTTAACTCTGGTTTCTCACTTTTTTTCTTGGATATAGGTTAAACTTTTCAGAACAACTGTGTGACTGACAACAGTACTCCTTTATGGATCAAAAGCCTGGAATAGGTATGGTCAACACCATTGTTTCACTACAGACTTAATATCAGTGTTTCCATAACAAGCTGGACTGACAATATAGCAGCTCAAGTATATGCTCAAACAGTCTCACATGTCAATACAAAATAAGCAGAAATGGAATGGCAGCAAAAACAACTTGGATTTTTAAAAGTGAAACTGAAAAGAACTGTTTCTTCACTAGTATACAACACTTTTTACTAAAAATTTTTTCCATAATAGAAGTCACAGGGTCAATTATTCTTTCCTAGCAGAAGTTAGTAAAGCATTGCCTGAAATTTGATCAGCAAGCTCTCTCTCCGCTATTCTCCTGCCCACCCTGAAGCAACACAGACTCAGAATTCATTAGATCATGCTATTTATTCACATTCAAACTGAAAGAATGATCACATCCTCTCCCTCATTGTGATGAAGTGCAAGAGCTGCTTCTAGAGCTTCAGGCCACCATAAGCATCACTGCTAATATCTTCTAAGTATTTTCCCCATAGTCCTATGAGAAGGAAGTATCTAGTATTACAGATGTAAATACCTGACAAAGAAAATGGAGACTTGAACATTTTCAAGGCCATGTTCATGTATCAGGTAGCAAGCCAAGCATATTCTCTATTGCATCACTTCAGAAAAGTTATTCGCATTTCTGCACAATTCTTGAAAATAATAAGCAAAACAGACTTTTGACATTTTATACAGAGTCCAATAGCAAGTAAATTCAATTAACTTTGTTCTACAGCTGTGAGACCTGCAAGATTCAACTACACATCTGACCCACAGACTCATGCACACACACTCCCTCCTTTGGAGTCTTTCCAAAATAAAACCCTTTATGTAAATAATTGTTGGGTTTTGGTTTGGTTTGTTTGGTTCATTTTTGATATTGAGGATTTAAAAAAAAAAAATCATTTCCAAAGTTCCACACAGGAGATTAACACATGGGAATATTACTCTCCTTTGCGCCATCAGAGGAGAACATCCACATGACACTCCATTTTCACCAAAAAAGTACCATATTAAAATGCTTTCTCTTGGCAGTGATGAATCCCTTATTTGAACAGGAGCAAGGTGAACTCAATAGCTAGGAATACAATACGCACAGATGCATACACAGATGCAATACATGAAGATTACAGGCTGCATGATGCAATACATCATCCTGATGGTAGCTGCCTATCATTCAGATTAATATGTTATATTGTCAAATACTGAAACCTGAAATGTGTATGCAGTAAAGTATGCTGCAGAGAAAGAGCCTCAAGCTTTTAACAGGGGGACAATGCTGTGCTCAACTGGGCAACATTTCACTAACGGGATAAAACAGTTGTGTTTGGCGAGAAGCTCCAGCAGGATATATTCAAACCTGATTTGAGATGCCCCATAATTAATTAACCATACACACACACACACACACACTACAATTTATTTTATTGAGTAGCAAGCAACTATCAACAAATACCAGCAGCAAGACAAAAATATTCACTAGAAACCAACTAGTAAAAGACTTTGAAATCCCAGGGAACTTCAAATGTACATTATCAAAGAAGAAGTCAGACTTACTCATTAAGAAAAGACTTGACTTCAATTCTTCAACAGTCTTTTTAACGTTTTTACATACACATAAATACATAAGAGTCTGAAAAGGCCACACAGTCAGGAGGAACACTGAAAAAAGGGTCTGGAAACAGAAGGAAAGGTATTTTAAAAGGTGTAAATACAACCATAACTAAATGAACAAGCTAGAAAGCAAAAATGCTTCACAATTTTACATCACAGAATCATAGAATGGTTAGGGTTGGAAGGGACCTCTGGAGGTCATCTAGTCCAACCCCCCTGCAGTGGGCAGGGACATCCCCAACTAGATCATGTGCATTTTTAATACACAGAAGACAGAAAAACTGTAAATACGTACTCTGTTCTCTCCTAAAAAACACCATCAAAAACAATACAAATTCTAAATTAATGAGTAGAATTAAAAATCTTTAGCAAACTCATTCTGAAAAGGTCTGTTTTAACCTTAGCTTCATCACTACATCTCGGGCATCTGTAACTGGTAAGCATAAACATATGGTAACTTAAAAACAAGACAGAAACAAGTAATTGGTACCTCAGTAAAAAAAAATTTTACCTTGAACTCAAAAGACACTTATCTTTTAAATAAAAACTGTAATAAATGCTATAGCAAAGATTTAATTATAATTTTCTATAAAGTTTTATAAAAGCCTGAGATATTTGAAATAAATTAAGTGGATTATAAAGCCGGCATAATAAATACAAACCCTAAAACTACATAAGCATGCACTACAGTTAGCTCTCATAAGAAAGGAAGTAAAAAAACACACACACACCCCCCAACAAACCACAAGGAACAAGCCTAAGTAACCCCTTGAGGCTCTAAGCCTCAATTTTCTTCCCCTCAAAATGCTCCACAATAACAGTATTTTGTTTTTAAAAAGCACACACGACAAAAAGAGTTTTAACTGTATACTTTAATCTAGTGAGAAATGACAGATCAGAGTAAGACACTCCCAAGTTAGGTATCTTTTACAGTTTTTCCATTTAGAACAACAACAAAAAAAAAACCAACCCGAAATTCAAAATGTATTTACAGACAGGTAGCATTTTCAAGATTTCTTTAAAAACTGTTTACATTTCTTCAAATTAAAAAAAAACACCACTAAAACACTATGTTAAAAGTATTTTCCCTGCTTGGTCCCATCCTACACGTGTCTGGACATTTAGAGTGGTACCTTCATCGCTACAAAGATCTAGACGCATGCAGAACTAGATATTCAGGAACCCCACTGAGCTAGCGCTTTTAGCAGTCAGATACAATCCAGCCGATACTGCAAAAAGCTGCAAAACGTCAGTTTTGTAAAAATAAAATATAAAAGTAAATTACCAAGTCAGTCTCAAAGCAAATACATTATGCCACATAGCAAACTTGCAATTTACGAAAACAGCAGCTCAACGCTCCAGGGACACATGGCCACCACGTTGGTGGTGGCCACCAACTTGCAAACAACCACTTTCTCAGCCCACACCTGCGATGTGGAAGGGACGCTCCCCTCCTCGTCTCCTCGCTCGGGGCTCCTGGTCCCGCCGTTAATGAGCAGCCGTCCCACAGGACGCTGCTGAAGCTTGCCGAGGTGAAGGGCCAGGGCGCGGGCTGTACCCCCGTCCCAGGAACGAGGAGGCAGGGAAAAGTATAGCCCAAACACGAGGCTGTCTGTGACGCCGGCCCGGCAGGGGAGCCCCCGGGGCTGCCACCACCTCAGGGCCACGCCGCGAGCTCCACCTGGCCAAGATAGCAGTGCTGGGAGCTCCCCGAAATTGAGGACGGGGCGAGCGGGTCGCCTCCCCTCCCCAGCGCCTCACTGGTAGCCACCCGGCTCCTCGGGCAGCGCCGCACCACCTCCGCCGTGCCGCCCGCCGCTGGGCGCCCACACGGCGCCGAGGAGCACCGCGACGCCTCGCCTGGCTTCGCGGAGCCCGGCGGAGGGATACGGCGTCAAAGGCTCCCCATTGCCGGCTATGAACCATTCTCGCCCGCTCCCCGCCGCGACTGGTAGCTGCCCGTGGTCGTCAGCCTCCCCACCACCAGCCCCAGCTGCTCCACGAACTTCCCGCGGCCAGAGGGGGCGGGAGGCGCGGACTATTTAACGGCTTAGCCCTACCACAAGGCGGCTTCTTGCCCCGCCACGGCTTGCGCCCCTTAGCCGCTCCTCTTCTCCGCAGTCCGCGCCGGGCCGGCCGCTCACGCACCGCGAGGGGTCTCCCCCTTCTCCACCCGGCGCCCCTCGCGAAGTTACCTCGCCTCTCTCCATAGCCCAACGAGTCTCTGTCGGCGGCCATAACAGCTTCCATCCGGGGACTGTGGGGCTGCAAGCACGGCAGTGGGGGCGGCCGCGGCGGAGGGATACGCGTTCACCTGGGAAGAGGGACGGAGGCCGACGAGGACCAGGGCGGGAGGGTGCTCGAACTGCGGGGAGGGCTGGGGTGCCACCGCCCCCAGCGGTAGGGGCGGCTGCCCCCTCGGGCGGGCCCCCGGTGTGAACTAGAGGGCGGCACCAACAGCCTATACTGCCTTCCCCCTCCTCTTTCGGTGTGGCTGGGGCGGGAGGGAAACACAATGGTGGGTCACGCCGGCCGAAGGCCTACTAGTGAACGGCTCCAGAGGGCCTTGGCCACTACTTTTGCGTTTCCCTCCGCCCAAGATTGGCCGTTAATGGCACTGGGAGGGAGAGCTGATGCCCCTAGAGAGATAGCCCCTTGTCTAGGCTCTTTGTGGTCCACCCTAGACAAGGATTTGCTGAGCTGCATAGAGACAACATATAGGAGGTATCTGTGGACGATGGCAGCAGTGAAAGCATTTAGAACATTATACAAGGATTAGATTGGTTGATGTGTTTTCATATGCTCAAAATAACACAAAAATCAAAGCTGAAAATCACTACAAATGAAACATTTTCCTTTTCTGAGGTACAACAATATCATTACTTAGAAAAGGGATAAACTGCGCTTGTTGGTAGTAGTGCGTTCTTTACATTTATGCAAAGTTTTAAAGTGCATGAAAGATCACCACAAGTAAGGCACATATGAAGTTGGAATTTCAGATGTACTGTGGCAAAAAAAGGGCAACTGCCCATGATAGTAATCAACTGTAAAGATGAATTGAGAGGTTGTTGAAAAGGAAAACCTCTCTCTACTTAGCAAATAGCATTCAAGAATCGAAAGCAAAGAGAAGAAAGAGAAAGTTTTAGGTTCCCAAAGGAAAAAGCTTAAATGAACTTATAAGCAATTTAACTGAGCGATTCAGCTAAATTTTTAAACCCTACTAGTTGCAACAAGGTTTAAAAAATAAATTTTTTTTAGTCATGGTTAAATTTGACAACAAGGAATGTTGCTGTCTTTCAGTGTGTATGCACATGTAGTAAGGGTCCATTAAACATTAACATATTTTAAATTCCTCATTCTAACGGACATCACTTATTTCCCTTGTCTCCTGGACTGTAAAAGAAAATTAATAGATGCCACTGTAGGGTGGGGCTTTGGGCCCTAAAGAGTATCTTCAGGAATGGAATTATATCATTGGTGGTTCTACTACACCCAAATGAAACAATCTGTGCCAAAAGCGAGTAGAGAAATATACTGTTTTGCATGAAAATCTTAAAAATATTCTTCTGGCTTCTAGTACATTTCATTCTTCTAAATGGTCAGAAGTGGAGATTGTACATATGCACCCACAGTGGTTTGAAGCATCTGAAAACCAACTACAACTTAAGAAGAAAAAAGAAAAACAGCATAGTTCTGGCAGGTCAGAAAAGAAAACAGAAAAGAATTATCCATGAAAATCATCAGTCCAGCAAGCAGCTACAATACCAAAATTCTGTTAGAATGCTAGTTTTCCTGATCTGAAATTAAAATCTGCATTGTATTGTCAACTATTTTATCACCTCATCACTCAAATTTAGAACATGAGAGAAAAAAACCTCTTGTTTTTGAGATAACACCAACAAGAGAAAGAAAGAAGAAACATCTAATTTATCATATACATTGAGGTTCTTTGTAGCTCAGGAGGAATACAAGAAGATGACATCAAAACACGTGATTCTAACCATAAATTTTTAAGATCTCCATAGGAATATATGGAAAAAAGCAAGATGTCAGTCCAACGAAAAATGACAATGTGCAAACTCACCAAAAAGACTGACATTGTATAGCTCTTTCTCCCCAAATTTATGAAAGAGCTCTTCAGTCATGAGAGTCAGCAACCTCTAGAACACTCCCCAAAATTTCTAAGTAGTAGTCTTTGATCTTCCGATTTTGCAGGAGTACTAGGAACCTCTTATAAACTATGGAATTAGAGGCTGCCTCAAAGATCTTTTTGAATCCATATACACCACACATAAGTCACACTGAAGTGAACACCAGTGAATGCAACAACTGCCATACGACTATGCTCAGAGTAGATGCTAAACTGAGAGCCATCAAGGAAAACCAGGTAAGACTAAAGCTAACTCAAGAGGTTTAGAAGCAAGTGCACAGAACTGGAGAGCACACACGTAGATGTGATGCTGGCAGTTGAACCTTATGCTGCATCAGGCATGAATTTAGAGAGTGATGAATGCAGATTTAGATATTTTTATGTACTTTTATGTTATCCTTAGAACGTGATTTCTTTAAAGTGCCATAATGTACTGTTCTATTTCAAAGATCAATGAATGTTGCATGAGGACTAGAATACCTTTGTGTTATTTTTCATGAAGACAGAGATCACACATGCATCTGGATAGGCATGATATATACACATCACTGTTAAATTCCCAAATTCTTAAAAATCAAGTACTGAATCCAGATAATATTCCAGTCCTTTGTTCTTCTTCAGAAGGTAAATTAAATTTGGTCTACTTTACTATTTGTGATACTGTGAAAATGATGTTCAAATGGAAGACAGTCTGTTCTGTGAAACATGGAATATCTCACAGCAGTTTACTTTTCACTCACAAAAAATTGTGCTGACATCTGCAATCAGGTCTTTTTTCCTGAGTGTTGGCTTATTGTCTCCAGAAACACGTAAGCTGTGTAGTATTTTGGAGTCTTTAAAGGTATTTGTACTGTCCTAGTGCACATTACATCACATTTTTCTGTGCATGTGAAATAGCAATGACAGGACTTACCATTGCATACGTTATTAGTGTTAGTCTGTTACTAACTGGAAGGACAATTACTTACAAATAAGTAGCCTTTATAATGTGATTTTTATTGTTGTTGCTATTAGTTTTGAATGTCATGTTTTAAAATTGAAAACTCAAAGCTTTCCTAAAATACATGAGTGTCTAACCAACAATGGGAACATTGCATGCCTGGTTTCATTTGGATATCCAGCTTATCAATGGATAGTGGGGTGCATTGGATCAATTTATTGCATAATCTGCTTGTGTCAGAAATAGATCCATACGAAATAATTGGGACAGACTTAAGAATTTCCTTAGAAATACTCTGAAAAAAAATAAATTCAGTTTTCAAAAGTCCATGCTAAGGCAAATACCAATACCACAGATGACTGAATGAAGCTGAAGAACTCTTCATTTTTTAAAGAACATTTTTTCATGTGAAGTTCACAGAATNCCTCACAAGCTTCGTAGCTCTCCTCTGGACGCTCTCCAGCATCTCAATGTCCTTCCTGTAATAGGAGCCCAGAACTGAACACAGCACTCTGGCTGAGGCCTCACAAGTGCCGAGTACAAGGGCACAATAACCTCCCTTCTCCTGCTCACCACACTATTCCTGATACAAGCCAGGATCCTGTTGGCCTTCTTGGCNCTGCATTGTATTGTCAACTATTTTATCACCTCATCACTCAAATTTAGAACATGAGAGAAAAAAACCTCTTGTTTTTGAGATAACACCAACAAGAGAAAGAAAGAAGAAACATCTAATTTATCATATACATTGAGGTTCTTTGTAGCTCAGGAGGAATACAAGAAGATGACATCAAAACACATGATTCTAACCATAAATTTTTAAGATCTCCATAGGAATATATGGAAAAAAGCAAGATGTCAGTCCAACGAAAAATGACAATGTGCAAACTCACCAAAAAGACTGACATTGTATAGCTCTTTCTCCCCAAATTTATGAAAGAGCTCTTCAGTCATGAGAGTCAGCAACCTCTAGAACACTCCCCAAAATTTCTAAGTAGTAGTCTTTGATCTTCCGATTTTGCAGGAGTACTAGGAACCTCTTATAAACTATGGAATTAGAGGCTGCCTCAAAGATCTTTTTGAATCCATATACACCACACATAAGTCACACTGAAGTGAACACCAGTGAATGCAACAACTGCCATACGACTATGCTCAGAGTAGATGCTAAACTGAGAGCCATCAAGGAAAACCAGGTAAGACTAAAGCTAACTCAAGAGGTTTAGAAGCAAGTGCACAGAACTGGAGAGCACACACGTAGATGTGATGCTGGCAGTTGAACCTTATGCTGCATCAGGCATGAATTTAGAGAGTGATGAATGCAGATTTAGATATTTTTATGTACTTTTATGTTATCCTTAGAACGTGATTTCTTTAAAGTGCCATAATGTACTGTTCTATTTCAAAGATCAATGAATGTTGCATGAGGACTAGAATACCTTTGTGTTATTTTTCATGAAGACAGAGATCACACATGCATCTGGATAGGCATGAGATATACACATCACTGTTAAATTCCCAAATTCTTAAAAATCAAGTACTGAATCCAGATAATATTCCAGTCCTTTGTTCTTCTTCAGAAGGTAAATTAAATTTGGTCTACTTTACTATTTGTGATACTGTGAAAATGATGTTCAAATGGAAGACAGTCTGTTCTGTGAAACATGGAATATCTCACAGCAGTTTACTTTTCACTCACAAAAAATTGTGCTGACATCTGCAATCAGGTCTTTTTTCCTGAGTGTTGGCTTATTGTCTCCAGAAACACGTAAGCTGTGTAGTATTTTGGAGTCTTTAAAGGTATTTGTACTGTCCTAGTGCACATTACATCACATTTTTCTGTGCATGTGAAATAGCAATGACAGGACTTACCATTGCATACGTTATTAGTGTTAGTCTGTTACTAACTGGAAGGACAATTACTTACAAATAAGTAGCCTTTATAATGTGATTTTTATTGTTGTTGCTATTAGTTTTGAATGTCATGTTTTAAAATTGAAAACTCAAAGCTTTCCTAAAATACATGAGTGTCTAACCAACAATGGGAACATTGCATGCCTGGTTTCATTTGGATATCCAGCTTATCAATGGATAGTGGGGTGCATTGGATCAATTTATTGCATAATCTGCTTGTGTCAGAAATAGATCCATACGAAATAATTGGGACAGACTTAAGAATTTCCTTAGAAATACTCTGAAAAAAAATAAATTCAGTTTTCAAAAGTCCATGCTAAGGCAAATACCAATACCACAGATGACTGAATGAAGCTGAAGAACTCTTCATTTTTTAAAGAACATTTTTTCATGTGAAGTTCACAGAATCAGAATCACAGAACATTCATGGCTGGATATGACCTCTCAGATCACCGAGTCCAACAAAAAAATCCCAACCAAACAAACAAACAAAAACCCAAACAAAACAAACCCAANGCTGTCCACCAGCACCCCCAGGCCCTTCTCTGTTGGGCAGCTTTCCATTTCCAAGTTGCTCATGCTCATTTCCAAGTTGCTCATTTCCAAGTTTCCATTTCCATTTCCAAGTTGCTCATGCATTTGCCAGAAATCACTGAATTCAGTCACAGACCTGAAAGATCTTCTTTCTGATTTAAAACGACAATGAAGCGTTACTGCCAGGCTGAATTATAAAGTAGAAATACCTGGCTAAAAGTGAAAACATGATTTCAGTTAGATTTTCACACTTGCAAATTCTTCACATTTGCTGGTATGTGTATGAAAAATAGCCCAATCTCAAAAAGTTTTTTGATCTATAACAACTTTTAGTCTTCATTCTCTCCCATTTATTGTTTAATCTAACATGAATTTAAGTTAGTTTCTCCTTCTACAGACATTACCAATGCTGTAGTTGTGTTCATTTGAACCTTTATTCCTGCAATTTGAGAAATTATGGTTTAGATAGCTCCAAAACTGGTCAGCATTGTGAAATCCAGAAAGAAACCTATGTTACTGACTTCTTTCACTATTGCAATATTACTGTATGAGAAGGTAAAGCCATAATAAGAAATCACTGATATTCTAATATTAATAATGATATCATTAGACATTAGCATTAATACTGCTGTTTGTAAGGTGATAAAAAGAAAAATCATGAAAAGGAAGCCTTACCATAATGCTTTCCTACTGATTTAACCAATGAAACAAAACCAGGCTGTCAACCATAAAAAAACCACAGGGTCAAAATTAAGGTGTTTATTTCACCTCACTGACAGTGACATATGGGAAAATATACCTTGCAAAAAACTTGATCATCAAAGCAAATAATTCAGCTGTCAGGAACTAGTTTCTTATGAAAAGGCAATATTCTAATTTTCACAGTGTACTGATGTTCTATCTTAAAGAAATATGGTACTTCTCTTACTGTCATGAAGTAGCTCATTCATGTAAGCATTATTTAAGTACACTATACTTTGTGCCAAAAGAACAGAAGATGGCATACTAGACCCAAATTTTTTACAGGATTTATGAGATGAACCAAAGAGCTATTAAGTAATAAGTCTTATGTCCGTACAGAACTAAGTGATAGAAACTCTAAAGAAAGCATAGAATACATTAATATATGGATTTATTGTATAGTGTTTTGGAATTTAAAGTTTATTTTCTTGGAAGTTATCAGAAAGTCCCACAAAATTGTCTGTTAATTCTCTGCACTGCTCATTATATTCACAGAGCAGAATGGTGAAATAGCACCATGCCAAAGTTTGATGATGATAATGTGTTTTGCAAGTCATAATTTTCAGCAAAAAGCTGTAAACGGTGATCTTGGTGCTGAACACTGAGCAATAAACATGAAGATGAAATTCAATACAATGCCAGGAAAAGCAGTAAGAAATTTGTATAGAAAATGATGGGCTCCAAAATGGCTAATACCACCCAGAAAAAGTATCTTTTGAGATGTGATAGACATTAAAAAGCAAACAATGTTTGTACGCTCAGTAATAATTGTAAAAGCAAATAGAATGTTTAGAACCAGTAGAGAACAAAACAATAAACATCACAGTGCTGCTCACAAATCCTTGTTACAAATGAATCTTCCACACAATATTCACTTCTGGCTTCCCTTGCTCCATTTGGGTGTCACAAAACCAAGAGGGTTGCAAAAAGCAACACACATGCATGGAATCACTTTAGTACAAGAATGAAAAAACCCAAACTTTTCAGCCATGAGAAGGGAGAGCTCAAGAGCCAATAAATTGGAAGTGATATGAAGGAGGTAAGCAAAGGATGACTGCTCACCATTTCTTATAGTAAAAGAATTAGAGGGCATAAATAAAGAGACTAGTTCAAAACAAATGTGGCGCTATGTGCAATTACATTTTCAATCAGGGAACATACTCTCACAAGAAGTGAACAATATCAAGAATTTACATGAGGTTGAAAAGCTAGAAGACAAATTCACAAAATAAAAATCAAATTATTAAAATTAAAGGCATTATCTCTGAATCAAGATGACCCTGACCCTCAGAGTGCTGTGCAGTAGGAGAGCAACCTGGGAGAGCAGCATTCGCACTCTCTTCTACAGGTCTGTTGGAACCTGCTTTTGGCCAGATGATGCCCTGCTAAATAGACTCTGTATACCAATTCCCCCAGTTAATTGTTTTAATATAGGCACCAGATGGACAAATCCAGTTAAGAGGTCCTACTATAACTGGATATCCTACATACACTTATTCTCAGCATAGCTATTTCAAATACAATTTCTGATTGCTTGCATACAGAGAGTCTGTAGTGTGAGTGAGAGCATGTTCTTAAGGAAGTTACTGAGTCTTCTTTTGAAGCTTGTGGGGAAAGCATGTCTCCACTTTCCCATTGCTTGAAGTAAGAAATTTTTTTATTATTATCATTTGGGCATGGGGGAGTGTTGCCAGATAGCAGATGGAAGAGACATTCTTTAAAATGTGTAAACAAAACTTTTAAAGAAGTTTATCACTGTATAGCTCTAGCACATGTAATTCAATTAGTAATTATCTTCTCAAAGATGAGATACACCTTCATAAGTAGTTTGCCTTGATATTAGAAGTAGAATTTCTACATATCTGTTTCTTGACTAGACAATATTAAAACCGCTGTTCTCAAATATATTCTAGCCTCGTGAAAACTAATGTTTGCATCGTTAACTAAAAATCAGATTTGGATCGCTGCAATATTAGTCTCAATGTCATCATCATCGCTGGAATTAGTCTCAATGTATGCAAGTGTCTTCAGCAGTTATGATTGAAACTTGCCTTGCCAAAAACTAGGGCTGGGAAAAAAGAGGCAGGAGCTAGGAATCAAGGCTGAACAGATCAAGGGCAGGATTAGGAACTAGCGCTCAGTAGGAAGAGGAACTAGGACAAGGTCTAGAAAGCAGAAAACTGGATCAGGATTTTAGGCAGGAACCAACACTCAAAAGCAAAAATCTAGAGCACAGTTACACTCAAAAGGCATTAAGCCAGTCATAACATCCTGTCCCATTTCCTATACATCAAGGTAGGTTACACCAATCAGCTGTCTCAGAGGTGAGGCCGTTACCCATTGGAAAAGTAGTTATGGCCAGACAACTGAGAGATACCTGAACTGACTGTGAGAGACATCTTGACTTGGCAGCTTTCAGTGATAACTGAGCTAGCAGTATTTGTTGTGTGACATGAACCTCTTCCTCATCAGCAGCCACCAATGAAAGACCAACCCCAACACTTTTTATCAGCACTGAAGCACCACGTGAGCAGTGAGCTGGAACACAATTGCCCAGATGAGACAAGAGGAGGTGGCCAACCCAGAAAACTTTGACTCCTAGCAAATTGCATTAATCTGTTAATGCACAGAGATGCTCAGAAAACAAGACAATTCTCAAGCCTTTCTCAAAGTGGGAAAGATTTTACTCTTGGCAATAAACTAGAAACCACACACCATTGCACATACTGTCTTTCTGATGCAATATTACAAAATACATCCTGAGTACTGGTCTTGTTTTCTTTTGCAAGGCGAGTGCTAATTTCCCTTTCGGAAGGAACAGATACACAAACTGAAATATTTAAAATCACCAAGCTCTTCCATGCCATAACATAAGACATGGCATTATGTATTCTATAACACCATAACTTCTGTTCATTCTTGCATTTCTAATAGTTATGAGTATCTGTCAGAATGAACATATTTTTACCACCTAGGTGCACATGTCCATACTAACACACCCCAGGTCAGGTTGTTTAACCTCTCTGCCTTAGTTTATCTATCAATTGAAGTAAAGGTCTACACTTATAAGGATACTAAAATAATTAGTTCTTTATAAGATTAATTTGTTCTGCAATGAATGCTGTTATAATAGCTTGAAGTATTTCTTTTTCTTATCCTATAGACCAACAGCTCTGTACCTTCTTTGATATCTATTAGGAAATGTTTTCATTTCTTTTTCAAGAACTGGGTGACATTTCTAATAAAACATGTTTTTCTCTGAATATCAATGTGACTTCCTGCATTTTAAACTTAGATGAATACATATACTTCAACCCAAAATCTAACAGGAGAGGTAAACAACACTGAGGTATGAGGGATTGCTTCCTGATGAATTCTGTGGAACTACCTCTATGCAGAACTGGACACAACTTGTTTCCTCCCTGTTGCTTGAATAATGATAACTTCCATTCTAGTCACTGCTGATAAACCTCTCTTAACAAAAGCCCTACCAACCTTGAATCTAATGGGAAAGTAGAGTCTTAACTAAATTATTTTCTTCTATCTGGATACCTTTGTACTTTTTTGAACATTTGTTGCACCACCACATGCTGAATTTTAGCTGAGTCTTCTAGAAATGCTCTGAAAAATGTTTCCAGCTGATCCAATACCTCATGATGGTATCAAGTCAGACATTGACAGAAACCATACCAGTTTTATCCAGTTTTTCTCTGTTTCATTGGTTCCCCGTGAGGTTTCAAATGGTTTCTAAACATTATTTTTAGACTACAATCAAATAATCTGTTGATTTAGTATAGTGAACTATTCTTAAATTTTGTGTCATCTTGCATTTTGAATCTTTAGCTAGCAGATTCTCTGCTGCACTTCAGGTCTGGCAAACAGAAGTTTCTCTGCGTAGCCCCACAACTATGTCATCACATTTAATCATCTCTAACAACACTGCAAATGAGTCCCACTTCCATAGTCTTTGGCACGTTTGCTGAGGTTATTAATATCAAGTTATTAATATCTGTTGAAGAATGAAGATAGACATCAAACTCTGTCTATATAGGAGTCAAGGATATATACTATTGAGCTAAATTTCAAGTAGGAATATATAACAGAAAATCCTTCACATACCATCCTCAATCCCTTGATGAGATGCATACTCTTCTTCTAACTATTTCAAAAGAAGTATTGGAGACAGCAGGTGCCAGGTTGCCTTTTAATTGCGCCCCATGGCTTTGGATTTCACCATCTAATGGCAGGAGATCAGTTACATTATGTTGACGTAGTAAGAAGCTAAATAAAGACATTTTTGTTTTCCTGGCTCCTTAATCCATGTGAGATGTGTTAGCTATTATTTTAGTTCTGTGCCCCACAAGGCTTTCCAAGCAATTCTCCTGACATGCGCATTGTAACCATTCCTGTTTACAGAAGCAGCAGACTACTGGTGTGAACATGTTTTTTTGTTTGTAATGAAGTGTATTTGTATTGGGGAAACTAAGCCTTTAATTAAAACCAGCTGGCCCTATAAACTGTTTCGTGCTCCATTATACTGACCATGGTTTCCAGTTAGAGATATGGAAAATCAGGGAGTTTTCTTATCCTAATTAAAAACTCTGTTGTTGGTTTTCCTCTTAAAGAGGGAGTACTCCATTCCATATAAGAGGTGAGTAAATCCACTACATTCTAACAATTCTATAATCCTAAACGCTGCAGTATTTGCATGACATAGTTTTACAAAAAGACAAACCATGTCCCAGCCACCTTGTTACTGTTTCTGCATTCCCAGTCAGCCAGTTGCTTTGAGTTACAATAAAGGTAAATACAGACTCTAAAAAGTTCAGGAGATATATATGCTCCTCAAGAGCATGTTTTGATAGTTGATAAGGGAGAGTGTCAGACATGCACATTTTTGAGAAATAAGAGATCAACATGAGAAGTACAACATTGTCATTAAAATAATAGGTCCATAAGCAAAATCCAGCCTTTCTTGTTTTCCATTTAAGTTATGAGTTAGCTTTTCTAAAGCTATTTCATTGTCTGCCTTTTCATGAAATCTGTTCCTCCAAATTAAGTGAGTTTGCCCATGATTGTGTTTGTAAATATACAAATACGGACTTGTTAGATATTTGTAGAAAGAGACCACAGTGATTAATAAAGCAAAAGATTAGGAGCAAGGACAATCTGGGTCCTAATCCCAGCTGAGCCACTTACGATGTAACCTTGGGGAAGTTACTTGACCTTCGCATTTCTCAGTGAACTCTGCTGGAAATTGGATACCAACTGGACCTCAGAGAATACCAGATATATCTGCTGAACTCTTCCCAATTAGCAGTGTTAGATGAATGGTGAACAGGCTTGTGTTATGATTGTGGGGTGCTGTGCGCATAAATACAGTGAAGGAGTAATGACTCTCCTTCCCTTTCCTGGCAGAGCTAAACTGATATTAGAAAGCGGCCTATGCACTACACATTCTGTCCAATTGTTGGCTATATCATAAATGAAAATAATGGTGCACGTGAGACAATTAGGCTTTAAAGGGATTCCAGCTGTTCCCATCCACCCAGCATTTTCCTGCACTTCCAGAAAGGATATTTATCAGATTATCTGATTAGAAAGATTAGATTTATAGAGCCAGACTCTCAGCTGCATTCATTACGAACTACCTGCAGTTCTTTAATATGGGATCAGTCCTATGCAATTGGACAAAACAGGTCCAACAGTTGGCAATCCCTAAGGTGAAGTATCATTCTCACCGTATTCACCCTAACACACCTGCCAATGACCCTATTGCCACCACCTTTATATTATGGAAGAAATTCCTCATGTGAAGTGTGTCCAAGAGTCCCTTCATGCAACTAGTGGGTTTTCTTGAACTGTCAACATTTGTTTGTTTTTTGGTTTTTTTTAAAAAAAAAGGCAAGAACATAGGGTATGTTGAAGAAAGGCTCAGTCTGTTGTTACTGTGGCAATAAAATTATACAATCTCACATAATCCTCAGACTTCATAGTTCATTGAAGGAAGAGGACAGTGAGAAAAGGGTATGCTCACATATAACCTCCATTATATGTAGTTCAGACATGGTTTCATGCAGGTATCAATAGAAGAACATCTAGTACCTAAAAACATCACCATGTAAATAATTTGAAAACCAAGATAATAAACTAGCACCATATTATTATATTAAATCTTCCATATTTTCTAAAAAAAAAAAGAAAATATTTCTCTATAAGTAATTAGAAAATTAGCTAATACAGTACAGTATACTAACTAATGTAGTATTTCAGAATGAGTAAATTGTGAATAAACTGTGATGTGCATACTCAAGTAAGATGTCCATTATTTTGTTTTTGTTGTGGTCCTCAGTCAGTATGTTTGCTTCTTTATTTACAGTGGTGTGGAGCTATGCTTTTCAAAAGAAATATGCAGTACATTTTGTAAAAAAAATTATTTGAAATCCATGCCTCATTTAGCCTTGTGGAGGAGGGAAAGTAGGGATTTTTGCCAGATAACAGTTAATTTGTTGTAAAATTCTTCATATATTATTTTCTGTTATTGTACAACCAAACTATTTTCCAGCAGAGCCATGGAGACACGTCCTTGAATGTAGTCTTGTTGGTAGTGCTTATTTGACTGTTAAACACAATGCTACATACACCTATACAACTTCTTTTAAGTTCTCTCTGTAAGGGATCACATAGGACCATGTAAGACCTCAGTTGGTCTGTTTAGCCAACAAGATCATTAAAGGAGTAGAGCATCTGCCCTATGAGGACAGGCTGAGAGACCTGAGTCTCTTCAGCCTGGAGAAGAGGAGACTGAGAGGGGACCTCATTAATGCTTATAAATATGTTAAGGGTGAGTGTCAGGAGGAGGGAGCCAGGTTCTTCTCAATGTCATCCAATGTTAGGACAAGAGGGAATGGGAGCAAGCTGGACCACAGGAGGTTTAGTATTAACATGAGGAGGAACTTCTTTACAGTAAGGGTGAAGGAGCACTGGAACAGGCTGCCCAGGAGGCTGTGGAGTCTCCTTCTCTGGAGACATTCCAGAGCTGCCTGGACACTTTCCTGTGTGATCTTGTCTAGGTGATCCTGCTCTGGCAGGGGTGTTGGACTAGATGATCTTTCCAGGTCCCTTCCAACCCCTGACATACTGTGATACTGTGATGTAGGTCATCTAAATATGCAGCAGACATAATACTGCTGAAAATACTATGCCAGCAAAGAAAAAGTAAGGAACTAATTATGTCTAGATGTCCACAGCCTGATAGGACTTTTTTTTGGAGTTGGTAGAGCTGATGCCTCATCAATTTTTCCTTTATGCCAGGACCACTAAGGTTAATTGGGTCTGCTGGTAAAATTTGCAAGGCACAGCTCTGCAGGAAAGTACGTACCATCTCAAGGTTTGGCACCAACTATCACATCTGCTTAGACAGGAAATATGCTGGCACATTCCTACTGCTTCCTGACAGATTAGGGAACAGCTAAAAGAACAGGATCTCTGCAGGAACAGGGTAATTTTTTTTGTTTTGTTTGGTTGTTGTTGTTGTTGCTTCCTACACTGTTGTGGAAGTCCTAGCAAACTGAATCCAAGCAAATGAATCATACTTCAGACCATCTTCTAAGTGGAACTGGTGGACTGCTATTCAGTGACCCACTGTCATGATCTAGTTCTCATGTTTTGTAGTACTACATTGCCTGTGTTAGAAAAGGTGCAGCTCTTGTCTATCCAATTATCATAGCATTTATTCCACCTTTCAGATTAATACTTTTCCACCTTGTCCTACACCTGACTGAGAAACTCTCAGAAAGAACTTGTGCTTTATTCCTATTCCATGCCCGTGATCAAAGCAAGGAATAATTTTAGCCTCTGACAATGCATCTGGAAAAATTATATACATATACTGAAATCTTGTTCTCATTGCAACCAAAGAGTATTTTGTGCTTGAAATTTAACTGGGTAGAATTGACCCTTAAAGACATGGTATACAATTTAGAGACTTAAAACATACTAAATTATCATTCTCTAGGGCACCTAGGGTAGAATTAATCCAAAATAAGGGGGTGAGTCAACTGGAGATACCTGTCTTTCTCCATTAACTATAGAGGGAATGTAAACAACTATTTCTTAATTACATATTTAATCATTAGATAGTTAAAGGTACAGGAGCTGAATGCCATCTTTAATGGGTTGAGAACACTGTAATGCACATGCATACATGTCACGTACTGATAGCGTGGATTGTTACAAGCCATCTTGCACACAAAACACCAGATTTCAGTTGGCTGCTCTTTGATAAACTATGTTTAATGTGAAGGCTTCAGTCTTTGGCTGAACATCTTGCCAAAATTCAGTCAGAAATGAGGATCAGGTTAGAAAACATTTAAACAAATTGAACATACAGTCTATGGGACCCAATGAGTGCCGAGAGAGCTGGCTTAAATTGTTATGAAGCCATTTTCAACAATCATTGCAAGGTCAGGGGAACTGGGGTTTTCCTGTGAGTCATCTTCAAGAATGGCAAGAAGGAGAATCTGTGGAACTGCAGGCCAGTCAGCCTTACCTTAATCCCTCAGAAGGTGATGGAGAAAATAATCCTGAAAAAAACAATTGAAACATATGAGGAAAGAAAATTATTGAGAGTAGTCAGCAGAAATCATGCCTGAACCATTTGCTGGCTTTCTAGGATGATGAGGATGTTGTTTATCTTGACTTTAGGAAAGGCTTTTAACACTGTCTCCTATAACATCCTCTCCTCATAGAGAAACTGATTAAGTGTGCCTAGATAAGTGGACAATGAAGTGGGTTGAAAATTGAACTGCTCAGAGGTGCAGAGATATGCAATGAGTGGCATGATGTCCAGTCAGTAGTGCTGGACCCCAGGAGTCAATACAGGGTCTAGAACTCTCTAACCTCTTGATTAAAGAATTGGGTGATAGGACAGAGTGCATCCTCAGCAAGTTTGCAAGCCATACAATTGGGAGGAGTGGCTGATACACCACTCTTGTGTTGGGTGTGCTGCCATTTAGAGAGACCTGTACAGGCTGGAGAAATGAGAAGACAGGAATTGTCTGAAGTTCAGAAAAACAAATAGGTTGGACTAGACAATCACCAAGGCCCCCTTCCAACCTCACCAATTTGGTGATTCTGTGAGCCTGAACAAAGCTAAGAAGAAAATAATAATAATAAAAAGATTATTTTCCTTACATTAAATATATATATATATATAGGCACTTCTTTGACAGAGATATCTCCTTATCTGGTTTGAAACAGCAACCTGAAATTTGGCAGAGGCATGGGTTTTGTATCAAGGATACTCCTATTGCCTGCCTAATCAACAGTCCCCTAAAGATGAACAATACATAAGTTTAGGCAATATCTATTTTTACATATGCTCAGTAGGAATTTATTACAGATTAACATCTAAAATTCCAAAGATATTGTTATCCCCGAACATAATAATACTTACTTATAGCTACAGATGAAAACAGCCAAGGATACCTCTTTTCACTTCTCTCTGAAAGGCTGTTTCACTCCATGGATAGCCAGAAGCCTTCTCCTAGTTCCCAATCTAATTTTGCTTATAATGAATTATCATCTTTCCCTTTTACACTGATACTAGTAATTAATGGTGAACACATTGTTTAACTTTGTAAAATGAAAGTTGAATAGAAAAGAAAGAGTCTGTAAATGCTTTGTAGAAGTAGGTATCAAAGAAGCAGCAGGTTTGAGACAAAAGGTGCAGCAAAAAAGATGCAAAAGAAAAGGAGGGACTGCTTTGGCAAGGAAAGAGATTTTGTTAGTACCTACTGGCAGCAGAGAGGAACCACAAGTCATGGGCAGAAGAGATAGTTTGCATGATGGGGCATTGTGGCTAGACAAATTACTGAGGCAAAGGTACTGAGACAAGAAATCAGAGTTGAGGAATAAGGAAAAGAGAGGAAAAACTTACTGACAAGAACCTGAGGGTGGAGAGACAACTGGAATGGATATTGTGAAGAAACTGAGGGGACAAGGCGGAAGTCTGAGACACGGGGAAGACTTTGTGTGTGAGACTGGAACTACAAGCTGGTTACACAAGTGACTTAATACATTGCTATCTAGATGGAACCCTCCCTGGATCTTCGTTCGCGAAGCCTAGCCATGATGATGATGATGATGATGATGATCTAGTAGAACCACTCATCTGGGGAATTCTTAATAAAATTGGGAAATTATGTTTTTAAAAGACTTGCTAAGCTCCTGTGTGCATATCCCCAGCGATGCATCCCTTCCTTTTGTTTCAGAGAACAACTCACTATGGATTTGAGCTGGGCTGTAAACTAAGGGACAGCATTGTCTTTGAGCCAGGAAATGTAAAGAAGGCAGGACAGGGGATTACAGCAATAGTAACAGTAAGAACCCATTTGGACAGTTAATGCAGATGCATGATATGCTGGAGAATATAGTTCTATCCCTTCCTTTTCTAGAGGTCTCCTGGTATGCCATCTTGCAGGACTGGTCTCAGGTTCTTGGGTGGTGGGTGCAAACCCAGGGACGTTGTGCAGAGCGGGGTCTTGAGTTCTGTGGTGGTGGATGCAGACTGGTTGCACCCCAATCATCTTTTTTATACATGGGGGACATGGGTGGAGCGGTCACAGCCATGCAAAGGAGAAATTAACTCAGGAAAAACACATGGGTCCCACCTTCGTCCCACCTTTGCAGAACTTATCTCTTTCCAATGTTAATTTCCTTATCTGCAAGGAGCAAGCCTTGCCTCGGGCCAGGGGGGAGCAGGGTTGTTGCCGGTCGTTGCAGGGGTCGTTGCCGCTGTTCACACCTTCCCCCAGGTTACAATATTATCTCATCATCACTCAAGGTTTGAGACATTAGTCCTTTAAGGAGGTTTCAGGCTCCTACACCAGGCCACTGAAATACCATTTTACATCTGTTTAGAATTTCAGTGCCTCTTTATTCTGAATAAAAGCCACGTTGCAGTCCCAATGTGTGGAAGTACACAGCGGTTGGATCTGCCACCCACACCGATGTCAATGTGCATGTGAAGCATCATGCTGAATTCTCTGAAGAACTACCTTCCAGGTTTCTTAAACTGAGCACTCAAGCCTAATTCAAATTTCATTCTCCTCATGCCCCAAATCCACTTCTGTAAGACAGCACTTGCCTCAAAGATTTTTTGTGAAGATGAGTATTAATGGAAAGATACCCTTGTAACCTTGTTAATCACATACTCATGAGAAAATTCATACTTATCTTTTCAAAAAGGGATATAACTAGACTGCAGTGAACAAGGTATAGGTACAAGTTTCATGCAGAAAAATGAGAAAGAAACAACATAATGAACAGCTATTCAGTAAGTAAACACTGTTCTTCCTTTGCATAGAGATGGGAATCCTGCAGGAAAAAGCAAGCCTGTTGTGGATGTGTGGTCTGTTCTGCTCCAGGATGCATTGATCAGGCATGGGGCTTCTCAACAGGGACCCCACAACATGGGGTCTGCTTTATTTTATATTCCTTCCCTTGCACCGTCATAAGTAAGCAACCAACCCTGTTTCGCTCTTTCCCCAGTGGCCTCCATTTTGCAGACCTTACATCCTTACTTGAGAATTGCAGCCTCAGCCAGCACAGCCCTGTCACTGTCTTTTAAAATTTTCACCCACAGGGAATTCCCCAGACTCCTTGTTCACATCTTTTGTCTAGTAATTTCTCCTGTTACTGCATTGCTAGTTTAGCCTTGGGCTGGTCCACTACTTTCCCCTTTCCTCACCTGCAGTGCCAGCAGTTTCTCATGCTGTCAGCCCATGTTACAGTAGAGGAGTGAGTGTAGCTGCAGCCCAAAGTCCTGCTGCTGCCAGCACCACTGTGGCTATGGAGAGGCAATATAGCCTACACATTAGGATCTGCTCTACAGAGAAGCACACCACCTACAGTGCCCTTGCAA
>VWZO01018647.1:0-23442 GCA_013396975.1 Bucco capensis | reverse complement strand
TCCCGCACCTTCCCTTCCCTTCCCACACCTTGCCACAAATTCTAAATGACTGTAATTAACGTGATAATTTCATGGTATGTGGCTTATATATGGCTAGGTCTAGCCTGTGGTATAATTTTTGCAAGCACTCTTTGCTGTAACTTTAATATTTCAGGGACTGAATGAGGTATATATTCTGTTAATATGACTATCCTGTTAAATAAAGGGATCAAACTTGTGGCTAATGAAAATCATATGGCTTACTTTTGAAAAGCTCTTCCCAAGATGGAATTCTATAAAGCTATCAATTTTTCAACTACGTTGCAATGTCAACTCGGTGATGAGTTAAATTAACAAATTGACATTTATATTAGCAAATTGTCTCCTCAAACAGCAGAGCTGATAGAGCTCAAGCATTCTAATTTTCAGATGCTTCCTATACTCTATATGCAATATATGCTCACAGGTGAGTTGTGAAAGATCAAGGAAAAAAAAGAGAGAAAAAAGAAAAAAGTATTACACTAACTTTCCATTTATTTATGATTGGATAAACTGGATACAACAATGTTCCTTAGCTGTATTGAGATTTCTGGTGGAGTGTTCATAAAAGAGTGGAATAAATACTTTTCAATACCTCTCACTTCATCAAATACTTTTAAATAGTAGCTTTACATCTTGGTTTCAATATCAGTCATATACAATATCTTCATGGACATTGAGCACTCTGATCCATTTTGAGCCAATAGAGGTTGTCTGTCTATTCTAAATAAATGCTCGAATGATGTAGTTTATTTTTTGTAGTAATCTAACAGAAAGAATAAAATTCATTGTCAGAAGCATAGATTACCTATGTGGTCAGGCAGAAACTGAGCTCTTTGATTTGAAGGTTTTCTGTTATCTCAGAGTTGTGTAGCTAGGAGTCAAGTAGGTGCAACCAAGAGAGAATCACAGAAAATATTCAAGATGATTATCAGACAATAGCCTGGAGCAGGACCTGCATGATCACTCCTAGCTGGTAAACTTGCTGACAATGGGACTTCTCACTGACATCACTCTTCTGAGTTCCTATGCCCTTAAACAATTCCTGATCAGGTTATTTTGACCTAAAGTAGTTTTCACCCTACTTTGCCCAAGTTGTCAAGTATCATGTAAAGCAAACTCAGTGTTAAGTTTACAAGGTAAAATTGTGGCATTTATGAACAAAATATTAATGTATTAATTTACTGTTTGTTCTTTTATAGCTGTTATATACTATATAATATATACTATGTAATTTATAATACTATATAATATTTATTCTTTTATATACTGCGCTCTGAATAATATAGAAATTCGGTATAACAGATTAGCCATCTTAAACTAACAAAAATTCTGTCCTGATTCATACAAAATCATTTAGGGCTGCTCAATATGGCAGAACTGTGCTTTCCCATCAGTCACTTCTAGATCTCATCTACTATCCTATTGAACATGAACAATACAACAATTACAATATAAAGTTGTAATATGTATTATGTACATACCAGATGTGCTAATTATTACACAGCCTACATTGTTTCCCAGTCATGTTTTTTACAAACTGCACAAATCACATCAAATGTTAAATTAACTGCTGCTTCAAACTACAATTAATAACCTATTGTATATGAAACATAATTTAATGAGTGCATTTATGCTAAATATCTGGAATGAAGAGGTTCCTAACTGTCTTCTAATAGAAACAGGTTTGATCTAAGCCTGTATTCCTGCTAAATGTCCTTTGATAGGTGTGCACAAAAAGGTGATGCACAAAGAAGCTTCTTCTCTACTCTTTTTTTTCCCCAAATAAACAAATAAATAAATATTTTGCTCACTGCTTGCACTCAGAGGGTAGAAGGAACTATCTGGTAGTAGTTTAACAGACCAATAAAGTCTATTTCAGAGGCAAAAGCATTACTTCAAAGAAGATGAGGAGGAGCAAATTACTCAGAAACAACCTGTTACCTAGGGGCAAGAACATTACTTTAAAGAAGATGGGAACAAGTAAATTACTCAGGAACAACCTGTTACCCAGTTGGCATGAGTCCAGTAAGTAAAAATTGTTTGAAAATATAAGGTTTACTTCATTTTGTACTCTACTTACTAGTTATAAACTAGGCTAGGAGTTAGGAGTGTCAATATGCAGGGAGATATGTGAAACCACAAGTCTGGAAGGAATGTAAATATGAGAATGTGATGCTTAATGGCATCAGTACTCCAAAAACAAGCAACTATTAAAAAAAACCCCACAACTATATCACAGTGAACATGGAAAGAGATGAATGCCGCATAATAGTCATATATTAAATGGGGCTGGATTTTCTGATGCAAACCATAAGTATGTTTATTTCATATAAAGTTTCATATTAGGATATTATAACTAAGTTGGCATTATTAAAATACATATATAGTCTCTATAGGGACTGGATATGTTTTGGGTGTATTATAAATGTCAATGTATTTTCTCACAGTCCCAACTGATTGCTATGTAGAGGGACTTTTTGAGTTTTTATATACCCTTACATGAAGCAATCATTGCTAGTGGGACTTTATGTGTTTACCTGAAGTCAACAACACCAGAAAAAGAAGAGATGTTGTAAAAACTACTCCTTATAAAAATGTTAACCTAGAAATGGCTAAGGCAGAAAATAGATCATAAAGATGTATTCACCCCCTGCTTCCCTTCCTTTTATTAGTAGAAAACCTGAGAATTACATGCTAGCTTTGGTGAACTGATTGCAGATGTTAGCATCTCAGAGTAAATATAGGAAAGAGGTAAATAATCTATTGTCTTTGTGTGATTTGTCTGATTTCTAGTGATTTTGTAAGAAGTAAGAAACATCTATACTGCTATAGCTATCATACCTTTAAAAAAAATAATGCAAAAGAAACGCTTAATGGGAAATACTAAAACGTGGACAGGCAATAATAGTGGATAATGTAATAAAAAAGTCTTGTCAATATGTCGTCACTTTGTGTCTAGCATTTTACTACTTGTGTGAAGGGCTCATTTGAGAGTTGGAGGTCTCCTTTCTTCAGCAAAACCCCCAGAGCACAGTTGGAACATATTTTTCAGCACCTGGTTCCTTATTGGGAATAATCAATCCCTGGGGGGCAAGGAGAGGGGAACAGAGAAAGGAAGATTAGTTCTCTGCCCTGTTGTTTCATCTAGTTTTGCTTACATATTTTTTAAGGAGGCATGAGTGGGCTCCCTGTACTAAATGGAGATTACAGTATCACAGTATGTCAGGGGTTGGAAGGGACCTAGAAAGATCATCTAATCCAACCTCCCTGCCAGAGCAGGATCACCTAGACCAGCTCACACAGCAATGTGTCCAGGCAGCTCTGCAATGGCTCCAGACAAGGAGACTCCACAGCCTCCTGGGCAGCCTGGGCCAGTGCTCTGGCACCTGCACTGCAAACAAGTTCCTCCTCGTGTTAATACCAAACCTCCTGTGGTCCAGCTTGCTCCCATTCCCTCTTCAAGGAATGAAATTCCCCTTTCCCACCTACACTAACACCCATAAGTTTAGCGGTTCTACCATTGCCCTTTAAGAAAGCAAGAGTCAAAATGTGGAAGTACAGTCAAAGGTGATGAACACACAAGAATCAAACTGTGACTGTCCAATTGGAAAGTATTTGGATCCAGTTAATTCAATATTTTTGCTGGTAGGAAATATTTCACTACAGATTGCTAATACCAGCTCTAGTGCTGTTTCACACTGTCATAACAGAGACCTTGGCAGGAGTCCAGTCCCATAGAACAATAAATGTAATGCTTGTGTCAGAAAACCAAGAAAATTAACAGAATATTAAACCAATGTTATATTTCCCCCTCCTAAATATGTCAGTAATCATTATAGTAACAAAGTAGGCATGTTTCTCTTCTGGACAGCTATGAATATGTGAATCTGCCTTTTCAAAATTCTAACTCTGAGGGGTTTTGCAATTGCACTAAGGCACTCCAAGGCATATGTCACCATGCTGCTGAGATCCACGTTATCTCACAGTAACACACACCTTGTCATGTATTATTTATCACGCTAAAGTGTCCTGTAATTTTCATTAACAGTGAGGTGTCTAGCTTTTAAGAAACAGGAAGATCCTTCATTTTAACTGTTTTAGTGATGAAATATACCTTTCAGACTTTGTATGCAGGTGTAAACTTCAGGATATTGGCAGCAGGGAGCGTGCAGTTTTCACTAACATGATGTAAAAGACACTAAATAGACTAGTAAAAAAAAATAAAATAGCATATCTTTCCTTCACTGGAAATCAGAACAAATTTCTCCTTTCTCTAGGTGAATGCTCTTAACCTTTCCACTGGCTTCACATGCTGTGCTGTCCCCTGGGTCTCGTTCTCATTTTCTCCTTGTGACGTGACAGATGCAATGTATGAAGTACAACTGCTGCCTAACTGTAAGCCAAGATTCATCTGGAGAAAAGCAGATGGGTGAGGGTAACTAAAGGGCTGAACCTGTCCCATATTTGAGAGTAGGCTCTTGTACTTCAGCAAAAGCAAAAAGAACTCCAAGGCTCCACTGCATATAAATTAAGCAGTGCAAGGAAATCTACTTCAGCACTCAAGGTCAGATATTTCTAGCAGTCATTTGTACTCTAACTGTTGGAGAGCCTCCTGGTCTGATAATGGCTAGGTTTGGTCTCTCAAAGAGGAGTAAGGTACTCTTTGAGAGTGGGATAAGCCTGGGAAGTCTTTGCAAGGAGCTGTTTTCCCATAGCCACCCCACTGGTAACCAACAAAATGATAGCAGCATAGGTAGGAACTGTAGGGTCTTAATGAATGGTCCCAATCAGCATTGATTTTACTCTTCCTTCTGATTTTTACTCATTCAGTTATAAACAAAACCAAATAGTGGGAATCATATATAGGGAAACTCTAATTCACATTTAGGATTTAAGAAAGATTCGTATGTTGTTCTCATTGCTAACATTTATTTTAAATATTTTGAGACATGTTAATAATACAAGTCACTGGATCTCCTCGGATGCTATAGAAAACTTCCACAGCTTCTGAGTTAAAAACAAATGAAGGAAAAAGTAAACAAAAACAAACAATACCCCACCACCACTACCACTTTATTTTTATTTTTTTTTTGCCTATTTACCTGCACTATACTCTCATTTTGGGAGACAAAAGGCATGCTAATTTAATTTGAAGCTTCATATCAACAAATTAAAAAGAAAACAGAGATTATGAGTTAGTTCAAATTTCTGCCAGTTCCTTTAGCTAAATTGAGTAAACTGTGCTAAAACAAATGAAAAAAATGTTTTACTTCTGTTTCACATGAACTTAGTTTTCATGGCTAATATGTGATGGGAACACATTGGGACACTTGTGATATAACAGGTGTGCACATTCTTTATTGTGACTTAACACTTCAATGTCACACACATAGTTATGTTATTANAATACAAGTCACTGGATCTCCTCGGATGCTATAGAAAACTTCCACAGCTTCTGAGTTAAAAACAAATGAAGGAAAAAGTAAACAAAAACAAACAATACCCCACCACCACTACCACTTTATTTTTATTTTTTTTTTGCCTATTTACCTGCACTATACTCTCATTTTGGGAGACAAAAGGGAAAGAAGATGACAACTAAACCAAAGAGAGCTTAAATGATTAGGAAGTTCAGGTCATTACAGAGGTGTGTGAAAATACTTAAGAAGGAGATTTCTATTCAGTAGTTTAATAAAGGAATAAAAGANGATGGATAGTGTTTTATTTCTTTGTTTTAATGTTTTAAGAGAGCCTTGATTATACTGCCACAGAATACTCTGTGTATTCAAAGATGATAGCTACATCCTCAAAGTAAAAAAGATCCTTTAAGTTTAGCTTTTGTTGCTTTTGAAACAGCATAAAATAAACTAGGGAGGAAAAAAAAAAAAAAGGACCATACTTACTGTGGTATGAAAGTTTCCACATGACAAAGTAACTTAATAACTTTAGCTGCTTAATTATGTCACCACTGTATGGAAAAGCCTCCAATACAGATAAATTATAGAGCATTACTTTAGTTTTCAGTGCCAAACAGCTTCCGTCTTGTATGCAATTAAACAGATTTGTTCTCAGCCATGCAACCAAAACATGAAGCCATATT
Source organism: Bucco capensis (assembly GCA_013396975.1). Taxonomy (NCBI): domain Eukaryota; kingdom Metazoa; phylum Chordata; class Aves; order Piciformes; family Bucconidae; genus Bucco; species Bucco capensis. The sequence goes on along the minus strand of VWZO01018647.1, from coordinate 17,321 downwards.
CCTGTTTCCAACAACAGATGTTGAAAGAGTTGCAGGAACAAATGTATTCTCAAAATAGCTATTGGTCTGTGATATCTCCTTAGTAGCCATTTAGCTGCTAAACAGATAGGGTTTATCTTCACCAAAGTGTGCCCTAGGAGATAGAGTCAAAATCAACTTTATGGCAAGAAATATCTCAGTTATCTAAATATTTGAAAGAGGCTAGGAAATAGACTATTTTAAGTAATCCACATTTGAAGCTGGGTCATACATACTTTCACTATTGTGACAGCAAAACAATCATGATATTTTGCAGTGAAAGAATATAGAATTTAAGATTAATTGTTCATTTATGAAATTAGATAATGCACATTCTTTACTCATGAAAATAAGATTAAAGAAATATAAAATTGATATTAAAGTAATAAAACTTTTTTTTTCTTTTTATAGGACTAGTCTAATAATTTGTTTGGTTCCTGTAAATTCCCCATCACTTTTTTGCCAGCTCTCAGGAAGCTACATTAAAACATGTAATTTTAGTGAGATATGTTCATATTCACACTCTTAAATATAATCTCTCTTGAAGAAGTAAAGTCACATAATTCTGATTTTAAATGACTCAGCTATATTATATTAAATATATAGCTTGTGCTGTTGTTTTTTTTTTTCTTTCCCAGTGAGACAGACTTGAATTTAACATTGCTGAAGGTTGCCTGTAAACCCAGAAGGCTGATGTTTTCTAATTAAAAAGTGTGAGGATGAAGACACCAATATGCAACTTTTCCCTTGTAGCTTACACAGCTTGGTGATGTCATTAGAACCTCCCTTTTGGCAAAAACTCCTCCAAGTTTGTAGGTTTTTTCTGAAGAAAGGTTTCACTGAAGGCAGTGAGAAAATTGTTGGTTTCAATTAGATTTGAGTACGTGGAGCAGTATTAGGAAATTTATTATTTCTGCAGTTTTACATGTTTACGACAATATTTTAGGAAGCCAGACTTCATTTCCAACACTTTGTCATGGTCTCCCTTCTGGATTTGCCACAGCTCATTATGGAAAATGTGTGACAACTAAGGAGTCAGGTGAAAGGAGGAAATGAACTCATTAAGCTCCTGAAGTAAAAGTCCTTGAGGAGAGACAAAACCAATTTGAGGTTGGGTGGACTTCGCAAACCACATTTTGTTTTAACTCCTTGATGAGGGCTACTTCAGTTTGCTGTGAATCAATATAAAAATTAACAAACACTTCACTTTTATTTTCTCAATATTTCCATGCCAGAGAGAAGGACTTTTCCATCAAAAAATAGGAGCACTCTGGGAGAAGAGAAAAAGAACAAATGCCCAAACTTTCTAGCAAGAGATAGGATGAAATTCATTTCTATAAGCTGGTGCAGGAAGAGCCCTGAAACATATATGTGAATTCAATGTATGAGCTTGCTTTACAAATCTACTTTCCCATTTAAGGATCAACTTCATCTTATGGAAGATCAGAAATATATGTGTATAAATTCTGTGTGTGCAACAGGATTCTCCCTGAAATGCTACTTTACACAGACAGCATCTCCATCCAGCAAGACAGGTAAAACAGCCAGACAAAATAACTCCACACCAGTCCTCTTCTTCTATTAATCTTCTTGTTTCTTAAATAAGATTATGTATGCTGCAAATATTTGAATATATTTTTGATGTCTGTATTCAGTCTCTGAGGGAAGAGAGAAAATGTGCTTTACTCAGGCAGGTAGATATGTAAAGACCTTGAGGAATTTGAGAATATCCTCAGAAAATATACAATGTCTTAATATTATTACCCCTCAATGTATCCCGGAAAAGGGTTAATGTTAACTGTGTACCATACAAGTAAGGTAGCTATGCAATTTAAAGAGGCTGTGTAAACCACATTTTTTATATTGCTTGAAGGTTAGATGTAACAAAAATATCATAAAATTTGTTGAAAGTAAAAAAAAAAATAAAATGCAAATATCAACCTCTGATTTCTTGAGCTAGAACTGCTATGAAAACAGAGTTTTCTGATCTTAATGCAAACTTCACAACCAAGAGGAAGATTCAGTGAGGATTAAAAATAAAAGTAAGCTGAATGTACGTGTGGAGTAGATTTCTATGGGACTAAGTCAGGTTGCTGGTTATTAATAGAGAAACAACACTGGGCTGTGTACATGAACCAAGAAAGACTCTTTTCTTAACCCTGATTTACAGTCATTCAAAAGTCTGTATACTATGTACAAGGTTCAACCAATGATCTTTTCTTCTATTACGTTTCAGCCCTGAAATGTGCTACGAACTGTAATATGATCAGATGGAGATTTGCAGGAGATGATGTCTTGCTATAAAGCTTTCTAGACAGGTTTCAAATCCCATTCACTTTATTCAGAAGACAGATTTTTGCATTTCCCTACAGATGGAAAACAAAATTCCAATTTGAGAGAAAGGATGCAGACTGAAACTGTTCATTATTGACAAATGTGAAGAACTGGGTGTCCTCCTAGGTTTGCACCTGAGGAGTTGGATGACTTCTGTGACCTTTTTACACCTTGATGTAATGAAAGTTTGAGTTCATAACAGCGTGGCTGGAGACACCTGACAACTGCAATGCACTCAGTGAATGGAAAGTAGTTAAGAAATAGATCTGGGGGAAAAGAATTTAGCTAGCCTTTTGTTCAGCTTGAAATCACCGTAGTGCCCATCAAGGTTTTATCTGCAGAGAGGAGGGCATTCAGTCATATACTTTCTTAAAATTAAAGTTTCTCCTCAGGGATAGTTTTCCTACTATTGTAGTTTGAGGTCTCAATATTGTGACTTATTTCAAGGAGTTAATGAGGAAAATTGTTTTCCTTCTTAAGCTTAAGAGTTATGGCAGAAAAACTAAATTTGTTTCAGCTCCGATATCTTTTATTGATTTATAGATAACAGAATTGTTAAAGAAAGAACTTTTCTTCTATCTTCTGTGTATCTTTTTCCACATTTTCAGCCAAACAATCAGATCTTAATCCTTTAAGGCTATATGCCCTCTGGTCATGGTATTTCAGAGACCAGTTTATTACAGACTTCTTTTGAACAACACCCTTGAGAGCAACAGGTAAGGAAGTTTCTGAGACCTAACAATCCTACTGATCTGATTTTGTGAAATCACAAATCTTGCCTACTGGCAGTACACTTTGTAACATCCATTCTCTATCACACTTAAGCCTACAAGATACCAGTTTAAAAACGTGGTTTTGGAGAAAATACTTCAATTTTTTTTCTCTATGGTGAAATCAAAATGGTATTTAAATTTGTTGCTTTAAAATAATTAATCTAATTTGGCCTGTTGTAAAACAGCAAGGGTCTGAAGTTATAGGAGAAAGGATCTTACCCGCTTAGAAAATGATTTAGGTTACTTCGTAGATGTTAAATAATTCTTTATTCTAAAGAAAAATGTAATAAATCAGTATGTTAGTACATGTGACAGTACTGTCATGGGAATTTTAAAGTCCTTGCTTAACGGGTCTCTCTACTAATCCAGGATCTTGTAGACAATATCCACTGCTGTCTCCTTACTAACCAAGCCAGTCATTTCATCACAGAAAGGTATCAGCAGGCTGCTCAAGCATGATTTTCCCTTGGTGGATACATGATGAGTTCTGATGATTTTCTAGTATTTCATGTAGATGAAAATGATGTCCAGGATTAGTTGCTTCACCACCATACCATGGATTGAGGTGAGGCTGTTTGGCCTCCTAACTGGCCCTGACTCCTCTTTCTTGTCCTTTACGAGGATGGGAGTGACTTTTGCTTTCCCTCAGTCTTCAAACACTTCTTCCACTTGCAATGATCATTCAAAGATTGTCAAGAGTGGCCTCACAATGACATTTTCCAACTCCCTCAGCACTCATTGATGCATCCCACCAGGCACCATGGACTTTTATATACCCAATTTACTTAAGTGTTCCCTGATCTGATCCTTTTCCACCAAAGATGCTCCAGTCTTTCTACTTGGTCTCTGGAGCTGTGGTTTCCTAAAGAATGGCCTTGCTAGTGAAGACTGCTATGAAGGCAGCATTCAGGACCTCAGCCTTTTCTATGTCCTCTGTCACCAGATCCCTTGTCCCATTCTGCAGTGGGTCCAAATTCTCCCTAATTTTTCTTTTGCTGTTATGTACTTACACAAGTCCTTGTTGCCTTTGAAATCTCTAGCCAGATTCAATTCCAGGTAGGCTTTGGTTTTCCCAACAGTATCTCCTCATGTTTGGACAGTGTCTCTCTATGCCTAACAGGCTACCTGTCCCTGCTTCTCTGTGTGTTTCCTTCTTATGTCTGAATTTTGCCAGGAGCCCCTTGTTCACCCACAGAAGCCTCCTAACATCTTGGACTGATGGACTTTTTGGGATGGATTGCTCATGAGCTTGGAGGAGTCAAACCTTGGAAACTGACCAGATTTCTTGCACCTCTCTCCCCTCCAGGGCCTTAATCCCATGGGAATCTACTGAGCACACCCTTGAAGAGGCCAAAATCTGATCTTCTGAAGGCCAGTGCTGTTATCTTGATTTTTGCTCTGGCTACTCCTCTCAGAATCTTGAACTCCATCATCACATGGTCATTGCAGCCAAAGCTGCCTTCAACCTTCTCATCCCCAAGGAGCCCTTCCTTTTTTGTGAGCAGGAGAACCAACACAGTTTGTTCCCTCCCCTATCACTTGGCTCAGGAAGTTGTCATTGATGCTCTCTAGTAACCTCTTGGATTGTTTATGTCATGCTGTGCTATCCCTCCAGCAGAAGTTGTGGTAGTGCTTCCCATTTGCTTTAGAAAGAGCTGTGGGTAGTTGAAAGTTTAGAATGATAAGATCTATTTTTGTACTTGGAATCTCACAAGTCTTTTTTTTTATGCAACTAATTTCCACGTTATTTTTTTCTGACAAATGGTAAATGCCAAACTATATGTTTCCTCTTTGTAGGAAAAATGGTGCAATTTTTCATGTAGACATGAGCCATAATTCTCCATGGTTATGACAGAAGCAAAGTCAGAATACATTTCCATGTGGAAAATAATTTATTTTGAAAAATTAGGCACAATTTCACTGCACAAGAAAAATAATTTTATTTCCTTATGAAATTAAGAATGGTTCCTCCAGTTTTGAGATTTCCTGATTCTCTTTTGGAAATAAGAAAAAACATTTTATTATTTCCTCTCAATGATATGAATGAATGAATATGTTGTAAGACAAAGATCTGAAGTATTTCCCCAGTCTCAAAAGTCTCTAATTAAAATATTGATCAAACCATCTATGAAGCTATTGTATTTTTACTGTAATTATGAAAATACATAACTCATCTCAAAATTACGACAAACTGTGGCTCAATTAGATGTACAATTACTCAACTTTTTACTGTTTATTTGCAGTCAATAAATGCCTTTACCATGGCAGAAAATGTGTATTGGCATAATTAAAACAACTGCTGCCACACAAGTGCATATCCTCATAAAAGGATATTGAAGCAAACTCAATATTTCTTAATCAGGTTAAAACTATATTGCTAAATATAGATATAGATTTGTTTCAGGCATTTGCATTAATGCAGCAACATCATTTTTTCATGATCATAATAAGATAAGTTTTAACACTGACAGTGCATTTTACCAAATGCAGTAACTGAAAGTTTCATAGATAACAAGGGTTGTTCTTTTTTTCCAGAGAAAACTGAAACCTTAGCTAATGAAGTTTGTTGATAGATTCTATGACTCTATAATCTAGATTTTTTTAAGTGGGCAATGGCACTGTCATTGATTAATTTTAGAAACATGTAACTGTAAGATTACTTGGATATTGTTAATCAAAGTCAAATTTGAACATTCTTCATGGCTATTGAGTGTTGGATTTGTGTTGATTTTGGTTTGGGTTTTTGTGTCTGTGCGTGTGTTTCTGTGCAATACAGAATAATTAATTTTGTGAATTTATGAGATCTTATCCTACAGAGCATGCACAAGAGTAATAAGGAATATTAATGTAAAATCTGGCTTGTTTGTACAGAGTCATCAGTTTGATTCTAGTTTTAAATATAAGAAATAAAATGAAAGTAAATGAAAGAAAATATTCCCTACCCAAATGCAATTCTGCAGCAAAAAACCCTGCACATTCAGATGTATAAAAGAAACAAACCAAAAAAGTGCATACAGACATCCAAGTAAGGTACAAGAATAAATAAGAGGTAATGAGATTGTTTCATAAATCTGAAGAAAACGCTGAAATTAGTCTTTAAGAGAGATTTAGACTAGATAGATGGAAGACATTTTTTTTACCATGAGGGCAGTGAAACACTGGCCCAGATTGCCCATAATGGTTACTCATTTTTCAGACACTGCTCATTGAGAGAGTAGCTTGATTCCATGTGCTTTTGACAAACAATGTTTTGATCAATAGATACACAAGCACTAGATGTACTTTTGACCTCATTCCTCAATAGGAACAATCACATATTGTAATTTCTATGATTATCTTCAGAATGATAATTATCTGTACTGTAAACTGCTCTCTGAGGTGTTTTGGCCTTATATAATTGTCCTAAAATCATTAACTTTCATAGGCTTTGGAGCAAATTCAGTGATTGTTATGTTTGTAGTTCTTCTTATGTCTTTGGACTTCAGATCCTGTTCCTTCTGCTTCCACAGTAAGAATTTATCCATTTTGGAATGATCAGAAGTGCTTCTTAAGAAAAATTATGAGCTGAATGAACTTCTGTGACACCCTGGTGAGCACAATCCTTAGTTAAATGTAAGGTATTAAGGGGGGGGGCAAAGCATCTTTATCTTCTTTTCTCCATGCTTACACAGTGCAGATATGATTTGCCTCAGAAACAGTATTTGTTTGGACTGACCACTGCTTTTGTGCTAGTGTTAACCATGATGTTCTGTCATCATATCATCAGTCATTCAAGAAAGGCTGTAATGTAGGCCCCAAATTGAAGGTAGGAGTAAGAGAATAGAAAAGTATTTGTTGAAGCAACCCTTGAAGAGGACAAGCAGTATTTTCACCAGGTGTGGCTGGTAAATCCCATGGAATGCTGAGTGTTCACATATTTAATTATTTTTATCACTAGAGACTTCAAGCTGCTTTGTCATTTTCATTTTCACACTTTTTAATTGCTTTTGTTCTGAAACTTGTCCTTTCCACCTTCTCCAGTCCCTTGGTGTGTATTTTTGGTCCATGTCAAACCTGTCTTGAAACCTGAGAGATAATTAAAGGGAAAATCACAAAAAAGGAACTTGGGCAACATCCTCTGGGAGTGATGGTGTTTAAATAGGCTGTAGAGATTTTGGGGATGGTGTCAGAATCAAAATGTACTAATCCTAAGAATATGGCCAGCTGGTAGAACAACTGAATTCTTGATATATAAAGGCAGCTCAGGGTGAGAGCAAAGGAAAAGAGCCAGGATATGGAGCTATGTGGTTTGCATGAGCAGGCAAAGAAACACTACAATATTATCAACACAGGGTCAAGGAGTGATGGAAAACAACAACATTTAAAAGTCTGGAAATAAGAGTGTTTCAATTTTTTTATCATCATGGCCTTCATGTAAGAAATTATTACTTTTAATTATTTTCCCTTCACTTTTTTATAGTGTTTCCAAATATCTTTTTGTCTCCATTCCATCACAGAGATAAAAGAAGACACATGTATGAATATCTTAATTGTGTTGACATGTATCCTACATCTTTTAATAATTCCTTACTGCTGTTTTTACCCATGAACAGCTTCTTAATTCCATATTTCAGCATCTTTGAGACACCAAATATTCTGTACATCCAAATCTCCCACTGCTGCAGTTGGTGGGAACTGCAGCTTGTCTCAAATACAATTCATCTCAAACTTGTAGAGGGTACATAAAATAGAGTGTTGAACTGATATTTAATGTTCAGGACTGGAAATACTGATATATATTTTTATGGCTTTAATCAAGTCAATGTGCTAGCACTTCTCTGAATAGAGTCAATGCTTATGAATGACCTGAGGTAGAAGGACTGACTTCATTTTGAGTTTATATTTTCCATTCAAATACTCTCTCTTGAAGAGATTACCAAGTCTGCTAGAGGTAGGAATTTATCAGACAACATGCACTTCTGTCCACAATAGAATTTCTGTAAAGTGTGAACCATAAAGTAAGGTATGGAATGAAATGAAATTTCTATTTTACAATGTGGGAACACCAATAATATAGGCTCAAATCTTGACAGTGAAGTTCAGTTGCTCCAGAACAGGCTTTCTTAGCATCCTATGAAGATGTTATCTGCTTAGTAAACCAGAAAGTTACTTGGCTGTTTTGCTTTTGTGTTCCTAACTACTGATGCACAGGTTGTTTGGTCTGCCTGTTGGAAAAATGCTCCCTGCTGAGTATCAGTGAAAAGCATATGCTCAGTGAAAGATGTTTTTACAAGAAATCTGTACTTTTTTTACTTAGAAGTTGTTAGTAAGGAAATAAAAACAAAAATAATAATGAGAAGAAAACTTAGTATTGAACTTTAAAAGGGCTTTAAAGTTACCCCATGAGTGAATATAAACACGCAATGCTTTTCTTGAGGAAAGTCTGCAATGATAGTTAAGTTCCTTATAAATAAGCACATTTACCTGAATTTACTGTAACCAGTCAACACACAAATATCAAAGTGTAATGTTATGTTTGTTAGCCACACTTAACAAGCAGAGAATGGTGACTTTAAGGGCAGCTTAATGGTGACTCACTGGTTCATAATCAGTGCTCTGTAAGTAGATGGGTTTAAGCCTCAAGGATGTTCCTCTGAGGTGCAGCTCCCTTACTAGGCTCCTGAGGCATGTGGTCAAGAAAATGTTATTTCTCTTTCTGTCCACATGGATGGATGTATCAGTCAAGTTGTCATTACAATGGGAAATAAATGGAACAGATAAAAATAACCCCAATGTATTTTAATTGAGTACCAACACTGGCTATAAATCAAAATTAAATTCTAGACTTTAGTCCTTAGAAACCATTCTGTATCTCTGAACCCTCAAGAAAAGCATTCTGTATCTCCATTTTAGGTGAGACTTTAAAGATAACTCATCCCACTTGCACTTTCTACAACTTAGTGGCTTTTATCTTAGCACCTTATTCTCACAAGCAATTTCCATTAAATATAACTACACTTAAAAATATTTCCTTTATTTCCATGACTCTTAATTTGGAAGTTTCACAATCAATTTCTATTACAATGACTTATTGTTCAGCTGTTGAAATTCAGCAATTTAATTATGTCAAGATCATCGTGCCTGTCATCATTCTTAAAGTTTTTTTCAGTGTATAAAATGCATAAAAAAGGCTTTACATAGCATATCACTGCATAATAGGAGATAAATCAAATGGTATAATATCAAAATGATAAAAAGTATAGAAAGTGTGAATTAGAAAAAATATTTTTATATAACTTTGTTTTTAAATTATTTTTTGTTCCTTTCTACCTCTCAGTATTTCTGAGGAACATTAAAGGTGATAAGGATAGAAGAGAAAAGCATTTATTTCCTAATAATTGCACATAGCTAGCCAGAGGTTGGTAGTTTGTAAAGAATCTTCAGCTGTGAAGTGTCTTTTGGTTCAGTTCTGGGTATCTTTCTGTCATTTTTCCACTCTTTCAGAAAAGACCCAGGCATAGATAAGAGGCTGAGATGCACAAATCCAGACAGACTGTATTTTTAGTAGCAGCAGAGCCTGCTTTCATTTTCTACTCTGCTCTGACCAATCTACTATCTCTATCACTCACCTCTTTGGGAAATATTCAAGAAGAAAGCTCAGTCTACTAGAGAATCATAGAACTGTCAGAGTTGGAAGGGAGTTTAAAGATCATTTAATTCCAACCCCCTGCCATGTGCAGGGACACTTCTCCACTAGATCAGCTTGCTCATAGCCCCATCTAGCTTGGCCTTCAAAACTTCCAGGGCTGGGGCTTCCACCACCTCTCTGGGCAACCTGGGCCAGTGTCTTACCACCATCAAAAGAAGAAAAAGAACTTCCTTCTAATATCCAACCTAAATCTCTCCTCCTCAAGCTTATACCCATTCACCTAGTCCTATCACTGCCTGACATCCTAAAAAGCTGCTCCCCAGCCCTCTTGTATCACAGTATGACAGTATGTCAGAGGTTGGAAGGGACCTAGAAAGATCATCTAGTGCAACCCCCCTGCCAGAGCAGGAGCACCTAGACCAGCTCACACAGCAATGTGTCCAGGCAGCTCTGCAATGGCTCCAGACAAGGAGACTCCTCAGCCTCCTGGGCAGCCTGGGCCAGTGCTCTGGCACCTGCACTGGAAACAAGTTCCTCCTCGTGTTAATACTAAACCACCTGTGGTCCAGCAGATATCTGCCCCTGCAGATACTGGAAGGCCACAATAAGGTCTCCTTGGAGCCTTCTCTTCTCCAGACTGAATAATCCCAGCTGTCTCAGCCTGTCCTCATAGGAGGGGTGCTCCATCCCTCTAATCATCCTCGTGGCCCTTCTCTGGACACGCTCCAGCACTCCCAGATCTTTCTTGTGCTGGGAGCTCCAGAACAGGACACAGTACTCCAGGTGTTGTCTCACCAGAGTGGAGTAGATGGGAAGAATCACTTCCCTCAACCTGCTGGCCACACTTCTCTTGATGCAGCCCTGGACACAGTTGGTTTCTGGGCTGCAAGTGCACACTGGTGCCTCATGTTGAGCTTCTCATCCACCAGCATCTCCAAGTCCTTTTCCTCAGGGCTGCTCTCAAGCCACTCACTGCCCAGCCTATATCAATGCTTAGAATTGCCCTGACCCACACGCAGGACCTTGCACTTAGTCTTGTTGAACTTCATGAGGTTGACATGTGCCCACCTCTCCAGCCTGTCCTGGTCCCTCTGGATGGCATCCCTTCCCTGCAGCGTATCAGCCACACCACGTAGCTTAGTGTCATTGGCAAACTAGCTGAGGGTGCACTCAATGCCACTGGGCATGGCACCAACAAAGATGTTAAACAAGACTGCTCCCAGGACTTATCCTTGAGAGACTCCACTTGTCACTGGCCTAGACAATCCTTCTGGTCTGTTTTCTTTCTCTCAAAGCTGGAAATTGAGACCAACTGATTTTGCAGCTCATGGATTTCCAAAAGCAGTGGAGAAATAGGAGCCGTGGTGGGTCTCCTGATGGATATTAATACCTGCATTTACATGTCTGATTGAAGATACAAACCCTTCTGTTATGACACTGCTGCTATTGATAGTGACCTAGAATTCTCCTTTTTAATTTCCCTCTCTTTTTTTTTCATACTGACACACAATAACTAGTTTCCTTACAACATATCTAGTTGTGTCCTGCTATGATTTTTGAGTTTAAAAAAATAATTGAGCATTAGAAGCAGCAGGATACAAGCTTATCATTAAAAGACTTACTGAAATTGTTTCCAGGACCATCTGGCATTAGATTCTGCTATTAAAATTACTATTAGTTACCTACATGACCTCTTTCCCAATCCCTGATCACATTTTAGCATCTCTAATGCTGTTGGTTTCTTATTTAGTAGCACAGTATAAAACTATGTCATTGAAAAATAAATCAGTATCCTCTAATTGTAACTCTATGGACAGGCTAAATTTCCCTTTGAAAATTTTAGGGAAATAGGGACTTCTTTGAGCTTTAAAGACAAAGGTGGAGTTTCCATTATTTTTCTAACAAACTTTTGTCCCAGCTTGCTGTATGGTTTTTCTTAAGAAAGAGATAAAACCTTCTCCCATTTTACTCACCAACAATAATATCTCTGAAGGAGTATAAGAAAGATACTTGTGTTTTTAGAAAGAAAAACGCAAACAAAGCAGACAAATAAAAAAAAACTCTTCCAGCATAAATCTGTCAATGTAATCTGTTTTCCATCACTTCTCATATCCAGTTTTTGGGGTTGTTTTTTTTTAGGTACTAAAACCTCAAAAAGCACTTTTAAAAGATGGTGCATCCCGCTAGAAATTTAGAGTTCCTTCAAATCAAAGACTGTTAGGCAAAGAAATTTCCCAAGAATAAAGTTTATGTTTTTTAAACATGGATTATATAGATTTTCAGCTGCCAAAATTGCAGGATTCTACTCCAGTAGAAGCAAATCTAAATTTCCCTACCTGTCATGCATGCATCTGCAGTCATAAAACCATTTAATTCTGTTTATTGTTGACCTTCTAGGGGTTGGAGAGAATCAGGGGAAAGGGAGAGGTAATATATTCTACAACAAACGTGCTCCAGAGAATAAAGTTGGAATAATGGCATCAGAGCCTAGGATAAGGCTTCACATAGGGAGCAAGCTCAAATCTAAGTTCTAAAAAGCCAAAAATTATACCAAGCCCAGAAACAGTGGAAAAGCCTAGCCTGAAGGTTATTTTCCAGGGCAAGAAGGCAAGGTTCAAAGTAAGATTAAAGTAAGTTTATTGCAGAGCTGGGAATGAGGGTNACAAGGGATTTTCAGACTGTGCCTGGGGTTGAACATAATAAAGAACTAAAAGACAGGAAGATCAAGTAGTTTTTTTTCATACAAACCCTGTAAAATCTAGCTATAGAATTATAGAATCATTAAGGTTGGAAAAGACCTCTAAGATCATCAAGTCCATAACTGAGAGGAAAACATGGAAGTATCTCAGTTTTATAGATAGGCTATTTACCTGAAAAGACAATTTCCTACAATCATAAAGGATTCTCACATACTTTTGAGAGTGGGCACTGTGATAGTCAGGATCTTGAAAATCACTAATCTTCAGTCATAAACTACAAATTCTTTGGTTTAGGCCTGTATTTGCACGTAAGTGATGATTAATGGATTCTTTGGAGTGTGTTTGTGTGGCTTGTAGCAGTCAGAGTGACAGGTTTGTTAGAGAAGAGCTACTGAGATTGAACAAGTTAGCACTTCTTCATTCACAACAGTGAATACAGTGAGTGCATTCCTCTCTGATTTGTTGTATTGATTTCTCCTAAAGGTGCTGTCAAGGACATTGTTTTACTGAGTATGGGCACCACAAAGGAGGCAAGCTAACAAAAAATTACAAAAAGTTAAAAGAATAGCCTGTTACAGCTGCTTCTCTGCTCAAAGCAACATGAAACAGCCCTTAGAGAAGTGAGCACTTGAGAATTGTATGATTTAAAAGGAATGGGGGAATAAATAAGCATCACCCTTGGCCTTCTTTTGTTAATCATGTTCTCCTTAAACACCAAAAGTGTATTCAATGAGTTCTCTCTACACAAAATGAGCTTTATTCTCATTTACTCTTCTGCTCTCTTCTCACACAATGGAAAGAAGTATCTTTGATAAGATGTAGATTACATGGAATTTGATTGATGGAGTAGGTTATAGACTTGCAGTTTGTCTTTTTTTTATGCTCGCTCAGAGCAGTGTGCAATGAGAATGAAGTAAATTTGGCTCACATACCAACATCCACTCACATCAGAGAAAGACACTTTTTGAACTTTATGTAAAAAGAGGCTGCAAAGTGTAAGAAACTTTGTATTTACCTGACAATAATCTCAAATTGAACCACAATACTAGCTGATGATAGATAACCTTAAAACAATAAAGGACATTAATTTCTCCAAGTTATGAACACTTTAACATGGTGCTATAAATCTTAGAATAATCCTAATTACTTGTAATTAAGTAATTCTTTAACTTTGTATGTATTTAATATAAGTTTTGTAGCACTTCATCCGTTTTGAGCTACTAAGACACTTGCCAGTCATTCTCTCAATGGCTATAAAGATTCAGCAGGAAAAGAACCAGATTTCCAAGCTGGCAGACAGATACTTACATCAAGTTTTCATCTTGATTCTTGGCTAATAGTTCACTAGTCCATACTGCTTGCTTAATAATTTCCTTCATGGCTCATAAAACAAACTTTTTGAGGGAGTTTCTCGTGAGAGGGTGACAAAGTCTTGACCCCTGAAGAAATAGCTATTATTCTGTTGTATTCTGATTAAAACTACTTTGTTACATAGTTCTGTGAACAGTGCCTGATCTAGTTGGGGATGTCCCTGCCCACTGCAGAGGGGTTGGACTAGATGACCTCCAGAGGTCCCTTCCAACCCTAACCATTCTATGATTCTATGATTCTATGAAATTACATGATGTAATGAATCTATTAAGTGTTTGGGCTTGTTTTTACCATTTCAACTTTTCTAGCAGACTCTCAGAGTGGCTTATAAATTAACCAGCCAAAGACAAAGTTAAGGATAGGTACTGTCTACTTTTGTGAGTTTCATAACCTTGACTCTTTCTCTAGAAACCTTTTACTTTTCTTTGTCTGAAAACTAGGCATTGCCTTTGGCCAACATCTAGCTCTCTGAAACAGGCTGGATGTAAAAGGAGTGCTGAGGCCTCTGCTAACCATTGTACAGCATAATTTCTAGAATATCTTTTTAATGTGTTAAATTTGTTAGTCTGCATTTAGTTATTGTGGAGGAATTCTTTCCTTCCTGCACATACTCTCCTCTTTTAAATTGTCTTCAAATCAATGTGTCTCTTTGAAGTCAGTTTGCTTGTAGGCATTATTCCTCTCAGGGTGGGAGATGGAGGTGGATCAATAAAGCTTTCTCATCAGTCTCCATCCTTTCAGAAAAGCACACTGGATTGCTGTTCAAAAACGAGAAAAGAAAGGATGAATGCATTATTCCTTTAGAACTGTGCCTTGTTGCTCTTTTCCCTATGCAGCAGTAAATTACTGGAGCACATCAGGCAAAAGTAAATTTTCAGTTTTGGTCTTCAGGAGACATTAAACTATGGATAAAGCCAGAAAAATATACTCTCCATTATTTTTATTCTTAAAAAGGTGCCTGTAACTTACTACACAATTAATTACTAGCTTACTTAGAAAATTAGAAAGTTTTCATTGGGATATCTATACCTAAACCTCATTAAGAATTTTAATTCTGTGACACTGGAAAAAAAAAATCTAGCTTTGTCCACTTTCTTTTTGGCTTGAATAAACCTTAGAGAAAACTCTTTTTCTTTGCAAAACAAGAGTGTTTTTGAGGGTTTGTTTCTTCCACATAGTTTATGTTTCTTCCTGTGACAGCACAAACAATAATACATTGCAAAGGTTTATATATTGTTCCAACTGAATCTGTGTACATACATTTTAGTTAGAGGATTAGAGATTGCTGTGACAGGAGTGCTTAGGAGACTGATAAATCAGGCTGGTTTCAAACTTCAAGAACAAAACTTTAACAGATCTATTCATTCATTAACCACACACTGCATGCTAATAGTTTGCTTCTACACATTAATAATCATTACCACTATGTAGTCACTACATACACAAAAATGTTACTCCCTAACTGTTGTGTCTGAAGTTAGCAGTGAGCACACCATGTCCTACAGCTGATGTAGTATAGCTCAGTGTGATCATCATGGTCATTGGTGGTCCTGAGCTGCTAAGGTCAGGGTGACTAGGATGAAAGGCCCTTTGGTGAGACCAGAGAGGAGACTCCTCTCTTCTCCATCCTACCTCAATCACTGTTGATGTTTTAGCCTTCTCAGGGCTGCTTTTACCACCAAACAACTGCTTAACTTTAGCACACAGCAAGTTCCACCTTAACATGTGGAGGAACTTTTTTCCTTTGAGGGTGCTGGAGCACTGGCCCAGGCTGCCCAGGGAGGTGCTGGAGTCTCCATCTCTGGAGATATTCCAAACCCAACTAGACACATCCTGTGCGAGCTGCTCTAGGTTATCTGGCTATTGCCGTGGGGTTGAACTACATGATCTCTGGAGGTCCCTTCCAACTCCTAATATTCTGTGATTGATTCTGTGATTCTTATCTTGACTTTGATTTCCCCATCCATCCATCTGGGGTGTTTGACANTCTCCAGCTTTTCATCTATCATGACCCCCAAGTCCTTCTCTGCACTGCTGCTTACAAGGAGCTCTTCTTAACAGTCCCTTCTGCTCATCTAGTTCTTTACCTTACAGAATCATAGAATATTTTGGCTTCAAAGAGACCTTTAAGAATCATCTAGTTCAATTACCAATCAGATGCCTTCTCCCTCCAGCTACACCAACCCATTGGTGGTCACAATGCTTTCCTATATACAGAAGATGCTTACACCTTGTAAGCCTTCACCGTGGTACAAAACACTTACACGCTGTTGTTGGTTACACTATGTTAGTTTGCTTGTCTTTGAGTTCAAGACAGGCCAGTTTTTATTGTATCCTGATTAACACACTCATAAATTGTAGGGGGTACAAACAGACCTGTGGTTCAGAGTCAACATCAAGGAACTCAGCTGGCCACAGTTGCACATTCCAAGGTGCTTTTTGCCCTTGAACCATATTTAACCCACATCGTGCATTAAGTTGCCATTACCTATGAAATAGCAAAGCTTTTGTGAAGTTTGTCACCATCTGAAAATGTGTAGCTCTCTTTTTAAATGTTCAGCTCATCAATAATTACTAATTGTAGAATGCAGTGGAAATTACAGCTAATTTATAGCCCTGAGACTTCCTAGAAAAGCACCATGATATATTAGACTATCCAAACAGCATGGACATTGGCATTTAGATGAAATTATGCAGCAATTAGTCTATAAGCACAGAAAGGAAAAGCAGATTTAAAATAAAACCTTGAATAATTAATATGATTTTAAAACGACCTAGAGGTATATAAAAAAAAGAAAGGATGATGTTGTACATAACTGCAACTTTTAAATAGGATTGAGATGTGATTTTTTTTTATTATTTTTCAAATGGCACAATTAAATATGCAATATAGAGATTAAATAATGCACACAATTATTTTAGCATCTCGTTATTAATTAGTCACTGCTACACAAATTTTATCATTTATGTTTCATCCTGCTTTCTGAATTTCAGGAGTATAATCTCTGTGATGAAAGATGTTTAAATGTGATATTATTTAATTAACTTACAATCACTTTTTTTTTTTTTTGCCTGGAGAAGAGATTATATAAAGATATGGAAAATGCAATTATATCAATTGTGTACAACACTCTGCATTTGGAACATTTCTTTCTTCATTTACTAGTCCTGTGTATTTTAATTAATTGCTAGTAAATGCAGTTCCCTGTTCACTTCTTTTATTTTTCTTCACTTTTCTTCAGTGTTTCCTAAAGGGAGTAATAACATTCAAGCCTTTTATTTTCTTTTTAAGAAAAATATCATTATGTTTTTTTAATCTCCATCAGCAAATAAAGAAGACTGGCAATGGCATGACAATGCATGTCCTACAAGAAGTTCTGCCAAACTTTCTGAGATTTAAAAAAGTGAATATTTCTGATAAAATGTGTGTATGCATAGTTCTTAATTTTGGCAAGAGAAATAGGAATAACTATATATTATATAATAATATAATATATA
>VWZO01018611.1:0-30949 GCA_013396975.1 Bucco capensis | reverse complement strand
TCCAGCTGTGGCCTCCCCAGGGCAGAGTACAAGCAAGAAGAAGCTCCCTCTACCTGCTGGTCTTCAGAAGTTTCTTTGGATGCTTCAGGGACACTGACAGACTTCAGCCCTCTGTGACTCAGCAATTTGCCATATGCCACCGAATTTGACACTTGCTGTGCTGGGTCAAGCCTTTGTTGCATTTTACTACAGCAGAGGTGAACAATCATGTGGCCTAAGTCAAATAAATGCTTTATTTTGAGTTTTCAAGGTTTTATCAACAAACACAGAAGTCTTTGCCTTGCACAAGGTTATCTGCATTGCAATTCTTGTTTCAGGTGGCAATTTGAAATGTGACTATCTAAATGAAGATGATGCAATGTCATGGAGAATAAATCTGTATGACTCATTACTGTGAATGCCCTATCATTTTTCTTAGTAGCTAAACAGTGTCCACTGTTGCTGCCTGTCAGATGAGTCAGCAGTGTGCCCTGGCAGCCAAAAGGGCCAACCATGTCCTGGGGTGCATCCAGCACTGCATTGTTAGGTGCCTGAGGTAAGGGACTGTCCTGCTCTGTGCTGGTGTGGCCTCACCTTGAGCACTAGGTGCAGTTTTGGGCACCACAACATGAGAAGGATATTAAGCTACTAGAGAGTGTCCAAAGGAGGCCATGAAGATGGTGAAGGGTCTAGAGGGGAAGCTGTGTGAGCAATGGCTGAAGTCACTTGGTTTGTTCAGCCTAGGCAAAAGGAGACGGAGGGGAGACCTTATCATGATCACTAACTTCCTCATGAAGTGAAGCAGAGGGACAGGAGCTGATCTCTCCTCTCTGGTGGCCAGCAACAGGACCCAAGGGAAAGGCATGAAGCTGTGCTGGGGTGGGATTAGGCTGGATATTAGGGGGGTGGTCAAGCACTGGAACAGGCTCCCCAGGGCAGCACTCAGAGCATCAAGCCTGAGAGAATTGAAGAAGCATCTGGACAATACTCCTAGACACATGGTGTGATTTTTTGGGGGGAGAGGAGGGGAGGAAGGGAGTTTGTCCTGTGCACAGACAGGAGCTAAACTTGACGATCCTTGTGGGTCCCTTCCAACTCAAGATATTCTGTGACATCAGCCCTGTGTTTCCAAACGATGTAAGTAAGTGCTCCAGCAAGGAGCACCTACGCTCCCCTTCAGAAAAAGACAGTAGCTGTACAAACGTCTACTTCAGTAAAATGCCTACAGACCTCTATACCCTCACGCAGAGGCGGGCCGTCCCTGACCCGGCCCCGGGCCGCCGAAGAGGGGCGGGCCTGGGGCGGGCCTGGGGCGGTCGTTGGGGCAGGTCCGGGGCTGGTCTCCGACTTTACGGTGTTGGATACCGGCGGCGGTTGTGTTCTGAGGTGCTGTTAGCGATGGAGGACGTGTGGTTGGCCGTGGCGCGGTTGGGCACGGTGTGGATAGTGCTGGTGCTCGTCTTCATTGTGCTGCCTTCGGCCTTGGGCATCTCGCTGGGCATCTCCGAGGCCTACATGTGGATCTTGGTGAAGACATTGGAGGTAGGCGGACGCCGCCGTGCCCTAGTCCCCTCAGTCCCCGGGTCGCGGGGGGTGGGGGCTGCCCGCGGGGTCTTGTTCCTCCCTCTCTAGGGAACCCCTGAACGGCGTCCTCGGGGTGGTGTCTGTCGTCCCATCCCCTCTTCTTCCCTCGCGTTTGTGCCTGGTCCTGAGCAGACTCTGCCGAGCTTGGTAGCCTGCGTGTGGGGGAACCATAACCGCTCTGCCGCCGCTTTCAGCCGCTCCCTGGGCGGTTGCGGGCCCCCGGCGCGGGCGGCAAGGCCCCAGGGGCAGGTGTGAGGGTCTGGGGATGGCCTTTTCTGCCCCGCGGGCAGGTGTGAGGGTCTGGCCTTTTCTGCCCGTTGAGGCTCTGCCCAGGGCTGGGGAATGCTGGGCATCTGTCCTCTGACCCTCCTTGAGGAGCAAGGGCTGTGAAGGAGAGGGGCCAGGTACGCTGTGTGCATTCGTAGTTTTGGAGTTCAAGCCTTTGGGCAGCAACTCTGCCCGAATTCAGTACTTGTGCAGCAGACTCAAGTGTGTGCTTCTTGAACCTGCAGGAGCGCGAAATGAACGTTACCTAAGGCTGTACCGTGCCCTGGGCGCGGTTGTCTCAGCTTGGCGTCAGCAGTTCCCCACGCTGTAGGAGCAGTTCCAGGTCACCTTTTGAAAAGTATCAGTGTCTGGCAGCAGACCCAGTGCCTGTGATGGCAAGTGCCAGGAGTGCTGATGCTCAGGGATACAGGCTTTCATCCAAGTCAAGCATGTTCAGTACCTCTGTTGCCATCCTCCCCCAAATTCCCTGGGAAAGCAAATGTCTGGCAAAGGAACTTCTTTCTGGATGGGGCATAGTTCATATGTGTGTGGAAATGCTTCCTCTGAAGCACATAGTGGTGGTGAGGAGTGTTTTTAAAAGGGTTGATAGAAATGATCTGGTTTAAATCTTTATTGTGCTTTTTCCAAGGAGGAGGGGAATTCAAGCCAACAAAACAGTTGTAAGGAGGATAAAGTAAACTGATGCAAGGCACAGTCTGTGGCAATGCAATATATATCAGTATGTAACTATGGAAAGTATATTTTGTCTAATTTCGTCTTATTCTAGGAGATTTTTCAGTCAAACCTTGCTCTTGTACTTCAGTGCCTTCAAGATCCTTGGTGCCTGGCTAAAAAAACCCAGTCAACCACCTCATAAAAATAGAGCCTGTTAAATGCATCCTAAGTTAATGTAGAATCACAGAATTGTCAGGGTTGGAAGGGACCTTAAAGCTCATCTGGTCCCAATCCCCCTGCCGTGGACAGGGACACCTGGCACTAGAGCAGCTTGCTTCCAGCCCCAGCCAGCCTGGCCTGCAACACTGCCAGGCCTGGGGCTGCCACCACCTCTCTGGGCAACCTGGCACAGTGGCTCAGCACCCTCCTGGGGAACAACTTCTGCCTAACCTCTAATCTAAATCTCCCTTCCTCTAGTTTGGATCCATTCCCCCTAGTCCTAGCAGTGCCTGACAAAGTCCCTCCCCAGCTTTCTTGTAGCCCCTGCAGATCCTGGAAGGCCACAAGAAGGTCTCTTCTCCAGACTGATCAATCCCTTTTGGTGAGAATGAACCTGCTTGAAGTGCTTCCTGGGGCCCTGAATCATGTGAGGATAACTGTTAAGGGCAAAAGATGCAGCTGTTAATGGAAAAAATCTTTTGGCTAGCTGAAGCTGAGGAGGTGAAGGGTCACACTGGCCTGAGGGAGCAATGTAGATGGCCTAGTAAGATAAGTCTTGTTTGGGAGGTTTACTTTCACCTGTTAATAACCACAATTGGCATTCGTTATTCTTAGATCATCAATCATTATTTTTTAGTTTTCCAATGTTGCAACAAGAGGTGACTCAGAATGTTTTGGGCAGAAGTGTGGAGAAGCAGCTGATGACATACAGATAGTGGTGACATATACGAGCTCTTCTGATGCCTAAGGGAGGAAATTATTTTGAGAGCTGCCATTTCTTTTGCATCAAATACTTTCTGGAATTACATGCCATTCATTATATTAAAAATACAGGACATACTTAATTAAATTGTACATAAATATTGAATATTATTATATTTTTATATGCAAAAGCCAAGGACAAATTGGGAAGTCTTCAGAGGAGAAAAGTCTGGTAAGTTTGGCATGCTACAGGAGAGTAAAGAAGCTCAATTTACCTCTGTTATCTCCTTATCTCAACTTGGCCTTGCTTTACCTGTGAATTCTTCACACCCTCAGAACACCTGCATGAGGAGAATCCCTGAAAGTCTCTTGTTGTGAAATGTCTCCTGTTTCATGGCTCACAAGTCTATCTTGGTTAGTAGCCTGACAAATACAGGCTGATAGTCTGCCAGCTGGTTCCAAGCAGTGCCTGCAGGAGCCCTTGAAGACATGTGGTGTTGTACCTGGCATTTCCCTGCCAAAATTTATGTTAACAGTGGCAAGTGGTAAGTACACAGCTGCTAGACACGTGCAGTTGCACAGTTAAAATTTCCTGTGCTGTTGGAGTAAGTGTGCAGGCTGCCTCCTGAGAATCAATAGTCTGGTTTGTGGCTATGTTGTCTGAAGTCTCTGATAGCTGAGACTTTTTTCAGCAGAGTGGTTAACTTAATACTTTCCTTAAGCTTCCTCTTTGGCTTTCAACCCTTGCCACTCTACAGGAGAGTGGGCTCTTGGGGTTGCAGAGTGCTCAGTCAGGGTGGTGCTGCTGCTGCTGTGGTTGCCTGCTTGATGGGCTAGATTGCAGGAACTGTCTGCAAAGTGGTGGCTATTTGTGCACCTGAACTGAATCCCAAGTTGCTCTCTGGCATTGCCTGTTAGGTGTTTACGAAAAACATAGATGCTCTCCTTAGGGCCATGGTTTAGTGGTATGGTAGTAATAGGTATGGTTGGACTTGATGAGCTTAGAGGTCTCTTCCAACCTTTTTGATTCTGTTTGTAATCAACATCTTGGCCTAGTGCAAGACAGTGGTTATGCAGTTTGTTTCCTACAGGGCATATGTTGTCAGGTGATAAATAACGTGCTTTATTGAAAGCTCATCTGTTGTGAGGCTGTAAGTCAACTTGGGCACCGTAGTCTAGGGACAAAGTAGATGGCTGCTGGTCCATTGTCATGTCAGAGGAAAAAAGGCTTATAAAAATGAGTCTGTGGCGTTCAGTTGTCATCTTAGGAGCAAGTATGGAGCAAGTTGAGGATGATACTGGGCTTGTGCTTGAATTTTTTCCGGCCAATAGAAATAAAACTGTTCCCACTTGCTTCAGCAGGGCAGGAGGTTGTTTCTGGTGCTGCAAGCATGGGCCAAGAAAAGAGAGGAGAAAAGCTCCTTTTAGGAGCAAAGTGTTCTTGTACTTTTGACTATCTGATATTACTGTCAAGAGAGATCAATTGGTACCTAATAGCTTTTTCTCTGGGCTGGGCTGCCTCAGTAAGGCATGTGCTCTTAAGCAAAATGCAGCATTGAGGATGTGCTTCTCATGGGTTGCATTTGACCCTGAAGTCTGTGCTAGAGTTGACCAGCATTATATGGAGTGCAGAAGTGTATTATTTCTTGTGTGGTAAGGGGGAAAAGGGCAGAAAAGCAGAAGACCAGCTATGCTAATCCCAGAGGAGTGCAATAGAGCAGGCAGGCAGGCTTGAACTGTGTTTGTTGATGGCTGCAAGCACTTAGAATGTGCATTCCCCCCCTGCCCAGTCACCTCTCCAGGCTCTTTGATTGTGGGGCTTGCAATTAGCAGAGAAAGCATTTCTTGGGAGGATTGGTTTTGCTGATTGTGCTATAATGCACAACAGACACTTGAAGTCTTAGGTGTTTTTCAGGTCCTGTGACTGATCCATCTGGGGAATGATACACCTGGGGCTGGGAAAAGGGCTTTTCAGTGCCTGTGGTCAAACAGGGCTGGACTGGGCTGTTATGTCCTGTCTCAAGTATGCCAGGCTGCAGCTTCTACCCATCATCAACCACCATCAGGATTGCACGTGGTGCTGGGTATAAAGGTGGGGACAAGGAGGATGTGCAAGCTAATCAACAGGTGAATCATTGTGAGTTTTTGACTGTTTCCTCTTTAACTCACTGGCTTCTGAGGCAAGCTTTGCTGACTAGTGTGGATGCAGTGTGTCAGTGAAGGCCTCTGTCTGTGTAATTGCTATCCTTCAAGGGTTGTTGGGTAAAGGAGAAATAGGGCTCTGAAGTGAGCAAGCAACTCTGCAGGCTGCAAGCTCAGATGTTAGCAAGAAGCACGTGTTGGAGATGTGCCTGATGTGAATGACTCACCCTTGTTTACAGGGCTTGGACTGCCTTCTGGAGTAGTAGTTTACCAAATTGGCTGCCTAATCTTGAAGTAAATTCCTGGGCTGTATTAATGTAGTCCCCAGGCCTTTGAAGGCCATTTGGTATGTTTCCCACAGATTTCATCTTCAAGGCTCCTTGCACCTAAGTAAGGTTGGCAGAGCTGGGGATTACCCTCTGCTGGGGCTGCATCACCCATGTGGCATGTTACTGCTGAACAACTCTGGTCTGAAACTGCTCTCAATTTCACAGCATGTGAACACTGGGATGTCTGATACTGTAGATCAGCAAATACTGTTATAAAACAGTATTTAGTGCTTCCTCATGGAAGCTGGTTTAAAAGAAACTGCTTGACAGCTTTCTGTTGCTGATGCCCTTGGTGCTTTCCAATAAAGCTGGATGCTTTGTTGTTCTGTGTGTACATGTCCACCAGGAAGGACTTGTGTGTGCAGAATTTGGAAGCTACTTGGAGGCAGTGGCAAGGATGTCCCCTTAGAATGAGGAAAAGAACACATGGGACCCGGCTGCAGAATATCTTTGGCCCTCACTCAGAAATGGTTACTCCTTTTGCTGGTGGTGTTTTCCTCTCCTCTTCGTACAGAACAACCTAATAATTGGCATGCAGATCTTGCTGCCTTAGTGTGGCATTGTGTGGGAGGTGCTGTGAAATCCTTCTCTTGTTGCTGATGTTTGCAGGGCCTCCAAGGAGGTACACTCCCCTAACCTACCACACAAACTTTTGCTCTGAACCTGACCTGGCAGTGTCTTTAAATAGGAAATAGCAGTGATCTAACTCCATATGTCTGCAGATTTCAGTCCTCCTCTTCCAAGTAGTCCTCAAGCATTGTTGTTAAGCCTGAGGTGATGTAAAGGTGATGAATGCGTTAGGGAAATGAAGGAAGTCCCTGAAGTGCCCCCAATGACTTGTGACTGGGCCTAAGAAAGTACCTCTAGATGTACTTTCATGAACTATGTCATGCCTGGCTTTGCTCTCTACTTTTTAATATCTCTTGTAAATATGTGGGGTTTTTATTACCTCTTGAGGTCTAACTGGATTTTTCTCAGGTATATGATGTGGAAATTGCTTAGTGAGGCATAAGTGAGATTGGTCTTTTGGATGTTTTGTATAGGCTGTTGACTTGCTGTGTGTCTGGGGGTTTTTAAAGCTGCTGATAAATTAGAAGCCTTTCCTGTGACAAGGGAAACCTCAGAGAGAAGTTGATACATTTTTCTTGCCTAAAGAGGCGTGGTGTCTTCAGGCTATGCCTTGTGTGATTAAAGTATCCAAGCTACTTTGTCCTGAGCAGTTGGAACATCCAGAGTTCAACATCAGACCTGTGGTGCTATTTGGGTAGTTGCTGTGATAGTGCTGCTTTCTAACTTTTCGTTAGTTCAGTAGGTAGCTCCAGTTGCAGAACTAGTCTTAAATCTGTTTAGGAGCCTGTGTACTCATTCCCCCAAGCTGTTTAAGGAATAAAGACTAAAAAACTCAATTAAAGACTGAAAAAGACTTAAGACTTAGGTCTGGACCAAGGTATTTGAGACTGCCAGCTCAGCATCAGCTCCCAAGCTGGGAGAAGTCACTTGGATGTGTGTCTGTTACTAGGAAGTGAAAGGTCTAAAGCCATAAGCTTTTTGCTTGTTCCTGAGTAGAGTGGAGGCAATGGCTTAAAATTTTTATTCATTCCTTTTTCATCTCTAACACACAATCACATTATTTTCCCCTCTGTGGGAAAATAACACAGCTTACACACAGCTTACACTGTGATAGCTCTTCGTAGCATAAAGCTGTTCTTCAGCAGAGGAACCAGCTGAAATGGGGATGGATGGTGCAGATCCTTAGCCAGCAGGAAGGAAGGGAAATGACTCACATTGTTGTGTGTAGTCTCTCTTTTGTTTTCCAAATAGGATATAAACAAGCTGTTCATTTGATCAGAGATCAGATTTTAGCTTTATGATAGTGTGTGTATTTCAGGTGCCTGTTGCAGCAGGGGAGGTTTAGATTAGATATAAGGAGGAATTTCTTTACTGCAAGGTTTGTTAAGTCTTGGCCCAGGCTGCCCAGGGAGGTGCTGGAGTCACCATCCCTGGAAGGGTTTAAGAAACATTGAGATGCTCTCTTTAGGGCCATGGTTTAGTGGTATGGTAGTGCTAGGTATGGTTGGACTTGATGAGCTTAGAGGTCTCTTCCAACCTTAATTATTCTGTGATTTAAGATGGAGACTGTCCTCCGAGGGAAGTTTTCATGTTAAAGTATGAGCTTGATTTTTGTCTTAATCTGTCTTGAGGTCACTCATGTTTGCGGGAACAGGCTACCCAGGGATGGACACTGGAAGTGTTCGATACTGTGTAGCTGTGGTGCTGAGGGACATGGTTTAGTGGTGATGTGGTTAGGTTAACTGTTAGGTTAGTGTTAGCTTAACTGTTGGACTTGATGATCTTGGAGTTCTTTTCCAATCATAATGATTGTATGAGCTCATTTCTGCCAGGTCACCTATTATAACAGTATTCCTAGAAATGAGATTAAGTCTCATGGGGAGAACTAATGTGCAAAACAGGGAGCCACAAAGTCAGTGCTCTTTGAGTGTTCCTTCCCTTTGCAAAGCTGTGTAGAGAAAGGAAGGGTCCAGGCCAGAAGGGCTACTCTGTCTTCACATGCAGGCTTTGGGGTGGCTAGGGATTGTAATCATTAACCCAGTAGAAATGAAGCCTGATGTAGGAGATAGAAGGGCTATTTAAAAGCACTCTGTGGAACTGAGTCAGCTGAAGGTCAAGAAAGGCTTTTGGTCTGAGAACAAGTTAAACTGGAAATGAGAGGAAGTCCTGACACTGGTGTGGGTTTGCAGGGAGCAGAGCTGCTGGGAAGCTTTGATGCTGCTGAACAGAGCTTACATTATGCTGTATTTCAATCTCAGCCTCCCAGCCCACCCACTAGAAAAGAGCTGCTTAACCCCAGTGACCCTTTCCCAAGGGCAGGGGAAGGGGCTTTCTGGAGCCAGTGATTTGACCTGTATCTGTTGCTCAGAGCTCTAAAATACCAAGAAAGGAGCAATTGCAGAGTAAAGGGAAATTTCAGTCTTACTGAGCTTGGAAAACTCTTGGGTGCAATCTTCTTTACACTGACACTGAAGTTCTCCTGCTCTTGCAGGGGGGTTGGGCTCGGTGATGGCTGGAGGTCCCTTCCAGCCCCTAACATCCTGTGATTCCCATGCTGCAAGTGCTGCTTTGGTTTTTAGTGGAGTTAGCTATGTGCAGGCCTGAGTTTTGACTTAACCTCAGTTAGGACTTTTTTGCTTCAGGATGGTGAACTACTCTGAAAGAAGACAAGCTGAGCTGTGATGTGTCTGTTGGCTCTGAACACGTGCTGTTGTGTGCTTGGGGACTATTGTCTAGCTCAGCTCCTGGAGCTTTCCCATGCAGCCACAACATGGTGGCTGGGGTGCAAGTAGCAGGGCTGATGGAGGCCTAGCAGGCTCTGTGTATCTGAACTGGAACTGAAACATCTGAAGCACCAAGGTGGCTCTCTGAAGACTGGCATGCAGAGTTGGGAAGTACTGATAAGCACTGAGTTTTCTATATTAAATACACTGGGGTAGTATTTCTTCAAAGGATCTGTGTATGGGTTTGTGGAAAAAGGGTGATGATTACCTGGTGAAGATATTCTTTGAAAAGCACAACTTGTCTTTGATTAACTTGCTTTTTAGGTGACTCTTTCCTTAAGTGACTCCTACATTTGTAACATTGCTGTTTTCTCTCTCTTCAACAGTGGGCCACCATACGGATAGAGAAAGGTGTGGAAAAGCCACGGCCACAGATGCTAAAGACTCCTTCTAATGGTGAGAGCTTGGAGGAAAATCAGAGTGATAAGACTATCAGAAGTTAGTTCTGAGGCATTCTGTCATGCACACATCTAACTTCTGCATTTGAAAACTGGTGAAGAGGTGGAGTGGTTACAAGCTAACTGTTACATCTCATTGTTTTGCAATGCTATTGCCACAAGAACTTTTCTGCAGAATGACATCCTTCTTTTATTGGCTTGCACTGAATGGTTGAAAAATCAGGGGATGAGGAAATGAAGGGCATCAAGTAATGTTTAAGTTTAACAAAACAAAGTGGAGCTTTGGTGCAGAGTGGTTGGATTGGTGCCTGGCAGAGAAGGAGCTGGGGTGCTGGTTGCTAGCTGACTGAGCATGAGCCAGCAGTGTGCCCAGGTGGCCAAGAAACATAACAGCATCTTGGCCTGGAGCAAAACTAGTGTGAGCAGGAGGAGCAGAGAAGTGATCATCCTCCTGTCCTCAGCACTGGGGAGGCCACCCCTAGAGTGCTGGGGTCAGTGTTGGGCTCCTCAGTGCAAGAAGGACCCAGAGGCATTGGAGTGTGTGCAGAGAAGGGCAAGGAGGCTAGGGAGGGCTCTGGAGCACAAGTGTTGTGAGGAGCAGCTGAGGGCACTGGGGTTGGTTAGTGTGGAGAAGAGGAGGCTCAGGGGAGACATTCTCTCTCTCCACAACTACCTGAAAGGAGAGAAAGAGAGCAAATGGCCTCAAGTTGCAGCAGGGGAGGTTTAGATTAGATATATGGAGAAATTTCTTTATTGAAAGGGTTGTTAAGTCTTGTCCCAGGCTTCCCAGGAGGTGGTGGAGTCACCATCCCTGGAGGGGTTTAAGAAACATTGAGATGCTCTCTTTAGGGCCATGGGTTAGTGGTATGGGAGTGCTAGGGATTGTTGGACTTGATGAGCTTAGAGGTCTCTTCCAACCTTAATTATTCTGTGATGTAAGATGGAGACTGGCCTCTGAGGGAAGTTTTCATGTTACAGTATGAGCTTGATTTTTGTCTTAATCTATCTTGAGGTCACTCATGTTTGCAGGGCTGCTGGCCAACTATCTGAGGCCTAACAGCATGAGAGTACACTAGTAATCTAAGATCTGAATATTTAGTGGATGGCACTTTTCTTTCTCAAGCTCAGTGCTTTTTTTTTTTGTTGTAGAATTGTTGAATGGAAGTGTGGTGTTATTCCATTTTTCCAGTCTACTGTTCACCTTTTGTCCCTTGGAGTTGCCTCACTCATGACCTTTAGAGGACAGCTAAACAGCTGAAGAGTTGCGTCATATTTCTTCCTTTGGCCTAATTTTGAAATGAATTTTTTTTACTCTGTCTTAACTCCTACTGTATGTGAACTGTGGTAGGCTGTACTAGGGCAGAGTTGGCTGTAAGACTTGGGAGCTGTAAGCACAGTTCGAGCAGTCTGAGTTGGCCAGGGCAGGCATGAAACAGGCTCTAATGGTAGCAGATCAAACTGTCAGTTAGCACCTGTAATAAAAAACTGAAGGTACTGCACAGCAACTCTTAAAACAGGTTAAATTTTTTCTTATTTAATTGCTGACTTGGAAATGACTGAGGCAAAAGCACATCCCATATTACTCCTCAGTGTCCTGAACATTATTGGTTGTTTTTCTTAGGTGAGGGAAGGCAAGGTGAATGATTCCTTCAAGCAGTGTCAGTGACTTGCTATCTATGTTTCACAGGTTATCAGTGATGCAGCAAGATATCCTTTTTCTTCCTGTAAGCGTCCTGTCATGTCACAGATCAGTGGGAGGGCAAGAGATCCAACTCTTCTCTCCCTAGACATCGGATCATTCGGGCACATATTTTTTTTCTTCTCTAGAAAAGAAGGGCAAAGGGAGAGAGGACCTGGCTAGTAGATTGTTTTATGAGCTAGCTTTCCACAAACCAAGTACCTATTCCCCCTGTATGTGTGACCCAAGGTTGTAGAGTGCTAATATGTGCTGTGTTTCAGAACATGGAGCACTCTGCACGCTACTGGCTGGAGCATTAGTGATAGGTAATAAAAATGGCCTGAGGTAATTTATATAAATGATAACATGTAGGCCATGTCCAGGTGGTCTAATTACTCCTTACTCAAGGAGTTCTGATCAGGCACAGTCTGAAAATCCCTTGTGGTCTCCTGTGGCCCCTGGTGTCATAACTGTGCCCACAGCAGAGGGAGCATTAAACTCATTGCCCACGGGAAAGTGTGGGGAGTGATACCCATGTTCCTAGAATCCTTGGATGGGTAGGATGAGCTCATTAGCCTTCTGGCAGTCATCCTAGGAGAAGGACAACTCTGATTCCAAACCCGGGCAGATAGAGCTCGTAAGGCCTTCCATTTAAGAGGTTAAACCTCTGTCCTAAGGACTTGGCTGCCAGCGTCCAAGCTTGCTAGGCCCTGGCAGATGAACCTTAGGACTAAAGGGTGGGTCCAGCTTTGTGCATGCTGTGTCTCACCTAAAAAAAATC
The DNA here is from genome assembly GCA_013396975.1 of Bucco capensis. NCBI lineage: Eukaryota > Metazoa > Chordata > Aves > Piciformes > Bucconidae > Bucco > Bucco capensis. The sequence continues at coordinate 18,842 of VWZO01018611.1, read as the reverse complement.
CATAGTGCAGGCTCAAGGGTGCTATCTGCTATCCTCTTTTTATCAGTGCTTGGAAAAGGCGCGGATGAGGAGTGTGGGTGGAGCCCTCCCTGGATCTTCGTTCACGAAGCCTAGCCATACAAGGAGTTCTGGGGAGATGTGGAGTCTGCAGTGCTAAGCTGTTCTTTGTATATTGCTCCTGGGAGCTTTTTAAGCATAGAACTAACTGACTTGTGATTAGGAGTCTGGGTTCCTATATGTGAGTCAAAGTACTTGAGAGTCAGGGCAGGTGGAAGTCTATAACAGTGCAGTATCTTAAGTTGCCATCCCCTGAGGTGACAGAATCACTAAGGTTGGAAGAGACCTCTAAGCTCATCCAGTCCAACCATACCTATCAATACCATGCCACTAACCCATGGCCCTAAGGAGAGCATCTCAATGTTTCTTAAACCCCTCCAGGAATGGTGACTCCACCATCTCCCTGGGCAGCCTGGGCCAAGACTTCACAACCCTAATGACAGAACATGAGCAGGCAGAAAGGCCTGATTGCATGACACAGTATTTATTGAGGGAGGAGAAATTTCCAGTGATAACAAATTGAAAGGAGTAACTGATAAAAATGGGGTAAAGGTAAGTGTCTGTGTGTGTGCATGTGCCTGTTAAGTGCTACAGGGGAATGTGGAGCACCTTTTCCATCTTTCCTGACCATCCAGTCCTCACTAGGAGGTGGTGAGTTAGGATAGGAGAGAGCATTGCAGATGCATTTCAAGGGCGAGTTTTCCTGTTCCCAGGCAGAGCAATAAAGGTTGGGCAATGAAGCTGGTGAAGGGTCTAGAGCATAAGTCTTGTGAGGAGCAGCTGAGGGAGCTGGAGTTACTTGGCCTGGAGAAGAGGAGGCTCGGGGGAGATGTTCTTGTTCTCTACAACTCCCTGTAAGGAGGTTGTAGCAAGATGAGGCTTGATGTCTTCTCCCAGGTAACAAGTGATAGGACAAGAGGAAATGGCCTCAAGCTGTGCCAGGGAGGTTCAGATTAGATATTAGGAAAAATTTTTGAGGGTTATCCAGCACTGGAACAGGCTACCAGGGAGGTGATGGCATCTCTATACCTGGAAGTGTTCAATAAATATGGTGATGTAGTACTTGGGCACATGGATTAGTGGTGAGCATGATAGAGTTAGGTTAACGTTTGGACTTGGTCACAGATGGCTTTTTCAACCATACTAATGCTATGATTCTAAAAAATTTTTCTCTCCAAAGACCTTAAAATCAAGCGTCCCTCAATATGAAAGACACAAGAGAGCATGTGCACAGAGTCATTACCTTTCTCTGCAATACCAAATCCAGTGTATTTCACATCTGTTAGCAAAACTGGCAGCCAGTGCCCCTGCATTGCTGGTGTGATAAGGAGTAGACCCAAGCTCAAGGTCCCTCTCTGATAGAGGGCAGTGTGTTTGTGTCAGGCCTCATGGGAGCTCTTGGCTGGGCAGACACTTGCAGACTGGGTGTCTGTCTTGTTGCTGCTGGGTAACTAGCTCTGAACTATTGATGTGGGTGTTGGCTGTTTCAAAAGTTGACTCTTCAAGTCAGTGGGTTTAAAAATATAAACAACAAAAATGCTGTTAAGTCAGAGTTTGAAAGGAAAAGCTTCTGCAAATAATGTGACTGTCAGTAGATAGTGTTAAATTTGAGCTTGGTATAATTAGTTCCTAGAGTATGTGAACTTGAAGGCTTGGGGTTATAGCTTGGACACTGATTAAAGCAGTGGCTATGGTGCCTTTTTGGTTCAGACTGTACTACATAATACTGCCTGTGAGTATAGTCTTTAGCAAACTCAGCTCTGCCCATGGCCCAGGGATTAAAGGCCATTAAATGTTACTTCTGATTACAAGAAGGCTTCAGCTCAGCAGCCTGGGTTTTAATCCTGCTCATAATACCTTCAGGTGCTGCTGAGGTCTTGGCTCAGAGTAGTTTATCCCAAGGCAGCTGGTGCATGGGGCAGCTGTGTGACAACAGCAGCACAGGCTGGTGAGGTAGAGCTTACAGCTAGGCCATCTCAGCTGTGTCAGCAGGCTGTAAACTTGAACCCTGGACTGCTTTCAACCCAGAAGTCAGAGCCAGGGGAGCCAACTGCTATGCTGAAGCTGAACAAGTGTCTGGATAAGGAGGAAGGGTTCCCAGTTCTCCTGAAACTGGAGACAAGATTGTGTGATGAGTGCTGGAGACTTTCTTTTGGTCAGTTTCTTGGCTATGAGCTGTCTCCCACCCCACCAGCAGCATGGAGCAGAGAGATTGGGCTGACACCTGCAGGCCTGCATTGTCACAGCTTAGATGTGCAAGAGACTGACAGAGAGGACAAATGGAACCAGAGTTCTGGTTTGGGTTTAAAATGTGTAGTACATCCTACTGAGTATTGGATGTGATGCATGTAGACTTTTTTGTGGCCTTCCAGTATCTGCAAGGGCTAAAAGAAAGCTGGGGAGGGACTTTTTTAGGCTGTCAGGTAGTGCTAGGACTAGGGGGAATGGATCCAAACTAGAGGAGGGGAGATTTAGATTAGATGTTAGGCAGAAGTTGTTCCCCATGAGGGAGGTGAGACACTGGCCCAGGTTGCCCAGAGAGGTGGTTGGGCTCTTCTCCTTGGCAGCTAGTGACAGGACAAGAGGCCATGGCTTGAAGCTGCAGCAGGGGAGGTTTAGACAGGACATTAGGAAGCACTTTCTCATACAGAGGGTGATTGGGCTCTGGAATAGGCTGCCCAGGGAGGTGGTGGAGTCACCATCCCTGGAGGTGTTTAAGAGTAGATTGGATGTGGCACTTAGTGGCATGGTTTAGATGTTGTGGTGTTATTGGGTCATAGGCTGGACTTGATGATCCTGGGGGTCTTTTCCAGCCTTGGTGATTCTATGGTGGCAGCCCCAGGCCTGGCAGTGTTGCAGGCCAGGCTGGCTGGGGCTGGGAGCAAGCTGCTCTAGTGCCAGGTGTCCCTGCCCATGGCAGCCACAGGGGTTGGCACTAGATGAGCTTTAAGGTCCCTTCCAACCCTGACAATTTTGTGATTCTATGATAATTTAGATTCTAAAGGGCTTATGGGTATTGGAGTGTGGTGTAAATTTACAGGACCTGAGATGTTCTCTTGGCACCCACAACTTGCAATTCCACCAAGTTCAGAGCTGAAGGTGCCAGTAGATTTGTTGCAGTGTTACATCTCTCTTGCATGTTATTCTTCAGTGTTTACCTCAGTGATCTGTGGAACTTGTACCTTGGAGCTTCTTGTATTATCTCTTCAGTGCAATACAAAGGTTTCTCCATGTCACTTGTCACTTAAATGTTGCATGTGACTCACACAGCAAATACACTCACATAGTATTTCTACTGGCAGGACTTTCTTGGCTTGCACAAGTCCACGTTGTGGCATATGGATTGGTGGGATAGTGCATAGTAGCTTGAAACACTTGGGTGCTTCCTCCTTTCCCTTTCCCCCCCTTTTTTTTAAGCATGGAAGCCTAGGGATTATGCAATTTGTCAGAAAGTGGCAACCTGAACTTGGACCTGTGTAATCCTAGCTGAGTGTCTCAGGGCATGGTTGTACTGGTTCAGTGTTAGTCTAGATTTCTTCTGTCATCAATTTCTGGAGCCAGGCTTGCTTACCAGAAAGCAGCTACTTGATCTTTTTACTTAGCTGACACAATTTGTCCTTGCCTTTTGAAAGCTCTAGTGAGAAATTGGAGCTTATCAGCCCATCAGTACAAAAAGAAAAGGAGAAGGGATGTTTGCTCTTTGTACTGCAATTCTGAACTCTCCAGGTCACTTTTCTATTGCTAGACATTATGTGGGGCAGAGTTCAACTGAAACACAGCTTAGTGCCAAACTAAATGATACCAAGGCACCTCTAGGCCCAATTTTATTTGACTCTGTGGGTTTTTTGTGAGTTTTTATTTGATATAAATTAAAATAAAAACCAATGTGCTCCTGTCTGTGTTTAACAGAGAAGACTTGTGTTTGGTTCAAAGCTGGTCCATGCGGAGGTGTCAGGTAGCTGTTGGAGTCTGAGGCTTTGGCAGACAGCAGTAGAGCATGTCTCAGCTGAATGCTGGGATGTCTGACAAGAGATGTGCCTAGGAAACAGGGAAACCTCCACAGAAGGGACTGAATCCCCTTAAATACATGGAGCACCAGAAGGGAATGGGAAGGCAGAGGTCTCGCTTAATTTCTTCTGGAAGCATGAGACGATTTTGGATAAAGTTACTGAGTTGATGACTTGTCAGAGGATGGGAAAGAGTTTGCTTTCTTGCTTCACCTTCAGTAGGCAACAAAACTTGCTATGTTTGCTGCTGAAGGTGTTCATGTGAGGAAGGGGAGCTAGAACTCCCCTTCAAGCTGGCTTCAAGCTGCAACAGGGTAGGTTTAGACTGGACATTAGGAAAAAATCTTTCACAGGAAGGGTGGTCAGGCACTGGCCTAGGCTGCCCAGGGAGGTGGTTGAGTCACTGTCCCTGGATGAGTTTAAGGGTTGTTTAGATGTGGTGTTGGGGGATATGGTTTAGGGGTGAACTTTGCAGAGTAGGGTTAATGGTTGCACTTGATCCCAAGAGTCTTTTCCAACCTGAATGATTCTATGAACTGGCCTACTGAAGAGTATGCTGTGTTCAACTGCACATCTGGTCTTGCTGTCATAGGAGGGGCTCTGACAGTAAGTTTGTCAGAGTGACAAGTGACTTGGAGGATGACTATTAGTGGATGGAGTTATTTCCTCATGTGGTTACCCTTTCCTTCCCCAGGGATCATCGAAAGACACAAAACGCCGATGGAGAAAGAAATTGCGCGGCTGCATAAAGTAGACTTTGAATTCTCTGACATATTCTACTTCTGCAGAAAAGGGGTTGAGGCCATTGTGGAGGATGAAGTCACCCAGAGGTTTTCCTCTGAGGAGCTGGTCTCCTGGAATCTCCTCACCAGGACTAATGTCAACTTCCATTACGTCAGCCTGAGGCTGACTGTGCTGTGGGTTATTGGGGTCATAGTGCGCTACTGCTTCCTGCTGCCCCTGCGGTGAGTGCCTGGCTGCTGAGGGAGTTCTGTCAGCCTGGGAACAAGGAAATGTGGGGTTTCTTGGGAAATGTCATCTCAGATTTTTTTGAACCAAGAGCAGTGTTAGCAGATANCGTGCACTGTTTGCTCATGGCCAGCTTCTCAGCCACCAGCACCCCAAGTCCTTTTCTGCAGGGCTGCTCTCCGTCATCTCATCCCCTAGCCTGTATTGATAGTGGGGATTTTTCTGACCCAGATGCAGGACCCTGCACTTGGGCTTGTTGAAGCTCCTGAGGTTCCCCTGGGCCCACCTCTCCAGCTTGTCCAGGTCCTTCTGGATGACATCCCACCCCTCCAACTTATCACCAGCACCCCATAGCTTGGTGTCATCTGCACACTTGCTGCTGGTGCACTCAATGCTGATGTCCATAGCGTTTATACAAATATTAAACAGTCCAGGCCCCAGCACAGAGCCCTGAGGGACACCACTTGGCACAAATCTCCGGCTGGACATTGAGCCACTAACCACTACCCTCTGGATGCGGTCAGCCAGCCAGTTCCTTATCCACTGAACAGTCCACCCATCAAATCCATAGCTCTCTATACTTGGCCAGTAGAATGTTGTGGAGGATAGAGCTTTAAACTCTCCTTTGAATGGTTAAGAAGCCATTCAGAAAACTTACCTTGCCATTTACTGTGGAGAGAAGGTTAGGGCTTGTGGTCATCTTTTCTGTGGCTGCTTCCCCAAAGTCATCTGTGTGGGCAAGAAAAGTGTCAGCTGGGCCAACTCCTTGCCACTGTGTGCATTCCAGTAGCTGAATCTTTGCTAGACCACGGTTTTGAGCAATGTGCTGGGGAAAAGCCAACCCTATCCTGGGCTGTATCAAGAGAAGCATGGCCAGCAGGTCAAGGGAGGTGATTCTCCCCCTCTACTCCTCTCTGGTGAGACCTCACCTGGAGTACTGTGTCCAGTTCTGGAGCCCCTGGGACAAGAAAAATCTGGAGTGCTGGAAGGTGTCCAGAGAAGGGCCACGAGGATGCTCAGAGGCTGGAGCACCTCTCCTCTGAGGACAGGCTGAGAGAGTTGGGATTATTCAGTCTGGAGAAGAGAAGGCTCCCAGGAGACCTTGTTGTGGCCTTCCAGGATCTGCAGGGGCTACAAGAAAGCTTGATGAGGGACGTCTTAGGCTGTCAGGTAGTGCTAGGACTAGGGGGAATGGATCCAAACTATAGGAGGGGAGATTTAGGATGGATATTAGGAAGTAGTTGTTCCCCAGGAGGGTGCTGAGCCACTGTGCCAGGTTGGCCAGAGAGGTGGTGTTGCAGGCCAGGCTGGCTGGGGCTGGGAGCAAGCTGCTCTAGAGGGAGGTGTTCGGGGGATTGGAACTAGATGATGTTTAAGGTCCCTTCCAACCCTGACAATTCTTTGGTTCTATGAATTGTTGAGTTAGAGAACTGGATATGTCAAATATCTGAGGAATGATTGAATTCCTGTAGTCCCTTTCAAAAATGAGCAAAACTACTTAACTTGATTTTGTGTCACAGAATCACAGAATGTTAGGGGTTGGAAGAGACCTAGAAAGATCATCTAGTGCAACCCCCCTGCCAGAGCAGGATCACCTAGACCAGCTCACACAGGAATGTGTCCAGGTAGCTCTGGAATGTCTCCAGAGAAGGAGACTGCACAGCCTCCTGGGCAGCCTGGGCCAGTGCTCTGGCACCCTCACTGCAAAGAAGTTTCTCCTCGTGTTAATATTAAACCTTCTGTGGTCCAGCTTGCTCCCATTCCCTCTTGTTCTAACAAGACTTGTCTCTTTTGTCTATAGCTTTACCCTTGCTGCCATTGGGATCACCTCAATGATTGTGGGAGCAACACTAGTGGGACAGCTGCCAAACAGCAGGTAGGTACAGTGTGTAGTATGGGAGGGAAGAATTTGCCAAGTTGCATCAGTGCAAACAGATCAAGATTAGGCTTGGACAGATTTTACAAGTGATAGAGTTACTGATGATCCATGCCACCTACAAACTTGTGGCCTTGTTTTTAATGGTATTTTGAAATTGGTTTCTTTCTAGGTTTGGCACTGAGGTTCGTGTGTTCTAATGGGATTCTCTTGCTGGCATGTGAGACTCAGGAGTGTTGTAGGGGAGATGACTGGTGGATAACTGGGAGATAACTGCTGAAAGGCATCAGAGAAGGGTCATGAGGATGATCAGAGGCTGCAACACCTCTCCTCTGAGGACAGGCTGAGAGAGTTGGGATTATTCATCCTGGAGAAGAGAAGGCTCTGAGGAGGCCTTCCAGTATCTGCAGGGGCTACAAGAAAGCTGGGGAGGGACATTTTAGGCTGTCAGGTAGTGCTAGGACTAGAGGGAATGAATCCAAACTAGAGGAGGGGAGATTTAGATGAGATGTTAGGCGGAAGTTGTTGCCCAGGAGGGTGCTGAGCCACTGTGCCAGGTTGGCCAGAGAGGTGGTGGCAGCCCCAGCCCTGGCAGTGTTGCAGGCCAGGCTGGCTGGGGCTGGGAGCAAGCTGCTCTAGTGCCAGGTGTCCCTGCCCATGGCAGGCACAGGAGTTGGGGCTAGAGGAGCTTGAAGGTCCCTTCCAACTCTGACAATTCTGTGATCCTGTGATAACAGTACTGGGATAAAAAATATAACCAGTGAGATGATGACAGCCTTGTCTAGGTAAGCGAGAGCAAGGGTATGACATACGTTGGCTGAGCTGCTGCAGCAAGTGAATGGTAGAGCAGGGAATATTCCTCAGTGTTCCAGAGTACTGGGAAAATACCAGCCCCAAGTTGTGCTGAGTAGACTGGATAATACTGCATGTGTGTCTAGCTGCTTGTTGGGGTGCTCCAGCTCTGCCTGTGATTTCTTTCAGTGTGAAAAACTACCTGAGTGAAGTGGTGCACCTCACGTGCTCCAGGATCCTTGTTAGAGCCCTGTCTGGAACTATCCATTACCATAACAAGTAAGTGAATATGGCATGATAGCAAAAGCATCAGTATCTATTGATGTGAATATACCATTTGGAATGGGCCAGCTTTGTCCCGACCTGCAGGTTAATGTCCCATGAGCTGCTAGCTCATCTGACAGCTTTATGGGACTGTATGTGGAATGTGGTGCTTAACGCACTAGGAGTCTAACCAAAAAATGATGTGATGTGCTTGCAGGGAAAACAAACCACAGAAAGGAGGAATTTGTGTTGCCAACCACACCTCGCCGATAGATGCCATCATTCTCACCAATGATGGGTGCTATGCAATGGTAAGGAGGAGATCCAGGAGGACCACAGCAGACTCGTGGAGTTCAGTACTTAACTTTCACAGTAAAGATGTTAACTTGAGCGCTGGTCAATGGGGGAAAGTGTAAAATGTGTTGATCTACGAGTTCTATGCTGGTGAAGTTGTCTTGGCAGTGTCAATGCTAGGCTCTCCATCTGGTGAAAATACTTAAGATAGACTTCCATGCATGAAGGGATAGACTTCTGGACATTAGGAAGTTTTTCACAGAGGGGGTGGTCAGACACTGGACTAGCTGCCTGGGGAGGTGGTTGAGTCTCCATCCCTGGATGTGTTTAAGGTTTGTTTAGATGTGGTGTTTAGGGGTGAACTTTGTAGAGCAGGGTTAATGGTTGATGATCCCAAGGGTCTTTTCCAACCTGAATGATTCTATGATTCTGTGTCTAGATCCTTTCAAGTGAATGCATTTTAATAGTGTTTGTGGGCACTGCCCAATCCTGGTTGGCAGTCTCTAGGGTGTGTGTGGTTTTTTGAGGGGGGGGGTGCAGAATCGTAGAATGTCCTGAGTTGGCAGGGACCCACAAGGATCATTGAGTCCAGCTCCTGTTCAGGCACAGGACAACCCCAAAAACCACACTGTGTGTCTGAGGGTGTTCTTCAGATGCTTCCTGAATTCTCTCAGGCTTGGCACCACAACTACTTCCCTGGGGAGCCTGTTGCAGTGTTCCACCACCCTCTGCATGAAGAACCTTTTCCTGATATCCAAACTAACCCTCCTCTGGCACAGCTTCATGCTGTTCTCTTGGGTCACCAGAGAGAAGAGATCATGATGCTCCTGATCTTCCCTCTCAGAAGAGGAAGTCCTGCCTTTCAGGTGTCTTGTGCTGATCTGCCTTCTTGGGCTTGCAGGTTGGCCAGGTTCATGGTGGCCTGATGGGAGTTATTCAGAGAGCCACAGTCAAGGCCTGTCCCCACGTCTGGTTTGAGCGCTCAGAAATCAAGGACCGCCATCTAGTGACCAAGAGGTGAGTGTGGCTGGAGCAGGGAGCTGCGGTGGGGGGGTGTGTGACTCTGGGACCTGCTAGTGCCTCAGCGACCGTGCTCGGGTGTGGAATCCCCAAAAGGGTCGTGGAACAATCAGAGAGCCAGATCACAGAAACACACAATCACTGAGGTTGGAAGAGATCCCTAAGATCATCAAGCCCAACCATCCCTAGCACTCCCATACCACTAACCCATGGCCCTAAGGAGAGCATCTCAATGTTTCTTAAACCCCTCCAGGGATGGTGACTCCAGCACCTCCCTGGACAGCCTGGGCCAAGACTTAACAACCCTTTCAATGAACAAATTTCTCCTTATATCTAATCTAAACCTCCCCTGCTGCAACTTGAAGCCATTTCTTCTTGTCCTCTCACTGTTAACCCTGGAGAAGAGACCTACCCCCGTCTCACTCCAACCTCCTTTCATGGAGTTGCAGAGAGAGCTAAGGTCTCCCCTGAGTCTCCTCTTCTCCACACTACCCAACCCCAGTGCCCTCAGCTGCTCCTCACAACATTTGTGCTCCAGAGCCCTCCCTAGCCTCCTTGCCCTTCTCTGGACACGCTGGACACAGATAAGAAATTAAAGCTCTAGAGAGAGAGAGAAGCCCAAGAAGCTGCTCAGGTTGCAATGGAAAACAGGGAACCTGGAACCTTGGGATCTGGAGGAGGCAAAGGCTGACTTGCAAAAGCCTCTTTTTAGCAGGAGCCTTATCTGGTTGTCTTATTCTGAATGACAACTGCTTCTTTGAAATGCTAACTTGTATCCCTTTGATTATCTGTAATGTCACATTGCTGCAGGAGATATTTAGTGTGGAGAAGGGGACTCTGAGGGGAGACCTTATCTCTCTCTACAACTCCATGAAAGGAGGTTGGAGTGAGATGGGGGTAGGTCTCTTCTCCAGGGCTAGCAGTGAGAAGATGAGAGGAAATGACCTCATGTTGCAGCAGGGGAGGTTTAGATTGGATATAAGGAGAAATTCCTTTCCTGCAAGGGTTGTTAAGTCTTGTCCCAGGCTGCCCAGGGAGGTGCTGGAGTCACCATCCCTGCAGGGGTGTAAGAAACATTGAGATGCTCTCCTTAGGGCCATGGGTTAGTGGTATGGGAGTGCTAGGTATTGTTGGACTTGATGATCTTAGAGGTCTCTTCCAACCTTAATGATTCTGTGATTCTGATTCTGTGATTGCAAATCAGTAGATGTAGGGAGGATTATAAGCAAGCAGTGCAGTTGTGGCTCAACAGCAGGTCTTTGAGTGAGTTGGAGGGGTGGATCAGAGTGACCTGAATGTGTTTGCTTGTGTGGTCTTTGACACAGTAAAATGTCAGTTTCCTGGTTGACCAAGGAAGGGTTGAGAAGTTTGTACAGGGTGAAATGGGCCAGACACAAGTTTCTGGTAAGGTCTGAATTGCAGCAGGCTGTCACAAAACATCTCCTTTGGGTAACCCTCACCATAATAACATTGCTGGACCATTACATAAGGCTTTGTTTTCATATGTAAGCAGTTTCTTGCAGGTTTTGTTGATGAGAGTTAATAGTTCTGACTTAATGGGATCCATTTCTGGGCTTACCTGACAATCAGTCATGGAGAAAAGAAAACAGTGTTGGCTCAGTGTAGTGCATGAGAGGCCTAAGGAATTGTTTGCACAAAGCTTCAGCTTTGTCAGAAACAGAAAAGCAAATACAAATTAGTGTCCAGGGAGAGGCTTTGATTGCAAGCAAATGTGTTAGACACAAAGATACTTTTAATGCACCTGCATGGGGAAAGAAGAATGGAAAGGAGCTGGTTTTGAAGCTCTCCTTCTGTTTCCACAGACTCAGGGAACACGTGGCAGATAAAAGCAAGCTCCCCATCTTAATTTTTCCAGAAGGTAAGAAGCTGAGCTATTCCTCATCTCCCATTCAGTGTAGATGGCATCCCTGTTCTCTTTTCATAAGTTATAAGGGTTGTTCTGTCCAAGCATCCAAAAAGGACAGATGCTGATGATGGGTTTCTTTGCACTTATGCTGACAAGCTGATCTTCTTTCCTTGACCAGTTTGGTAACACACAAATAGAAGTCACTAAAGAACTCAAATGTATCTTCACTTTTGGCTCAGATTTCTGTTAGGGTATTCCTGTTTTTCCTCTTTCATACAAGTTGATGGTAAGACAACACAACAGTGCCCCTGGCTGTTGGGCCTCCTGGCAGAAGCTGTAGGCAGAAGAGTGGGAAGCTTTGGGTTTTCTTTTTTTGCCTTGTGAATATCTCTTCACTGTCCTACAGATCTAACCTCAGCATTGTGCTTTTTGCCTCGGACATGTTCTGGCTTCTTTCAAGGAGTCAGTCACAAGACAAAGAATGAAAGCAAGGAGTGGAAAGATGCTTAAGGGCCTGTGTTTGGTCCTCACTGAGTGTGCTGATATAGTATTGCTGCTGAAATGTGGTAGGCTGTATGAAGTAATGACATTAGTTTCTCTCCTGGACAGGCACCTGCATAAACAACACATCTGTGATGATGTTCAAGAAGGGGAGCTTTGAAATAGGAGGGACAATCTATCCTGTTGCAATCAAAGTAAGTGGAAGTAACTGGTTGCTGAATTGCCAGGTTTGGGATCTGTTACTGTCAGGGTTGTAGGAGGCTGCTGCAGGACAGCTGCACAACAACTCTGGCAGCTGGGTCCCTGCTGCGGGTGATGTGGCTGAAAGGACAAAATGAAACCCTTCAGCCTGTGGAGCCTGACTGGTAGGACCTGGTGGGGTCAACTTCTAGAAAGCTGGAAGGAAGGGAGATCCAGCTAGCCCTTCCCTTCTGAAGGGAATAGAAGCATGCAGCTTGCAGCAGACTTAGCTCTTCTGGCTGTTTGGGCAAATGGGTGCCATCTGCTGCTGGTCCTGGCTCGGCACCACAAGCAGCACCCATAAGCACAGGCTGGTTTGTCTAAAGCTTTATTCTGAGCAAACATGTCAGTTGTGAATTTTCTTACTGAAAACATGGACCTCTGATCTGAGACAGGCTGTGATGGTCTCTGAGGAATGGCTTTTATATAGTTTGGGTGTGTGTTTTGTGCTCCCTTGCAGTATGATCCTCAGTTTGGAGATGCATTCTGGAACAGCAGCAAATACAACATTGTGAGCTATCTGCTGAGAATAATGACGAGCTGGGCCATTGTCTGCAATGTCTGGTACATGCCACCAATGATTAGAGAGGTAACCTAGCATCTGCTTGGAGTCATCACTAGTGAAGAACCTGGCTATGGTCTGCAAGTGCCTCTTTTTACTCCTTTTCCCCCAGAAAAAACCCTACCCACCCCATGTCTCCAAGGAAGAGTTTTATACTGTGCTTTTCTTAATGTTGACTTTGATTGGACTTAGCTTTTCCTGATGCAGCTTGCTACCATCAGCAGTGCATCAAATCTGCAAAGGATAGCAGGAANAGTGACTTTCCAGTACCTAAAGGGAACTTGCAAGAAGGCTGCAGAGGGCCTGTTTGCAAAGGCCTGCAGTGAAAGGACAAGGGGCAATGGTTTTAAATTGGAGAAGAGTAGATTTAAACTGGACATTAGAAAGAAGTTCCTCCCCACAAGGGTGGTGGAACACTGGCCCAGGTTGCCCAGGGAGGTGGTTGAGTTCCCATCCCTGGAGGCATTCCAGGTGAGGCTTGCCAGGGCTCTGGGCAAGCTGCTCTAATTGGGGATGTCCCTGCCCACTGCAGGGGGGTTGGACTAGATGACCTCCAGAGGTCCCTTCCAACCCAAATGATTCTGTGAAATAGCATTGCTACTGTAAATAGCACTATATTAATATTTCTTCCTGTTGGAGCAAAGTTTTCCCCTAACTTCAGTACTTTAGGGGAAAAATGAGCTCAGTTATTATCATGCCAATGTGATGGTCCATTGTGGTAAGGGCTGGATCGTTTGGCAGGGAGCTAATTTGATGAGGCAGCAGATGAAAAGTGTTCTGAAAGTCTGTTTCAATTCACTTCTCTCTGCTTTCTGTTGAACTTATGACCCTTGAAGGAAGGTGAAGATGCTGTTCAGTTTGCCAACAGAGTGAGATCAGCCATTGCTCGCCAAGGAGGACTGACTGAACTTCCCTGGTGAGTGATGCTAGCCTTGTAGACCTTGTGGAACTCTCTGTTGTGTAGTTTGAGAGGTGCTTCCTCCTTTAGCTTCGTGACAGATAACATTCAAACAACTTAAATCCACTCAGGAGAAAGAGGAAGTAGCTTAGCATGAACAAGTGTAGACACTGGCCTAGGCTGCCCCAGGAGCTGGTTGAGTCACCATCCCTGGATGAGTTTAAGGGTGTTTTAGATGTGCTGTTAGGGGGATATGGTTTAGGGGTGAACTTTGTAGAGTAGGGTTAGTGGTTGGACTCTATGATCCCAAGGCTCTTTTCCAACCTGAATGATTCTATGAACATAAAAATGAAGATGCATGAAGTCTTTGGAGCATGTGAGCTTCATGTAAAAGCTTGATGCTGTTGAACAGGACCCCTTCATGGTTGTTTCTCATGTTGAGACAGGCTGAGGTTTAAAGAGCAGAAGTGTCTCAGCAAAACTAACAAACAACAAGACTTGAAGTTTTCTGCTCCCACTTCCTCATGTCCTGCCTCAGTAAGTAGCAGCACAACACCTTGGTTTCACAAGACTGATGAAACAAAACCGAGATAAAGATTCTGGTGAGGAGAATAAGCAAACAGATTCAACTCTGAAGCCCAATTTGGCCTTTTGATGTAAGGCACAAGACAGCTTTGCTGTTGTGTGAGGTTGTGATTTCTAGGGAAATCACATCCCAGATTGGCAGAGATTTCTCTAGTAGGTGCAGCTTGTGAGCACAGTGACTAGGCTGCTTTAAGGGGCTGCACTCCAAGTTTGGACTGAATAAGACTTAAGGTCAATATTTTAATAAACAAGCCTGAACCTGGTTGTTCTAGAAGTTCTGAAGAAGAAGCCTTCTTAATCTTGTAGGTTAAGACTTTAGAGTTGACTACATTAATGTAGTGCATAGTTTGATAACATAGTGGTAACAATCATGATTGGTTCCTGTTCTCTCTTGCTGTGTTCCAGGGATGGAGGTCTGAAACGAGCAAAAGTCAAAGATACCTTCAGAGAAGAACAGCAGAAAAACTACAGCAAGATGCTAGTGAGAAATGGATCAATAGGAAGCCTATCTACAGGAGCAGAGTCAGACTGAATGGTGGCTCTTGAAAACTGATTTTTGCACAGCCAGCCTTAGCAGGAATAAAGGATCTGACTCTAAAACAGCTCACAAAACCTGGAGCACCAAAATCCCTTCTCACATACTTGTGCATTCTGTATGGCTGCTGCAGAGCCTGCCAAGGCTAGCTGTAAATGTCCCTGCCCTTTGCACTCTTCTCACTCCCCTGCCCACCCCCATCTTCATGTGATGATGCACTGAAGCTCCTAGTATTTTTCAGCTGAATGTGTGGAGAGTTCAGAGACAGAAGGAATGAAGCATCACAGTTTTCCTGGGTTTCTAAGGATGAAGGGAATGACACTGAAGAGGTGCTGTCAGGACACTGGTTGTGAAGATACCTCTTGTTCACAGTACTTTGAAGCTGTAAACAAAGTTTTGTCTCTTTTCTTGTTGCTTACAGTGTTTTTCTATGTGTAGATGAGTTCAACAACATGTTTTAGAATGCTGTCAGAACTGTAAGCTTGACTCTTGGTTAGCTTGCACCTGGATGTGCAAGGGGGAAAGGGAGGCAAGGGCTGCAGACTCTCAAGGAGGTGGAAGGAGCTGCCCTACCCAAAGCACAGTTCATGGACCATGAGGAATTTGGTGGCCTTATAACATGGTATTGCCTTTATTGAAATAAATTGCTATCTCAGGGAAGATAAGGGGCAAGTTCTCAATCTCCCTGTCCACTGCTACTGTCCAAATGGCATTCTTGAGATCTGGAGCTCTAAAGGTAAGTAAGATACAGAAAGCAGCTGGATCCTGTAGGCTGAGACAGATGAATTTGTATGAAGTGGGTTTTCAGTACCACCATTCTGCAAAAGTTGCTGCTAAAGATCTCAAGAAGGCCATTCCAGAACCACATTTGATGTTGATCTGGGCTAGCAATAGCATTGACATCTCTAAACATAGCATCCATTAGTCACCTGTGATACAAGGCATGGCATGTGCAGATCTGCACTAGATGGCAGTCTGAATGTAAAGAGAAATAAATTCTATATTTCTAAAGGGGTCTTGTGTGGCATTTCTACTCTGCTCTGAATGTGTGTCAATAAAACAGTTAATACAGCCTGAACAGTTAAAATCAGGATCATGGGCACTGGGACAGAATCCCAGACTGTTAGGGGTTGGAAGGGACCTCTGGAGCTCATGTAGCCCAGCCTCCCTGTCAGAGCAGCAGAACCTAGAGCAGCTTGCACAGGATGTGTCCAGGTGGCTTTGGAATCTCTCCAGAGATGGAGACTCCAGCAGCTCCCTGGGCAGCCTGGGCCAGGGCTCCAGCACCCTCACAGCAAAGAAGTTCCTGCTGCTGTTCAGCTGGAACTTGCTGGGTGCTAGTTTGTGCCCATTGCCTCTAGTGCTGTCCCTGGGCACCCCAGAACAAAGCCTGGCCCCAGCCTCCTGCCCCCCACCCTTGAGCTCTTGTCTGATTTCTCACGTGGCTTCCCCGCACTTCCCCCCCGCAGACTCTAAGCCACAGCTATAGCTTAGTGTTTATCCTTTCTTGAGTAGGAGTGACTCATGCAGCCTGAACTTGAAG
The DNA here is from genome assembly GCA_013396975.1 of Bucco capensis. NCBI lineage: Eukaryota > Metazoa > Chordata > Aves > Piciformes > Bucconidae > Bucco > Bucco capensis. The sequence continues at coordinate 2,832 of VWZO01018611.1, read as the reverse complement.
TGACAACATTGAAGTCACATCAGGGAGACTCAACTCATGAATCTGTAACTGGAAGACTACTATGAGCTGCTCAGTTTGTAACAAACTTGAGTTCATTTGTAAGTAGTCTTTTCCTGTAGCAAAGATACAGATAAAAGGAGAAATTTCTTCCCTGAAAGGGTTGTTAAGTGTTGTCCCAGGCTGCCCAGGGAGGTGCTGGAGTCACCATCCCTGGAGGGGTTTCAAAAACATTGAGATGCTCTCCTTAGGGCCATGGGTTAGGGGTATGGGAGTGCTAGGTGTGGTTGGACTTGATGATCCTAGTGGCCTCTTCCAACCTTAATGATTCTGTGAGATTGTGTAGTTGAATGCTGGAAGCAAAATGACTGTTTGTGATAATCAAGTTTAAAGTTCTGTTAGAATGTAGTCCCTCCAAAAAAAGGGTTCCTGGTCTGTTTTTCACTGTGGCTCAAGGGCAAATAGATTTATTCATTGAATATTGTATAGGGTGAGCTCTTGGTTTTGTCAGAGTTGTTGTTCTTGGCACTGCTGCTCCTGAAGAATGTGTTCAGGCCATTATTAGCTCTGAATTGTTGCCATCCAGAACGTTGAATTCTTTTCTTTCATAAAGGCAGAAATGTGACCTCAAGAGTCAAGATACAGACTCTAATGATGGTTCACTGTCTCCATCTTTTTATTACATTTTCTGAGGCTGTTTTTTCCACCCTGATTTCCTGGATGAAATCCATACAAATGAAATACAAGCAGAGTCAGCAAATAGTATTGAAAAGGTAAATTCATTTTCCAGAGAAGGTAGTGCATGGAATACATCAGCTGGAATGATGTTGGGTTTGGATTTTGCACAGATCATGAAGATAATTAGTCTTTCAAAATAAATATATGGCTCTTAGGCTCTATAATGGTTTGTGTGACCTCTTCTTACCCTTTGGCTAATAAGCAAAATGAGTTCTTTTGAAATACAAGACAGACAGAAGATCTGATAGTCCCATGGATAAGACTGCTAGTAGCTGCAGTAGCATGGGATGGGCAAGTGCTTGGCTCAGTTTTCCAGAGGGCAGGCTGATAATGGGACCATGTTGGTTCAGGGAGGTATGGAGTGGTATGTATCTGACCTGGAGCACAAGTCTTCTGAGGAGCAGCTGAGGGCACTGGGGTTGGGCAGTGTGGAGAACAGGAGACTCAGGGGAGATCTTACCTCTCTCTGCAACTCCCTGCAAGGAGGTTGGAATGAGCTGGGGGTAGGTCTCTTCTCCAGGGTTAACAGTGAGAGGACAAGAGGAAATGGCTTCAAGTTGCAGCAGGGGAGGTTTAGATTGGATATAGGGAGGAATTTCTTTCCTGAAAGAGTTAAGTCTTGTCCCAGGCTGTCCAGGGAGGTGGTGGAGTCACCATCCCTGGAGGGGTTTAAGAAATATTGAGATGCTCTCCTTAGGGCCATGGTCTCTTCCAACCCTTGTGATTCTGTGACCTTCCATGGAGCTGCCCCACAACAGAGAAATCTCCTCAGCTTCCTACCTCTCTGCTATAGGCCAGGCATGGCACAGGGCTGCCAACTCAGCTAGAGGTTGCAATCTGTATCTATCATGGACCAAAATGGTTGCTTTGGAGAAAGTTTATGAAGAGAACTCTCCCCTCGAGTCAGAAGGTGCAGAAAGGATCTTCTTCCTTACCTCCTCATAGAGGAGCCTATGGGTGACTGACTCCAATCTTAGTCCCAGCCTTGGTTAAAGGTTTATGTCTAAGAGAGCATAATCTTTGTCCAACTTCGTCTTTCAGGATGAAGGATGGCAAAGCAAGTGTGAGTCTCCTCTTCTCCAGACTAACCAACCCCAGTTCCCTCAGCTGCTCCTCACAAGACTTATTCTCCAGTATTCTCCAACAGTGCACCATTCATTTCAAGCAAAACTTGAGCAACATTATTAAAGCTAGCAAAATATTTAAGCAGAGATTGATGTCACTCACCCACACTACTGACCATGGGTGAATCTTCTTTCTCTTTCCCCAAGGGGTGACCCTGGGGAGTGTCTTCTCCAAGGGAGACATCTAGTTCCTATAGTTGAGAAGTGGGACTGGGCTTTTCTAATATGAAGTGATTGACTGTCAGTCACATGTTAATGGGCTAGATTTGTCAGCTCCAGAATATCATCTTTGAGGCTTCAGGTAAGTAGTGTTAATTAATTACTTTGCCACATAACAATGACTTTCCTGCCTAACAGACTTTGGAATTTGTGGAGTCAGGCTCATCTTAGCATTCCTCAATGCCAAAACCAGCTTAACTCTTCTCCTTCATTGATAACATTTGCAGAGGAGCAAAGTTTGAGCTGTTAACCCCCACCTAGGCAGAGTGTCCTGCTACAGCATCTGTGTGGTGGGAAGGTGCACCTGGACCTACCTGAAAAGAGGTTTTGATGAGGTGGGGCTCAGTCTCTTCTTCCAAGTAATAAGTGATAGGACTGGAGGAAATGGATTCAAGTTGTGCCAGGGGAGGTTCAGATTAAGTATTAGAATTCCTTAACTGAGAGGGTTATCAGGTGTTGGACCAGGCTGCCCAGGGAGGTGGTGAAATCACAGGTGGATCTCAGGAGTGAGCTGTAGGTTTTTACCTATGCCTTGAATGTATGTCCTGATAATTCCAGAGTTGTTTCATATAAAAGCAAGTTGCACAGAAATCCAGCCACACAGTGAATATCTTGCAGGAAAAGAGTCACTCACCAAGCAGTGCTGTCTTTCAGCTGGCAACAGCATGAAGGTTTATTGGGATTTATCCCTAAGTTACATCTTTGTGCAATGAATGTCATTCATCTCACCTGGAATACTGCATCTGGCTCTGGA
>VWZO01018601.1:0-12539 GCA_013396975.1 Bucco capensis | reverse complement strand
TGAATCTTGAACAACACAGCTAGTACTGAAATTAATTTACAATTAATTAACAACTAGAAAAAACACCTGGTAAAGCCAAAATAGAATGCAGTTCATCACTTGCCACGAATATTGTCAGCACAAATAATTTTATACTCCTCTATCAGGAGATCTGGTTTCTAGTATTTCTTCAAAAAAAAAACACTTGAAATGTCAAGATTTATATTCTTAATCAACATTTTGTTCATTACAACTGTTATACTCTGCAATTTTTACACTGTGAGAATATTTCTGTTAGGATAAGTATCTCAGTTCAGGATAACCATTCAAACTGATCTAAACCTGACTTCCAAAAATCATATCTGTTATCTCACAGCTGAACTATCTGAAACATCTTCAACAAAACTCATGTTGGTTTACAGTGTATACAAATTTAGTAAGCAGGTATCATTACTAAAGCTTCAGTTTCTAAGAAATAGAGATAAGTACTGATATGATTTTACCATTGACCAATGGTACAAGCAGAATATCCATAGCTCAGGCTGTGTATCTTATTCTAAAAAAGTAAGCTTAATGAACAGTAGAAAAGACCCTACTTAGCTACAGGTTGGTGTCTTGCAGTTGACTGACCTTGGTGTCTGAAACAGTACCTTCTTAAAATTAATCTTTTAAATGAAATTGGGACATTTATAAATATTCTATGTGTATTGTTTGGATATAAACTTCACACTAAGCCAGCGTAGTGGAGCTGCAAACATAATTTCTAGCGCTTACATAGGTGTCTTGAATAATTTATAATCAATAAATAGAGTTTCTTTAAATTTACAGTATCTTCCTTTTAATTAATTTTTTCCAATTTGCTTTGAAAATAACTGTTCTAAAGCTAATTTTCTTAGAAAATTAACATAATCAGACTCAACATAATCAGGAAATTTTGATGGAGCAGTATTTAATCTTTTAACCTGAGGTCCTTTTTTTACTAGCCAAAGGTCTATTTCTGATAATTTTGATTGGAAAAGTTTTCTTTAAAGGATTTGTTTAAATTTCTATTAATGAAACCGTTCTTCATCTCAGAATGGAGTTTATTTTATAGAAAATATTCCAAGAATGTAACCTAAAGATACAATTTTTTATAATTGTGAGAAAAGATACAGAGCTATTTAAAAATGCCTTGTTTTAGAAGTTTAGGAGTATATTCCTCTTAGGAAACGTTGTCTATTAAAGTTAAGTTTGCAGACAAAGAAAGCTGTTTAACTACAGCCACAGACCACCTTGAACTTTTTTGTCATTTCAGAGGAGCTTTAATAAATCTACCTTCCAGCTACCTCCTTTACTCCAGGTGTTGTATAATAAACTAACATATGTATTTGATGTACTTGTAAACTAATTGGAATTCTGTGTGGCTTTTAGCAGGAAAAAATTTCAACTGAATCAGGTTTCTCATCTGATGTACCATACAAGCAACAGAGCTGTTTCAAAGGAAAAGCTGAAAATACACAGATTGAGCAGCAAGGAGACCCAATTTCAGAGTATGGTCTGCTTAATCTGTAGTAGCGTTCTGAGCATTTGACTGTTGTTTAGTTTTTCCTGTTTTACCAGTACTTGGTTCTACAGAATAATTTTGCCTGGAGCAAATTGCAGCACAATCCAGGTCCCCATAATGCAGACACTATGGAATATTGTTTTCTGAATATCTACTACAGATAATATTCTGCTTAACAGTTGAATTCTATAGTTTATTAAAGAATTCAGTTCCCTGGTTATTTTGGTGTTGGTTTTTTTTGTTTGTCTGTTTTTTTTGAACTCTTGTTTTAATGAAATCACCCTGCCATTTAGCTGTTGAATATCTCCTCCTACTTCTTTTCTCTTCTGTTCATTTGTTTTAGCCCTTGTGGCAAAGCTACAGCAAACAGATACATTTTAAATTTCCAAAGCAATTACATTGTTTGGGTATTTTAAATTAGGTTTGTTGTTGTTTTTCCTTTTATTTCTGTAAAAATACAATGTTCTTTAAGAAATGTTTAATAGCTGCCTATATAAAAAATGAGTTGTTTTCCTAACATCTTGTTGTTGTTTCATATTCTGAGAGCCTGAGGTAGTATGAATAAATCTTTTCCAAGTCTCCTTTCAACTCCCTAACCACCTTATACACACATGTATTTACCCGCTTTGTTCGTAAAATTTAGTAGTTTGTGTAGTTTTAAATGTGTGGATAGGTAATTAATTAGTCTCTAGTGATGTGCCTTAATCACAGATACCTGTGTAATTTATCTAGTTTCAGTTCTGAAAAATAACTGCTGGAGGTGGTGTGGAAATGTGATGTTGTGACTCCTATATTAGGGGACGCTATACTCCAGTGTGAAGACTGAAAAGAAAATCATGTCTAAATTTTGTATATTGAAAAGTTTTAGCTTTGAACAGTGTCCCAAGAAGAGGTTGTTGTGTATTATAGTAGCAAAAAGATTGAACAGATGTAAAATAATATTTTTAATGAACTCTGAGGCAAAAAAAATTTTTTATACGCACAAAATCTTTTAGATTTTAATTGTGACCTTTCACAAGTGATGGCACTCATTAGCGTGTAATCCTTATTGATTTGCTCAATATTTATCTAAGGCCTTTATTTGGTGTATTTTTGATATACTTCCTCACTGCTTGTTGTAAACTGGTTTTGATGCTTCATTGGAGCTTTGGAGGAACTTTTCTGAAATAACTTGAACATTGTTAAATATTCTTTGTAAGAATCTTTCCCCTCTCCCCAAGAAAATCTCCAAAGAGATTGTTATTATAAAATACATAGCATTGTAATTCTTTTTGAAAATTTTATCACAAAGGAAATTGACTAACATAGTGAAATAGGTGAATGTTATTATTAGGGTAACGGTATACAATTCATGAGAAGACAGGCAATTTTTTTAAACTTTTTTTTTTTAATATGGTTAAATATGCATGTATGTTTAATATGTAGTGAATTAAATAGATCAGGCAATAGTTACGAAAAACTTGTGATAGAGAAATAAAAAGACTGTAGGTGTAACTAAAGGAGAAAAAAAGGAAAATAAGAAATTATGATAATTTGTTTGTGGAATGGTAATCACATTTTCAGTGTGGAGAACTGGAAAGAAAGATTTCTATTGAACCTTATTGGGGTCAGATGGTCAGCTGATTTGATCATCACAGTGACACTGAGGTTGTTTAAAGAATATGGCATTGTGGGTTTATTTATTTGTAATGTTCATGAACTTACTCATTAAAAGCATGACTGGAAGCTAAACAAATCAGTTAAAAGACTTTCTATGATCTAGCTGAACTTTGGCTGTGTATTACAATTATCATAACATCAAGGTAATATTGAATATTTCTTTTAAATTGCATTTGATTACTTAAGAAACATATAAATATTGTACTTCCTTGTTGTTATTATCTTTTAAAAAAAGCCAAAAATAGTGGTGAGAAAGAGTTTGAATCTGTAGCAAAATACATTCCAAAATATACCCCGAAGCTGCAGTTGATGCTGTGTCCTTCTGTTGTAAAGTTAGCTTTAGGAAGTCGAAATAAAAATCATCCATCAAAACAAATTTTAAGAAGTACTTTCCCCCTTGTTAGCATATTCCATTGTCTTCTGAGTCAAGCATTGCTCTTTGCATTGCTGTCCCACACAAATTTCTCTCCTGATGAAGGCCCTTCCTCCTTAGAGCACAGGTTTCCCCACATTGCTTTTTCAGGCTACATAGACAAACCTTGCACAGTTTCTATTTCTGTTCTCTTCACTGGATGGGAAGCTCAAACTTACCTCTTATTCTGGAGAGACAGTGGCATCTGCGTGCTATAAGAGCCTTTGCTCCTTTTTACTGCCATTCTGTACCTGTTTTTATAAAATGTAAACAATTTAGATTAAATTGAGATGGTTTATCACACTAAATCAGAACTCTCAATTTTCCAGCTAGGTCTTAAAATAACTCAATGTGTAATACAGTGTATAGCAATTTTCTTCCATAATACATCTGCATTTCTTTTCTGTTTTATTTGACTAGTAGTATGAAAGACATTGTACTAACTTTGTCAATGCATAAACTGCTCGTTTTTTAAGGAAGTGAGCCCCCTCTACTGTCAAACAGGAGTAAATCGTGTTGCATGGGAGTTACTGTTTAAGCTAGTTAGTGCAAGTATGAAGAGGATGATATAAGACAGTTGAAGAAAATGCAGTAGCCAACATCTCTGAACTTTTTATTTTTCATTAATACATTATGGGATTATAAGTGAAGATACACTATTTTTCATTTGGTGCATGTCACAGTCTGCAGACTTTCAGGAGACATGGAAGAGACCTTATAGAACTCTTTGACCTAATGGAAGAAATGTTCTCAAATTTGTTTTCATGTTCAGCACTGCTTGTCAGTTCTGTGGCTTTCAAGTATTGGCTGCGGAACTTCAGACCACTATTGTTTTTTCTCTGTACTCCCATCTGTGGGACGTTACTCAGGCCTCAGGATTTTATATATTGATGTGGAAGAATAATCTTTTCACAATAAAAAGGAAACTTTAAAAAAGAAATTTAATTGTAGCACAGAGCCATGTTTTTACACTGGTGTCTGAAAAAAAGTCTGATTTTGTTTTCTGGTATTGGTAAAAAACATGCATCAGCTAGTTACCTAATTACTGATGAAGAATCTAGAGAAATTACACTGTCAAAGATATGGACAGTGACTTTTCTGGATCAGTTTCATAGCTGTTTTAATGATAGCAATTTTAAATTAGTAAGAACTTTAAAGTTTCTTTCATTGGTACTAATAAAAATGATTTCTTAAGGTATGTTCTAACACTACAAAGGCAATTTCTGCATAATTTTTCAGATCCACTAAAGAGAACCTTGATGTATGTATTCAGAAGTCCTTTGAATGATCCAGATTTTATTTTAAAAAATAAAAAGGTATTTTTGAAAGGCAGTCTTTGTACTACAAAGAAATAGAAAAAGTAGAAATAGAAAAATTCTCTTACTCCTCTATTGTCTATTAAGTAAAAAAGACTGGAACTTCTTGATAAAAGGTAGGAAAGAATTTTTACTTATTATGCAATTCGCTTTATTTCAGCCCAAGTTGAAACTAGCTGAATGTCCTGTCCTTTTATGGCATGATAGTGAGATTTAGGTTACCATCCACTTACTACAATTGAAGACAGGAAGTACATAAGAATCTAAGACAATGTTGTAGGAAGTGCATTCAAAAGTCTTTTAAAATATAGTTCTTTATTTTTAATGCAATCCTTTATAAATATTTTCAAAGGTCAGACTTCTTCCCCGCTGTGCAATGCTCTCTAGGATGACAACTATGGGAGGGGGAAACAGATTTTAAAAAAGGTTTAGCTTCAAGTGGTATTTTGAAAACAATATAACATTCTTATTGGAAGTCTATAAAAGATTCAGGAATGATGACGTTATTGTTAATTTTTAACACAACAAGCATGTTCTATGCAAGCAGAGATAGAAGTGTTTTCTCCCTTGAAATAACTTCATTTCTTATATATTCAGGTCCAGATTCACTTTTAAATCTATTCTCAGTCCATTCATAGTTGAAGATAACCTAAAAACATTACCTTTGTAAGAAATGAGATTTGCAATAACTGGTGTTGGAGGGTCATCACTATAAGCTTTCATAAATTCTTTGTGGTTTTCCAAAAATCTTTACTTATCTTCCTTTTACTTTCTCCCATTATCATAGAATCATAGAATCATAGAACAGCTACAGCTGGAAGAGACCTTGGAGATCATCAAGTCCAGCCTTTTTCCTAGCCTTATCGCCCCACTAAATGATGCTCCCCAACACAACATCCAGCTGTCTCTTAAACACCTCCAGGGACGCTGACTCAACCACCTCCCTGGGCAGCCTGTTCCAATGGCTCACAACCCTTTCAGGAAAGAAATTCCTCCTAATATCTAACCTGAACCTCCCCTGGCGCAATTTCAATCCATTTCCCCTTGTTCTATCACTCTCCACCAGGGAGAACAGACCAATTCCTGCCTCCCTACAACCTCCCCTCAGGTAGTTATAGNATGTTGAACAGGAGTGGCCCCAGTACTGAGCCCTGTGGGACCCCACTCGTGACTGGCTGCCAACTGGATTTCACTCCATTGACCACAACTCTTTGGACTCGGCCATCTATCCAGTTTTTAACCCAGTGGAGCGTATGCCCATCCAAACCAAGAGCACTTAATTTCTTTAGGAGAATGCTGTGGGAAACTGTATCAAATGCTTTACTAAAATCCAGATAAATAACATCCACGGCCTTCCCTTCATCCAGTAAGTGGGTCACCCAGTCATAGAAGGAGATCAGGTTAGTTAAACAGGACCTGCCCTTCATAAAGCCATGCTGACTGGGTCTGATCACCTGGTTATCCTGCATGTACTGCATAATGGAATTCAGGATGATCTGCTCCATCAGCTTCCCTGGGACTGAAGTTAGACTTACAGGCCTGTAATTATACTTCAGCTTATCTAGTCTTTCAGACTTGGAATACTGTGGTCAATTTTTTTTCTCAAAACTGCATTCAAAATTCTCTACTTTGTTTAAAGCTTGTTCTAAATTCCTTGTTCTCACTTTCTGATATCAAAACCAAAATTTATGCTTATTTTGAAGTCTTCAGTTATCTATTACAATCTGTTTTGTTTTGGTCTGCATATTTTTCCCTCTCCTATAATATATGCAGAAGACTTTTCTTAAACAAGTCCATTCCTATTGTTCAGCCAAGGTTTTTCTTTTTGTTCCTAAATGTGTTTTTGAATGCAATTACTCTCTTTTTTCCACTTCACATGTAGTTAAAACTCAAATTGCTCATCCTCAAATCTATGCACAGTTTCTGTTTCAGAAATTCTTTTCTGCTAGCTCTCTCCTCTTACATGTTATCATGTCTTTTAACTCTTAATTGGCTGAGCACTTTTTTTTTCTCTCTCTCTTCCTCAGAACAGTTGTTTGGGGAGAGTTGTTTGTTCATCAAGCATAGTATTTTGTTCCTGGTAGTGTTTTTCTCTATAAGCAAGTCTTTAAGAAAAAGTATAAGAACAGCACAAGCATGTGGAACATTGTGGAGTTTTCTGGTGCCATAGATTTTCTGCCACTCTGGGAGCCTGTGTGCAGTACATATATGATTGTCTTGCCTCTGTAGCTACTACTGTGTTTGCCATACCAAATTTGCAAGTGTACTCAGAGCAGCTCAGCTAGAACTAGATTTCTCAATTTCTGTCTAGTGCCTTCCATTTTGCCTCTCTGATAGCTGATATGTCATTCCTCTCACCCTGTAATCACTCTGTAACCTTGTGTACAAGAAATTATATCCTTGGTGCATTCAGTTTCATCAGTTAAAAAAAAAGTGCTATACACTAATTAGCCTCCTGTGAGGTGAAGAACTGACAGCTGAACATATTCCATGTTTCCCAGTATAACCAGTATGACAACACACAACTTGTTTAACTCTGTTCTAAATGTACAGATTTTACCCCTTCACATGGCAAGTATTGACCAATCATTTTTTACTGACCAGTGATTACAAGCAGGTATTGTGCAACTGGAATGAAGCCTCACTGGTCATGTTAGAAAGTTACTTGAATTAACTACATTTGATTAAGTCTCTGCACTTTCCTGTAATTTGGTATTACCTTGCAACTCTGTGTGTAATTTTACTGTCTTTGGGGATTTTATTTTATGCAGTAAACACAGGGGTTTCTTGCTTACCACTCTTCTTTAAGATGATGAGCTAAACCTGCCACTTAAAATTTCTGCTTTTCTTCCTCTGCTCCAAACCCTGGATCACATTTTTAATCAAGTCTAGCCTCTTTTTTTTTTTTTTTTTCCCCAGACTTGTAGGACTTGCAGCTGTCCATCCTTTCATCTGGAGTGCAGGTTATAATTTCTAGCTTACTTGGAAGGCAAAAATTAACAGGGAAAAAGGCAACTGCAGCATGGAAAATTGGAATAGGGAAGGGGATGAAATGAGCCCAAAATGAAGAACAGAAAGTTGAAGAGAGAGGGAACAGGCTTTGTAATCATGTGTGAGTGGATGAGGGAGGAGAGAAAAAGACTGAGACTGACCAGAAAGCACAACTATCTTGAAGTCTCAGTAACCAAAATCCAAAGACTATTTTAAATGCTTGCTTTCCAGAAAATTAAATATAAAATCCTTCAGGCTGAACAAAACTCAAAGATACAAGTTTTAATGTAATGATGATACAATTTTAAACTAAATCTTATCATGCTGTGTTAGGCTTTGTAATTCTGGACTTGGAAACTCTAAAACTATGTTTTTTACATCCATTCAGGCTGAGCTTGAAAACAATGGAACTGTTTCCTTTGTGGTTTTTGCACCAGTCCTCTCACTTCTCTCTTACACCAAAAACCAGCTGCTTGTCTTTCCCTCCAAAGTTGATCATTATTTCTGTCCTGATCACCAGTGATGCTCATTTCAAGCATTTATATTTTCTTCTATCCCTATCTCCTACATTTGGCAGAAGCTACCTTTAGAATCACAGAATCACCAAGACTGGAAAAGACCCCCAGGATCATCAAGTCCAGCCTATGACCCAATACACCAAAACATCTAAACCAAAAAGAATATCAATGGATATATTTATTAGTCCTTGAAATCCTCCTTAAAAACTTTGAACTTGTATTTAGAAATTTTAGAAGTTACTACTACATAAAAATCACTACTTTGTATGTGAAAAAAATCATTTCCTTGTACTCTCCCTTTGTTTTACTCCTCCTGTCACTATGTTTTCTGTTAAATTTTAAGCTCTTTATTAAAGCTTTTTATTTTTTAATTGTACAGAATCTGACCCAGTTAGGATGCCATTTGTGGCTATGTCTCAGAGCTACTGCAGTGGGGTAGATATTAAGCAATTTTAAAAAAGAAAATCGTTCATTTGGAACAAAGTAAAAAAAAATTTACTGTAAGTCTACTTGTCTTTTCAGTCCGCTAGAGGGGGTATTTCTACATGTATTTTCCCAAATGTATGGAAGTGCCTCATTTGGTGACTTTTGAGCATTTTCTTACTGTAAACTTTGTAGCTAGTATCGACTTGACATACAGCAGATGGTAACTGATACTCATATATCTCTTTAGCACTTACAGATCGTCTGTTGTTAGATACTAGGACTTGGATTTTCTGACACTTCTTTCTACTGTAATGTTTTGTTTGTTTATGTTGTCCATACATAACTAAAAAACCACAAGAATATCCCCAGACTGACATTCCTTGCCAAAGTGATCTTGCAGCTTAAAGAAACATATAGCAGCAAATCAATATAGAGATTTAAAATTGAGTGTGACACTACAGGAACTGCTGTTTTCAGCAGTCTAGTTTGCCAGTTTTCTAACGTAGTAAGAGATCAGATAAAGTTTGCAGCCGTACATAGGTGGCTTCTCATAAATAAGAGACTATTCTGAAGACAACTTTAAGGTGTTTAATAACAGCAAGGGGTTGAGAGAAATGGGTATTTTAAGTGAAAATTGACATTTCATCAAGGTGAAAGAAAAAACTAGAGTGGAATAGTCAGAGACAAATTTCAGAAGTGAAGGCAGGCAGATTATGTCATCAAGAAAGGCAAAGAAACAGATAAAATTGATAGAGTGCCAGATCAGAATGTTTGGCTGGGGAAATAGTTCATGTCAGCAGTGTTTGTCAACAATTGCTGCCAAAACACTGTATTTGTCAAAGCCAGGAGAAAGGATGGAAGATAATGATTTTCTGGGCGAGAGTTCCGGCTGTGTGGCTATGTGGATGGATGGGGTTGCTGCATCGTCATATGACTGAAAATGGGATGCCAGGCACAAGCTTACACCGTTTTCTCTCCTGGACATACAGATGCTTAGTTGAAGTTACAACGGTGTTGAAGTTGTAAAGCTCTCTATCAGTATAATGATATTCGCAATCTGTAGACAGTAACACAAACATCTCACTACAGTTTTGGTATCCCCTGAGATAAAAAGTTTCCTGAGAAGCATCTGTTCATTAAGCAAAGCTGGCAGAAGTAATTGCCAATTTCCACTCTTTGTCTTGCAGTGTCACTGCTACTTCTTAGACTTTTGAGTCCTCCTTTCCTCTATGCACCACTCTTCATAGAATCATAGAATCAACTGGGTTGGAAGAGACCTCTGAGATCATCAAGTCCAACACCACCATGATTATTAGATCATAGACTAAGTGCCACATCCAATCTTATCTTATAAACCTCCAGGGACAGTGATTCCACCAATCCCTGGGCAGGCCATTACAATACCTGGTTCCTCTCTCTGTAAAAAACTTCTTCCTAATATCTAACCTAAACCTCCTCTGGCAGAGCTTAAACCCATGCCCTCTTGTCCTACTGCTGGTTTCCTGAGAGAAGAGACCAACCCCCACCTGGCTACAACCTCCTTTTAGGTAGTTGCTTTGATGCTTTGGCTGAACAGTTACATATTTTTCTGATACTTTTCATTTCTACCTCAGCATTTTTAATCAGATATGACAAAAAACTACTGACTCCATTAATCCTCTTTTCATTGTACCAATCATCTACAGGAGTCTTGATTGTTACGAAGGGAGCTTATTTCTGTAACAACAATTCATTATACAACCAATATCCTGCTTGCAACTCTTTGATTACACTCTTGTTTTCAGGGGCAGTCTTGATCCTTAGTTCCATGAAGTGGTACTTGTTTCCAATCTTCTTTGGTAGAAAAGGACTTTTAAGCTTATATGTGGATAAGATTATGCATTCTACAAGTTAATCTAGAGGCACATTAAAATCTTTAAAAGCAGTCCAACCTTTCTAAAAAGAAAATTGCCGATCTATGAGGCAGCAGTGAGAACAGCGCTGCTCATGTGTGTCAGGAGAATAGCATTCCTCTGGTGCAGGCCAGGGCACAGTCTCAGAGTACTGGAGCAAGGCTGATGAGAGAGACAGCCCCAGAAGCTCCACATCAGGACAGGGAACGAGTCATGTCCAGGCAGTCCAGATAGGAGGAGCAGGAGATGGGGCTGGAATCAAAGTCATCAACAACAAAAGTAGAGCCAACCGGTACAGCAGAAGATAAGGCTGGCCACAGCCACAGTGCATCCCTGTCACCTAGGTTGGGTTCCAGCACAGAGTGGACCCAGCGCCCTTCAGTGTGCTCTATAAGCTCTAAGTGCCTGCCACTAGAAAAATAGGGTGTTTTAGGTGTTTTTTTCCAAGCAAGAGGGATAATAAAACTTGGAAAGGTAAATCATCCTCCCGCATTTTTCTTCTAAGGCTTCAGTTATATATTACCTTTTTCTACTTTGCATTGTGCTCTGGTTCCTAGATTCTTCCTTACAGATGTTAAAACCTCTTCAAAGCTTTGGGCAAATACTAGGATGGGTAAAATTGGTTGTACAAAAGCAGATCTCTTATTATACAAAAAGGTTATCAATCATATATAGCCAAAAGGTTTCTTTGATTTGGAGTTTTGTTTGTTTGTTTGGTTGGTTGTTTTGTTTTTTTTGTTTGTGTTTGTTTTTCCCCGTTTTTTGGTTTTTCCCTATAAATTCAGAAGAAAATACTGCTATTTAAGACTGTAAGGTAGAATTCTGCAAGGCAGAATTAAATTTCCATTTATATCCACAAATTGTTGCCTGAAACCATGTAAGTATTATGTCTTAGGATATAGAGAGACATGCTGTAGTGCTGGCAAATATACAAATACCTATTGTTGTTTCCAGAAAGATTTATGAAAATCATAGTCTAGGGAACTATAAAGAAAAAAGGGTGATATGTTCATAGCATTGTAATCCCAAGATTTTCCATGCAGGGAGGAATTTTTTCCCCCAACTCACTGAGAAAGCCTGAATCACTGATACTGTGATTCAGTGATTATCTAACAGGGAATACACTCTGTCAATTCTTAATAACAATGTAGAAACAAATCCTTTGTGCTGTTCAAATTCCAGTTCATACAAATGTGTAAAGTGACTAACACCTGTAGAAAAGATATAGACGTGACTCCATGTGAATTGTGTGAATGGGTTTCTTAAAAGGTATATTGTCGTTATCTATTCAAAATTTTAGTAACCTGAAAATTCTAAAACACAATTTCTAAAAACAAGCCTGAATTGAACTATTCATAAGTTAACCTAAGCAGAGATCTCCAAACTGAAGTGCCTGTGGAATTAAAGCTTTTCCAGTTGTTGTGATTTCTCTTTTAATGCTATTACTTTTTGCCATCAAGTAGTATCTCATCTCCAGACAATGAATTAGTCATATAACCTGACTGTAGACTTTCACAAAGGTCTGATGGTAGTTTCCCTAATTCCCAAAAGCATACCACAAACTCATGAAATCTAGTATGGAGTGCGTGACCTCCATATTTCCAAACTTCAGGAGGAATTCCATGAACCCCAGCTGCCTTGCCAGTTTTCTCAGGGTGTGCCTGCCGTCGTTGCCTGGGGAGTGGTGGGTCTGCCCCACTCCCGGTCAGCTATGCAGGGTCGCCTGCCCGGCGCACCCTTTGCTGCTGCCCACAGAGCGGTGGCACTCAGGAGTGGACAGCTCTCCCTGGCATGGCCACTAGA
>VWZO01018599.1:11566-33076 GCA_013396975.1 Bucco capensis | reverse complement strand
TGGAGAGGGCCTGTTTGCAAAAGCCTGTAGTCAAAGGACANTACTCTGGCCTGCAATCGGAAGGTCTCCAGACATACTATCTTTAATGCAGCTGATGTTTTTGAGAAGGCACGCAGGATCACTCTTGAGGAGAAAAGACAGTGTAGAAAGAATCATGTCTTGCAGATTATACCTCCTAAGGAGTCCTTGTGCTGTGCCTTTTGCAAGTGATCTTGTCTATCTCTTATCGGCCTTTTCAGCCATCAGCGTGCTTGTAAAAAGCATGGGTAGAGCCCTCCCCGGATCTTCGTTCGCGAAGCCTAGCCATGAACTTGTTGGGATGCATTAGTACACCACTGATGGTAAATCTCTTCTGTCTCTGCAGGAAGCTGTTCCTCACAGCAGTTGTACCTGATGGCTTTCTTTCTATTAGCCTTCATCTTCTCAAGAACTTGCATTTTCTGAAACCCTAAGAATTCTCCTTTAGAGCCCTACATAACTAGGTGTATTCAACTATTCCTTTTCCATCTATCTTCTGTTTTCCATAGTATTTTTCATTTTGTTAGATATTTGGCTCATTTACTTGTATACTATCTACTCTGACACTTTTTGTTTTCCCCTCACTGTTGTAATTGTTATTTTTTTCAAAAATTCCAGAGTTTACACGATACCAAATTACACAACTCCCACTGATTTTAGTGACTTGCAATGACTTTAATGTGAGTTTTGTGGCCATCTCCCTGGTGATTCTGAAAAGAGTCAGGGTCTTGTAAGTATAATTTATATATATCATAATTTGTAATAATTATAATTTGTATCTCAAATTATAATGTCTTTTAATGGATGAAAGAACAAAGAATGTGTTTTCATGTAAGTTATAGTATTTGACCTCTGCATGTCCAGATTCAGAAAAAATTAGGAAGTATTAGTAATTTTCCCTCGAGTCACAGCCAAATTTTGCCCTTGCAGTCTGTTGTAGTCTTCCCTCACCTATTGCAGATGAGCACACCTCTTAAAAAATGAACAAGTCTGCCATCAAAAACATGCAAATCTTGCTCTTCAGTATTTGGACGTATCATTTTCAATTTCTTAAAGCCTCTCTTCTAACTCGAGCTAATAATAAGACAATTATCTAACTCTACCGCTGCCTACTGTTCATCCAACGGAAACTCTTACTTTTACTAGAACGTCAACCTATTTCTGTATTTTTTCTTATATAATTTCCTTGTTGTTCCACTGCATATCTCTATCTTACATAGTAGCCAGGGTGTCTACAGATATAAGACAAAAAGGTTTTGACTGCAAAAGTAATGTATTCTTAAAAAACATTTGATATAAATAAGGACAGGTGAACTCATAACTCCTTCACCTATGTCTTAATCTTGTGTTCTTTCCAATAAAACTAAAATCCACTGTCACCCTTTGGTCATCTAAAATACCCATTCTTTTCTTCCACTTTCTTCATGCGTCTCCAAAGGCTGTTTCCACAAACCTGCGTATATTTGTACCCATTTTTTGCTCCAGACATCAAGTCAATTCTCACATAGCTACAATTTCTAGTGCAATTGAAGATGCCAGGTTTTAGTTACTTGTCATATGTGCTTTTAAAGTCAATCCATTAATTTACAAAATATTTAACTGAATATTGGAAATATCTACTGTAAATGAGAATGTGAAGTTTTAGTCAAGGCCAGATTGTTTAAGTATCCTTTACGTAATTTCAAGGAAAAAATAATGGATGGATTTTATATCATGATACCCTGGCAGCCAACTGCTACTGTGGTCCTAAATCCTGTGAAGCAAAAGATCAAGGTGCTGGCAGACCCCTGAGTCACATTCTCAGACCAGTAAGGAAGCTGGCAATGGAGAAGACAATTCGGATTTCAAAAAGGCCAAAATACTTAATGTATATAACTTTTTGCATCCACGGTTTGAGAGGTAATACATAGTGTATCATTTACTGAGAGGAAACAACAGGATTACAATCACTGTGTACCGTTGCTTACTAGTCAATTAAGCCATGACTGAAGTCACAATCACCGTGCAAAGATCTTGTTGATCTTACAAAAAAAATCAGCTCCCAAGACCTTCCTATGTCCCTCAGTTCATGTTCTCCTACAAGCTCATAGAGTCAGGTGGGTTCCAGCTCAAGCATAGGGCTCAATCTTATGAACTATTACTTAAGCAGGTACAGCCTACTGACACGACTAGTTCCATTAGAGGGGATGAGACAGAAACAAACACTGGCAGGATTACAGTATCACAGTATGTTAGGGGTTGGAAGGGACCTAGAAAGATCACCTAGTCCAACCCCCCTGCCAGAGCAGGATCATCTAGACGATGTCACACAGGAATGTGCCCAGGCGGCTCTTGAATGTCTCCAGAGAAGGAGACTCCACAGCCCTCCTGGGCAGCCTGTTCCAGTGCTCTGTCACCCTTACTGGAAAGAAGTTCCTCCTCGTGTTAATAGTAAACCTCCTATGGTCCAACTTGCTCCCATTCCCTCTTGTCCTAACATTGGATGACATTGAGAAGAGTGTGCGTCCCTCCTCCTGACACTCACCCTTAACATATTTATAAACATTAATGAGGTCTCCTCTCAGTCTCCTCTTCTCCAGGCTGAAGAGACCCAGCTCCAACTCGTGGTCACTACAGCCAAGGGTGCCCCCTACCTTCACACCCTCAACGAGTCCCTCTTTATTTGTTAGTACAAGGTCGAGCAATACTCCTCTCCTTGTCGGTTCCCACACCACCTGAGTTAGAAAGTTATCATCAGTGCTCTGGAGGAGCCTACTGGGCTGCGTATGCCTATATATATGAGCCCATATCGCCTCAGCATATATTAGCTCAGACAGAATGAAGCGCTAAAACAGCTGAAGGGCTTTCAGAAGTGTTCTTCTGTCCACAGCTCAGAAAACTGTGCCTATTAAAACCAGTTTGCACAGGCAGAGACAGCTTGACTTGCTGTTATTTGCTGTTATAGTTAAATACTCTTCTTTCTTCATAGCTTTGAAATGAATTTCATTGTACTAAAGCCTCTTTTTTTAAAAAAAAAAAAAAAGCACTGTAGCAACGTTGTGATTGTGGGACAATTTTGGTTAATCGATTTTTAACCACTGCAAACAAACCACTTTCAAAAGCAGAGTCCTTCTCCCCAGTAACTGTTAATTACAGCCAAAATGTCCTAGCTTCCCTGGCCTCAGCAGAAAATACACATTTTTTTCTGACAAGTCATGCAGCATAGGTTGCACTATATTTCTAGCTCACTGCTTTTTTTAATGCAAGACAGTAAATTGTATTTAATGTTGTTATATCTTTAATATTAAAGTTATTACACCACCTCAATATATAGCAAGATTTCAAGAAATTCATTAAACCTGAGAAAATACCAGCACAAAGCACAGTTCCACAGTTTAATAGCTTCCTCCTTCTCTAGGGCTCTAAGGAATTGCTCTTTTAAAGATAAAACTTCTGAATGCACATACTTTATTGGACATTTTTGATTCCTTCTTCTAGGTCTATTTGGAAAATCTCTGCATAAGTTCATTTCTATTTCTAAAAATACATAATTATTTCCATAAGTTTGAAATCTTGCACTTCTGTATTTCAAAATACAAGACTCCAGTAAGTCCTAGAGCTGTGCAGTATCAGCCTGTGATAGAGATGATACCCCTGTAAAATAAATGAGCTCTTCAGAGCTGGATGTATGATAATTAATACCTGCTTTGTTCTAGAAGTGCATGAAATATGGAAAAAAAATAAAAACCTTACAGAAAAACTGACTAAGATGCACGTGCTTCACTATGACAACATACTTAGTATCAAGGAGATCTGTGCTAGAGTAAGCTGAATAAACGAAACAAATTTCTAAAGCAAGAAGGGAGGCAGAAGCAACAGCACTTGGGGCTTTGAGGAGGATGTCCTATATATATATAAAATATAATAATAATAAAAATAAAAAAGGATTGGCATCAACCTGAAAGTATTTTCTTTCATTTTGAAGATTATCCTTCTTTTTCCAGATAAATGAAAAATGTCATAAAAGGGGGAAAAAAATAAAAGGCAGAAAACTAGAGCAATTCAGTAATGCTTCCCAGCATTGAGTACAAGTTCAGAACAGTCTGAATTTTTCAAAGATCCTTTTTATGGGTACAGATGAGTACGCTATGAACAGTAAAAAACATCATCCTACTCTTAGAGCTATCTTTTCCTCAACATCGTGCAAAGTGTAGTAAATATTTACATCCTCATGCTTCACTCTGCTACCCTGTATAATGATATGCTGCCATACCTACATTGTCTTTATCTAAAGTCTGATTCATTAATCATTGTAAGGCACACTGAGAGGCTCACTTAAAAGCATAATATCAGGAACAGCTTTTGCAAAGAGCATCATAAATGAAGTGTCGCTATGATCAAATTCAACTTTTCTGTAAGAAAAGGTACAATTACATTCATATGTATTTCTTAAACACTAGAAAGAATGATATTGGAAGTTTTTAATAAAAATAATGCACTGCTAATGATGTTTAGGTACAGAAGACAACATTCAGTAATGATTCTATTTATAACATCTTTTATCTGTGACCTGGAAGCCAAGTATATGAAAAGGGTTAAGCTAATCCTTACCAGACAGCTGAGGGTTAAAATCAGCATCTCTGCTTTCCTATGCCAAGGTGCAACAAAGAGGCCTAGCTGCAGGTGACTTGCTTTGCCATATGTGCTGCATTTCCTGCACATTTTAGGAGCTGAGCACAGCATTTCCAAGCTTACAGCTAGTCTGATTTTCTTGCTTTTTTCTCAGTTTAAGCCTGCCCTCTCCTGTTGTTAATATATTTTAGTCAATTTCTGCCCTTTTTGTCTTAAATATATATACACCAAGGACAAGTAAAAAATATACAACACAGAGGCACAGGAAATAAAAATGGAAGCATTCCCTGAAAGACTTACAGCCAAATTCAGCCCTTTGGAGAATCTGCCCACAGAAGCATGAAATTTTCACAGATGTCTGGGTAGTGCAAGAGTAGCATGACTGACATGTTCTGCTGCCCTTGCAATTCAGAATATTTCTGTGGATGCCTCTCGTGTGAAGAGCTTCTCCTTCACAGCATTTCAAAACACAAATCAGCACAGCCATTTTCAAAAGGGGGAGACATATACTAAAAAAGCTGACCCATATGCTGAACGTTAGCCTCTCTGAGTGGTCCTGCTGACTTTGAAGGGGCCACTGAAGGTACAGCATTTGGCATGGGCTCAGTGGCATGGTCAGATTTTAGGAGGTCTGCCAGCTTTGCAGAGGCACCTCAGGCTGATTAAGTGGCTCTGAGCTCTGCCATGGAGGGGCAACAAGAAACAGAGGAGGCAAAGACCCTCTGGGTCATGCTGCAGCTGTGCTCTCCAGAGTTTCAACAGCTGTGATTGCTGGCACAGAAAGGAAAAGAACAGGGAAACAAGACCTTTCAGACTACAGTTCTGAGGCTATTATTATAGCTGCCATGGAGCATATCTTCTACTACAAGAATACTGTATATGCAGAGGATAGTTTCTCACATATAGACTCCTCATGGAGCAAGCATATTCACCCAGGTTTGCAGAGGCACCAAGGCAGGAATTATTGGCAGTAATTGTCCTCTGACCACTGCTTCCCCTTGGGATTTGGCACGATGATGGTCTAAGCATTGCCAGAAACAGCAGAACAATGAGCTAAGTCCAAAGTTACAGACTAATCACTTCAAATTAATTTGGAAAATAAAAGTCTACAAAAGAAAATAGCATTAGTAAATATTTTGCACTTGCTACAAGTACTGCAACCCAGACTTGCCCCTCTCCAAATACTTCTATCCAAATCTCCCCAAAAAAGACCAAAACGTTTTTAAAATAAATGCCATGCATAAGCCTGTTTTTAACATCCAAGTTATGTGTCTACAAGAGAGCTCAGAGTCAACAACGCTAATTCAGAAAACACTGCTTGCAAAAAACAGTATACTCTATATCATAATCGTATTCTATTTCCACATTCTGGTCTACAAGACTGTTTTCTGACCACATTCATGTAATTAAACAACAGTGAATCTCTTAATAATTAGAGGGCCTTACTCATCTCACAGGAATTGATGGCAAAGTTGCTAGCTGAAGTTTGGAACTGATCACACTCTATATCAAACATATATAGCATACTATGGTTTGGGGTTTCTCATTTGTTTTTTCTGCCACAGGAAAGAGATCTGGCAGTGTACATCTGTTTCACAGCACAAACAAGATATATTGCCCAGTAATTCATCTGCTTCCCAAACTTTGGAGAGTGAGCAGACTCCCTGTTTTCATACTTGTTAATTCTGCCAGCTTCCTCTTGTGGAATTTACAGGAGAATCATAGAATCATAGAATGGTTAGGGTTGGAAGGGACCTCTGGAGGTCATCTAGTCCAACCCCCCTNTCCACCAGCACCCCCAAGTCCTTTTCTGCAGGGCTGCTCTCCATCATCTCATCCCCCAGCCTGTATTGATAGTGGGGGTTGTTCCGACCCAGGTGTAGGACCCTGCACTTGGTCTTGTTGAAGCTCATGAGGTTCACCTGGGCCCACCTCTCCAGCTTGTCTAGGTCCCTCTGGATGACATCTTGCCCCTCCAACTTATCAACAGCACCCCATAGCTTGGTGTCATCTGCAAACTTGCTGATGGTGCACTCAATGCTGCTGTCGATATCATTTATAAAAATACTAAACAGAGAGTTATGTTCATTTTCATGCAAATAAGTGTCTTGTGGGTTTGGGGGTTTTGTTTTTGTTTGTTTGTTTGGGTTTTTTTGTTTGTTAATATTTTTATAGCTTTCCAGAGTAATAAATATCATCTAGTAGTAAGGCTACATCCTGAACTATGAGTTATATGCCGAGTGTCTGTTTAGTAAAGAAAATAAATTGCACAACATGGAATCCAGACACAACTCCAGCAGGTTACACGGAATGTCAATTAACTGGGGAAGAAAAAAAATCTTGCTGATAGTGTGTTAATAACTCACAGCAATACTGGAAAAAGTAATAAACTGTAAATTGCTTTTTGTACCCAATGCATTCACCACCAAAAAGGAGGAAGAACTTTTTTGTTATGAAACTGGTGCAGGAAATACACCTTCTGGAATTCCAGCTGAAAAACAGAAAATCAGTGGTATTTTCTATTTCTCCCATGAGACCTCTTTAAATTATCAAGGTAGAAATTCAGCAGGGAACTATTTAACATATGAGTCTTATTGATCATTTCTGCCTTTAGAGTGAAATTGTTGTCCTCAGCTGGCTTGTTTTCAGCCACTTCTGGCTCTCCTTTTGCCACTTACCAACAATTCTTTCAGTGTATCAGCACAGGTCAAGAGATGAACACTACTCTGGCAATTCCAGTTCAGAACAGCCTAATCAAATGCAACATTTGTACTGCCAGGGCAGGGGGAAAGTGCCTTTGTGTAAATGAAATGCAAGTCTTCAAGTTATGACCTAGGGAAGACTTAAATAGTGCTGACACCTTTGAGTTACTCTCCGTGTGTATCCTCAAACCGTTGACTGAACTCCCAATGTCTTGTCCCAGCATGCAGAGGATTCAGAGTTAACCCTGGAGCTGGCTACCTGAGAAGACAGTTGTTTCAAGCTCCTACTCAAGAGTTTGGAAGTGACTCAGACACAGCAATAGATCCTGAGAGCCAAAGGTTCACTCTTTCAGTGAATGGATGAAAAATGCTTCTTGAAACCAAGACTACAGATAACCTAAAACACTCATCTCTCTTAAAGGGTAGTGTTCTTCCTTAAATGTCAGAGTGCATATAATAGGATGGGAAAGGAGAGAGAAAAAAAAAAATGAAACAAACACACCAAAAGAGAAAGATAGTGTGTGAGATATTCCAGGATACACAGAGTTAATTGTTCAACAAGAAATTCTATCACTGTTCAGAGATGATCTACATAGTTCAGAGTATAATGTAATATGCTCCTCTTAAAGGAAGTTGTCAGTATCTGATGGGGTTTTATTACAATTGCTCACTATAAAACGCACTATTTAATTACTAGCATGAAAGTGATTCTAGCATAAAGGAAGAAGGGGAAATGAGACCTCTCCACCTTTTCAACAGCTAATGCACTTATGCACATAAAAATACAATGCTTTTTTATATGTATTGCATTTTCTTATATCTGTGGGATGTAATTTTTTTCTGTTGGTGCCCTTACATACAATGCAATACCTAAAGCAATATATGACCACAATATAGAACTTAAATAAATTTAAAATTCTTAAGACATTGGTCAAGAAGAGTAGCTTTGTGCCCAACTTGGCAGTACATTAAATGGCAGATGGCTAAGTGCTCCTCTTCTAAAATACACTATCTTTCCCAAGACATTTCATATTTGTCCTCTAAGATAAGCCAGCTATTTCTACTTCTGCAATGCTAGGTACGATCTGGAACTTAACTTTTCTTTAACCAACCAACTGGATTTCAAAACATTGATTCTTGAAGATTATACCAGTCCTGTAATAACACGCTTGTAAGAATAAACTAACACAGCACACAGTAACAGAGAACACAAATAATTTTTACTGCTTGAAGTTTCCACAAAGCAGAGCACTGGTCAGCGTTTCTCACAAACAGCTTTTTTGGTGTGCATCATAAAATCTACAACCCATAAGTGTACATGGCCTTTCAATATTTATATGCACTATTAAAGAAACAACTGAACATAATGTGAATTCTCTTTATTCTGACTGAAAACTCTTATACCAGGGCAAACACATCCATTGGGAAAGCAGAACTGTTTGGAAAGAGGCCAGATCAGACAGATGGCAGAGAAAAGGGGATCAGTGAAATGTTCAGTGTTGGAAAGTTTTAGTAGCAATGTAACATTTTAAAGGACAAAGAAATTGGTCAGTCTCTTCAGCTTCTAATATTACTAAAAACAAAGAAAAATATGGCATAAACAAAACATTTTTCTAAATTACACTGACTAAATATAATCACCTGTGGTTTTAAGAAAAGGATCTGAAATGTTTAGTGAAACATGGTACTAAAATGTATACATTCTCTTCATATATAATCCAAAATATTTTCCCATGTTTTCCAAATGGGTATGCACTGTATTAAGATAAATGTCTCTTAGCTTCCTTAATTTTTAAGATTGGTTTTTGAACTAGGGTAATTGGATTCTTATTATTTTTATGATCTGTATGACCATCTATATCTTTCAGCTTTTTAACTACGATAAAAATGTGACAGATTCAGTTCAGGTGTATGATCAATAGGCTACACACTTCGAGTCACTGCTCTTTATTTGAGGTAGTGCTGCTCACAAAAACCTGAGATAAAGAAATAGACTCTGTCTGTTTTCAGGTTTACTACACTGAGTTTATGGATGCTCAGTGAAACCCCAAAGTAAAGATATAACCAGATCTGATCAAGCTATCAAACAATGATTCAATCAGGTCTGTTTCTGTTGCCAACACCACACCACAAAATGGAGGTGTTGGCTCCCTCATCCAGTTACTTTGACTTTCCACCTGAGTAGCTCCAGGAAATTGATAAATTTGGGAATGAAGTTCTGACTCATATGAGTGCATCCATAGCACTCAGGGAGGTAGGTGGCAGTTAATACTGCAACAAGCATCTGCTGAAACATTGGTGGGAATCTTGGGAAATCACAGTGGAACCAGTTATCTTTTGCAGACCCTCTGAACTGTTCAGGAGAAATATTTCAGATAGTCACACTATGAGGCCTCCTGAAAACATTTTAATATTAAACCCAAGTCATGTATATGTATATATTCTCAGTATTGGCTCCAATCCAGATCAAACACATGGGCAATATGGATCCTACTGTACCAGTTGTCATGCTATACAATTATTTTCATTTGTGCTGCCACAAATAAAGTATTAAATATAAAAGTGGTACCTCTGGTATGAAATTTAGCTTTTGTTGTTAAGATTATTTTCTTGCCCGGTGACATGAAAGTGATCAGTATGCCATTATGTGGATAAAACAATTAAAAAGTTTCTCAGAACTAACTCTGTCATCTTGGACAGCAAAATTACTGCTGCAAGGAGCCACCAACACATTTGTTTTCATTATAACCAAATGCACCATCCTCATCAAAATGATAATTTGACAGGGGTTTTTTTGTTCAACTCATGACAATTTATCCATGTCAGCATTTATTATCTTACTGTCATGAAAGCTCCTATGCAGACTCCCAGTTCATTACCTATACAGGAGTTTAAAGCAGTGTTTTGCCTGATCAGAAATGTCAAGCAACTTATCATTTTACATTTGCTAAAATTATTTTCTAATGGGTCGCTGCATCTTTTTCTTAGAGAGCAATCTGTACTGAATCTTCTCTTAAAATATTATATAGCCAATGGATCTAGTGGATTAGTATAATTTCATTGGAGTATAGTGCAATAGCTTCAATGGAATGCATCTTGGAACAAAGATTTTGGCTAGTTGTAATAAAGTACCAATTCTTTTTCTATTAAACACTTTCATAAATTCGCAGAGTTTGAAAATTCTGTCAGTTCTTTTGTTCACTTACAAGAACATAAAGCTGAGGGGAAAAAAATTTGTTATTAACAAAACACAAAGATTCAAAAATGCTGAGTCCCAGCACAAATCTGAGCATGCTACATTACATACTACTCTGGGAAATTTTCTTACAGCAAATAGCAACAAGGATATATGTAAAGAAATACAGAAGACTATATTTGTGACCAGTGTTTCAGTTATAAGGGAATTGGATTTCTGGCTGCAGCTTTTTCCTTCAAATTTTAAGATAGCCTATCTTTAAAAGAACACTCTTACAACTTCTGTTGAACATTTTCCTAACTACCACCAACCCTCAGTATGTTCACTTTCACATTATTTTGGTATGCACTTTCTAAAGTTGTTTTCATCTTTTCTGCTTGAAATTTTTCTGCGGTACACCAGTCCCTTACTTACTCAGCCTCAACAGTCAGCAGCACTGTTCTTGATGCCCTGTTCTTTCATGACTTGAGCCTTAGCATTTTCTTTTATTTCTAATATCTGCTTACCTCGCAGGGACTCTATGGAGAAACCTCTATGATTGTGGTCTTCAGCTTGCCAGCACTCTATCAGGTATTTTATTTCATTTTGCTCCCTTGTCTGCATCTGAAGGCTCCAATCTTAAACCTACTCTGCAACTTCTTCTGGCCTCTGTCCTTGGTTAGTCTTCTCACTGCTGGCCCCAAACATTTCCCCTTTTGACTTCAAACAGATCCTGCCGTTCACACGCACCAACACTGACTGTCTCAGTTCCCCAACACCTGCATCTTTCTTTCTGTACATTCTCATCTGCTCTCTGGCAGCTCCCTCTGGATCCCTAGCTGATGATCAGGGTGGCTAAAATAGAGTTGTTACTCTCTCCACCCTTTTTTCTCTCCAAGTTAATCATACACAAGGTCTCCTGTCATGGCCACAGCAGGTAATACTCCCATCCTACCCATCTCTCAAAGACATAATCCAGACATCACTTTAAACATTTCTATAGGTCCTTTCCTTATAGCTATACACAACTATTACAGAGCCTTGCTGATAAGTGCACAAGGTAAAGATTTTCCACCCATCCATACTGACAAAAGTTTTCTCTAAGATCTCATCAACTCACATTTTGGTTATTCCAGTATTGTTTTCCAGTCCTGTCAAACACCACCTTCTCGGATTGTCAAATAAGAACATATATGCTTTATTCTACAATGCCCTTCACTCTTGGGAGGAGCTTTTCAGAAATACCTGTGCAGAGTCCTGTTATCTTCAAATCCTGTCTTCAACATCTCTTTTATCGCTGTGCCAATTAATTAAATGCTGAGAAAAGTACTGTGCTATGGTCCCAGACCTGCACTGCCACTGGGTCCTTCCGTTTCTTTCTCCACATTCACCTGCTGTCATCTCTCATTTCACACCTACGCTGCAAGGTCTGTGGGCCAGGGACAGCCTTCTGTGTTTGTATAGTGCCACCCAGAGAACAGCCCTTTTTATGGTTAGGACTTCTGGAGAACAAAGACCAGTAGTGCAAACCATGAAAAAGCATCAATGTGGTAAGAGCAGCTGTCTCTGCCAGCATAGCTTTCCCTACTGCAGAAGGGAGGGAAACCCCACCAGACCTTTCTTCCCACACTTGTCTGCTGGTAGCTTCTCTTAACAAAACGGCGTCTGCTTGACTTAGAGGCAGTCTCCCTGAGGCATACATCAGCATCTCACACTTTGAATCCTGTTGTCTACATTCAACTCATATCCAGGGCTAAACTATAGCAGTTGCTCTATCACTCCATAACCTCTCCCCAGCTGTGAGGGGGGATTGGAAAAAAGAGCCCCATGAGTAGAAATGAAAATGGATTTAATGAAACAGAAAAACTAATACCCATACTAATATAATGTATAGAAAGTTGGACTTAGCCTAGCAACTGTTTAGCAGCCACGATGAATAGGAAGACTGTCCTTTGGAGCAGGATGGCAAGCAAGCCCCTCCAAGAATAAAGAAAAGCAGGAGCCCCTTTATAATGAGTGTGATGTTTATGGTATGGGATACACCTGTGAGCCAACTTAGATTAGCTGCCCTGGTTGACTCCAAACCACTAACAGCCTGCAGACCATGGCTGGCCTGTGATTTTGTCCCAGTAAAACCATGATACCTGCTTAGCAGTCAACCCACCTTCTTTCCCTTATCAAACAAAGAATAAGGTGAAGCTTTAAGAGACAGAGCAAACAAAAACAGTGTAAAAACAAGCAGGAGCCAGATTCAGAACCTATTATACTTCAAGGAAATGCTAAATTTACTCTAATGGGCTTTGACATAGGTCTGCTCTTATAAAGAAAAACAGGCTTTTGCTGAAGTTAGTCAAGTCATCACAGTAAGAGGCAGAGCTCTCTTCCAGTCCCACCACAGACTTATTCAGCCATTCCCAGCCACCTGCTGGCAGTTCACACTCCCTCTCCAGGCTGTCTGTCTGTAAAACCAATATATCCCAGCTGGTCCCAGGTCTTAACTCTTGCCTCTCCTTACTACATACTTACTGTGTTCCTCTGCATCTTCCCTTTTCACAAGCAATTTCATGTTTACTTCTTTATGCAGCTCTGTGNCACAGTTATCGCACCAGGGGCCACAGAAGACCCCAAGTGATTTTCAGACTGTGCCTGAAGCTCTGTGATGAGGCCTAAGAGAAAAGCGAACCATTTAGATTGCAGAGTAAAACAAACAAACGAACAAGACCCAAATTGGGATCTTCCTCCTTTGGATTCAACCATGGGAGTTCTGAACGGGTAAATTAGAGAAAAACAATTATCTGTTCTGGATCTGAATATTTTGAAAACACTTGATACTTTTCATGTGTATATGGATATACACTTCTTTATTGTAGTTCTATAGGAAAATTCTTTCCTTGGTATATTTATAATATGATATTCTAGTAGATACAGCCTTAGTACCATTGTCATATGTTATTGGTCATCATGAGAACAAAGTCAAGGAGAAAATCTACAGTGTTTTTATGAAAAGGCAAAAAGTCTTATTTTTATTTCATTGATCTAAATAAAAAAGTATTATGGGAATTTCACGTGTGCCTTCTTGTCATCCACTTCTGTTCCCAGACACTGTGGTTTATACTGATCATCAGATACAGCACGCAGAATGAGTACTTATTCTTATGCTCCACCCGTGGCTCCCAACTACTAGAAGGGTAAGTTCTTGCTGCTACTAATTCTTCAAAAAGATTGTTTGCTCTGCTGCTTTTAAAAATACATGTTCACATCCTCACAGTGCATGTGACCAACCATTGTAACTGTTTCAGTTGGAGTGAACATGAAGTAGAATCTGTCAATAAATCAAATACAGGGAAATAATTAACTTCTAAAATGTGAATCTAAGAGATGGTGGAGACAAACACACTTCTGAAAAAGACCTCTCAGCAATAAAAGGTCTACAAAAACTGTACAGAGACCAAGACAATATGCTAGCACACATTTAAACCCCTCCTCACATTACAGCTGTTCACATATGAGAATTCATTTTATATTCTGAGTGTTCTGTCTGTTTTGTGCCAGGACTTACACACTTCATATTACAAAGCCACTAGCTGATACACCATATTGCAGGAATAAGGTACTCTATCCAATTCCTGCACATGGAAGCACTTGGACCTGAAAGTAAAATATCTATAAGTGATAACATTGACTTGTACTTTATTGGAGGTATCTATGTATGGCAAGTCAGCTGCTAAAAGGCAAGAGCTGATTCAGTGTTCTCTATAAATACAATTTGAGAACCAGGCTCAGTTATTAGGAATAACAAGGTTTTAGTAATCATCAAGCATGCTACATGTAGTTGAGAATCCTTATCAATAAAGGGAAAAGGATTGGAATAGTATTTTTTCCTATAGAGAAACAGAACAACATCCTTGTGGATGAGGACCCATCTTCTCCACTGAGCCCATATCTAGAGGATTTCCCTGCCCCTAAGGAAGCTAATCAATGACATATGGAATCCAATTGGGGTATTGATTTCTAAATAAAATATAATTTTTTCTTTGGTTCCTTTCACCTTTTGTAATTTAGAGTCTTCAGATCCTGCCTATTAACTTTCTAAATTCAGAGTCTTTTTGAAACTTTTCGCTATTATATGAGTACCTTGTGAAAGAAGAGAGCCAGTAGTTTCTAGGAACCTCAACTACAACTGACTTTCAAGACAGCTAAGATGGCAGTCACATGGGTTTTGGTATACGCTTCATTTGAAGGTGCTAAAATTATGCCTTAAAAGAGGGAATTCAAGAGAAAATATTATTTGTTTTAACCCTGAGTTACGTATCTCTCTTTTCTATTTGACTCTTTAGGGAGGTTTATAGGTGAACAGAAAACATGAATTTCCTACTCAAATGTATCTTTTTATGGGAATTGGTATGTTAGTAAAACAGCCTTCAATTGCCACATTCTTAAAATGGCTGCAGGAAGTCCAAGGTATTGATTGGAACACAGGGCAGGAGATGTAACTTTGTCTATTTTCTCTTTACCATTTTGAGTAACTGGTGCCCTTACGATAAGCTAGATTTATGGTGATCATAGAATCATAGAGATGATTATATCCTTCTAATGTACTGCACAACAATGATATTTAACAGAGATGCTTTAGCAAGCTCTTGCAAAGCAACATAACACCTTTCAAAACTAATAGCTGACAAGCCTTTGAAAGCATAGTTACTGCTATTACAAGTTGCTAAGTAGGGTGTTCAGAAGTATTTAAAAGACCTGATCTCTGGGATAGCTGCCATTTTTCTGAAGATGTTTTGTAATTTTTTTCTTACTTAGATGGCTTCAAGGGGTAATTTGGGCAGCTGGAAGCTGGGGGCATATTTGCTTCATTACATACATTTTTTTTTTTGTCAGCTGGAGCTGATTTTTTTCTTAATATACAGATGGACACAGAAAACCTTCAAAGACCTTACAAATATATTTTGTTTTAAATGTAAATACCACCCTGGTGTCATTAATAGCCAAGCTAGCTTATTTCTCCTAGTATTCTATGCCCTATATGCCAATAATCTCAGGGCTTTATTTTGCCAGATACAAATTTTCATTAAGCCTGAGGAGGGCTCTTTCTGTCTTTCCTGACTGATTCACGTTTAATTGGCCTCTAAGGATAGTAAGCTGCTTTAGGGTTCTTACAGAATGTGTTCCTCTGCTTCTTTGCCAAATATTTTTTTTATTTCATGTAGTGATTTGTTTCTCTCAGCTTCTTTTCGTCATTTTCCCTGCCAGAGACAAAGCTGCTACGTTTTTTCTTTCATCGTATCTTATAAGCTTCCCCCTACCATCAGTGTTCTCAGAAGAAACATTGTTTTTCAGGTAGCTCCACCTCTTCTTTCAAAGGCTATTCTAATATGTCCTAAAAAAATGTTTTAGTCAGAAGATTTTTGCCATTTCTCTCTACTCTAGTCTAACTGAATCTCCACAATAGACATGTGGGCTGACCATGCCATTTAATATCTTTCCAGCATGNAAAGGGTGGGTCCAGCTCTGCGCATGCTGTGTCTCACCTCAAAAAAATCCCTTGTGCAGGCTCGAGGGTGCTATCTGCTATCCTCTTTTTATCAGTGTGCTTGGAAAAGGCGCTGATGAGGAGCATGGATGGAGCCCTCCCTGGATCTTCTTTCGCGAAGCCTAGCCATACATCACATACAACATGGCCAAACTGAGTGTAAGGGAGTCAGAACATAATTAAATTGAAAAGAAAACCCAAAATATACTCTTTTACATAGGGAATTCAAAATTACACAGAAAAATACCTTACTTGCAACTTTCTTTCACTTTCTTAATAATCACATAGAAGTCTTGGAGCTTTTTTTCCTTCTTTCTATCAGGGGAGACTAGGATTCTTACATGATTTCCTTTAATATGAATTAAGAGTTTTGCTACCATTGTGCACTTTCCTGGTTTTTCATTGTCTTCTGTGTGGATACAGAAGCCTCCATTTCAGCATTATATTGTTTCCATAAACAGTAATGAATCTATTATTTGCTTGCCATACCTCTAATTGTGCTTTCAAAAATAGTCCCATTCTGCAAGAGTAATTAGCAGATTTCTAAGCTTGTAGCTCACAGTTTGCTTTTTTGGGCTGCCTTTGTAGCCAGTATTCCTCTGTTCCTCTATGCAGCTTTATTTGTTTGACAAATTTCCAACCATAAAGTTTGTGGCTGTCAAAACCACCTCTCTTTTCCTAGATGATCACAACAATCAAATTAAAGGCCATTTCATATGGCTGAGCACTCGGAGAGCCAAGCTTAGCCTGAGAGGGATTCTGATCTCTCACAGATGATACTTCTTTCAGTAATGTAAACTACAAAGTTTGTAACATGACATTCTCAAACATGCTCTCATGTCCATGTCATAGTCCGATGTTCTTTAAAAATGGAAAACTGTCCCAGAATTTGGTGAAGTTATGGATAGTAACAGCAGAAATTGTATCAAGAGGAGTCTAGCAAAAGTCAATGCTATACTGTACAACATCTTTTATGTCTAAAATCTAAAAATTGCATAAAAAGGATAAAAATATATACTTTGTACTTTTGAGAACAGGGAGAAAGGACAGAGAAAAGACTCCAGAGATAGAAAAAGAGTAGGGGATAAATTACAGTGAGGAGATAAAGGAATAAAATATTAAGATAGAGAGAGAACCAACAGAAGCAGTCTGTTTCTGACTCAAATGTGGCAGATGCTTCCCGTTAAAGCAGCTGTCTCAAACTAACACCTTGAATAAAATTCTACTCCCACTGAATAGCAAAGAGGAGAAGATTCCATCACAATCTGAGAAGAAACCCTAATAACTGGATAGATATTTAAGATTGCCATTAGAATGCTTTCTGTAGTCTTTCTTGAAATTAGAAGAATGAGAGAGAAGAGCATGGAAATAAGTAGTTAGTTACACAGTTTCATGCAAGTATATATGCCTACCTGGCTGAAGAGAAGCAGGAAATCTCACATGCTCACTTGTAACTAGTCTTGGACCCTTTCACTACCTTTGTGCAAAATTTTCATGCTCCAAGAAACAGGAATCTAAGATAACAAACAGTATTTCTCTGCCTTAAGAAGTTTATATATACAAAGGATATATATTGAAGGGTAGAGAATCTCTTATAAACAGTGAAGCCCTGCATTACCTGATAAGCATCAAGTACTGTACATATATATCAGTCTGGTTTTGAAGTCTTGGGATTGTAGTACCATATTTCATTTGTCTGGTACGCACAAATCTTCTGCATACACTAGACTGACAAACCACAAACTGTGCTGCCAAGCACAAAACTAAACAAGAAGAGTAAAGAACTGTCCTGGAGTGATTAAAATTTAAGAGTGTACGTCATGTTCCCTTTTGAACTTTTGAATTTGGATATGGACACTGTTTCTTTAAAAGANTCTTATTGGGGAGAGGGGGTATTGTGGCAAAATCCTCTCAAAAGATTGTTCTTTTGACTCTAGCTTCTGGTCAAACCAGGACAAGAACTTTTGGCCTCTGTGATCTTTACCAATTATTGATACTTCAAGTGTTTCTTAGGTTAGGTGCAGGTTAACATATACTCAAAGAGAAATGCCATTCTAAATTGTAGGGATCAGTAATACATGCTGAACTGTGCACTTAAAAAAAAAATCACATTTTGAATGCCTACACCAGTCTCTAGACATTCAGATTGCAAACTGTTTATATTTGATGTGTCAAATGTGGGGGAGGGAATGTTTGGGGGGGGGGGGGTTTAACTAACATAACTTTATTGTTTAAAAGAAAAAGTGGCAATCTTTTACATTTGTTTATATGTTTTGGTCCTGAAAGGTGCAATCTTCTTATGGTATTTGGTATCGAATTTCAAAATTAGTCTGTTTCTAAAGTATGAAAAAAGTCATGAATATTGGGAGAAAACTTAAAGCCCTTACTCAAAACAGTGTTTCATTTGACTCATTTTTTGTAGCGTAAGACTGAAACAAGCCTTACTGTGGCAATCCCTCACTTTTGTCACAAAAGTAGATGAGACTTACAAAAACAAAAGCATAAAACTTGTTTGTAAGCAATAAGTTATTAGTGAATTTGTATATTTAATTATATCCTTTTTTAATAGTGAGAATGAGGGGTTTTTTCCTAATTGCATAGTCTTTCTTGTATGAAATTATATAGATGGGATGGATTCTAAACCCTATATGATGACTAGACAAGAGACATTCACAAGTAGCTCTTTCACACTGCTTAACGTTCACAGGTCTCTTACAGTGACATCAGGCCACAGTTTTAACTCTTTGCCCCTCTTTTTTACATGGTCAATGTTCAGAAGAAGGGTCTTTACTTCGTTTTTTCACACTCTCTCTCTCATAAGCCGGAGTGAAAAAAGTTTTGGCCATTCTACCCCAAAGCTTTCTGCCCTCTGCAAATATACAAGAAACATCTGTTGCTCTTTCTTGTAAAGGCAGGAGGAGCAAAGGGGCTTCTAAGAAATTTGGAGAACTGTGGAAGTGGTTTGTGTTAAGTGAGGCTGAAAACAAAGATGGTGAGAGGATTAACCCTGGGAGATCATAGTTCACCTCACTTACACTTGCTCCTGAAGTCAGAGCTCATCCACAATTGCTCTGTATTCCCATTTACTAGTGTTTGGTATCATACACATACCTAGAGGGAAAACTACATAATATGACAGATCCTCCAGTCTTCCCACATTTGAAATATTTGTCATACATATTCCTTTCTCTGAGGGCTGTTAAGACTCCCAGGGAAGCTAGAAAACACCTCTTGCTCCAAATCTCAGATGAGCAAATATATAATTTAACCTATAAAAAACTAATTAGCACAATTGAAAGTGCTACTGTTTTAATTCATCCAGTAAATACTGATTGGAGAGAGTGTCACTTTTTTTTTTAAGGAAATAGAAGTCTGAAGATGATGTTAAGTATTGATATAATTTTAAAAGGTGTTTTACTTACAGAAAAGACTTGAATAGCTCCTTTTGAAGCATTTCAAGAAGGTAAATAGTTGCATATTTAGGTGTCTTGGTTTGACCAGACAGTTTTTAGGAAAGAGTCCAAAATAAGGACCTCCCCCTCCCAGGATAAAGGAATAAATGTAGAATGAACACACATGCACACCAGAGGCAAAGTGATAAGGAATAACTTCAACAGATAAATATATATATAACAATGAAAATACAGAAATAGGCAAGAAAGCTTTCCAGGTCTCTCCACCCCTCACCGTGTCATGAGGTTTCTCCTCCCCACCCCCGATAAAACCTGCAAGAAATATAGTCTGGTTGGAGTGGGAAGAAGGTGAGGTGAGCTGAGATGATCTCGATGGAGCCAGGGACTCGGATGGCTGAAGAGAAAAAGTCCCAGTTAGATTGAAAGCAGAGAACCGCGTGGTCAAGATGGCGGAGGCCACGTGGTAGTCCTCTCTCCCCTTCTGCAAGTTGTCTCCAGATGAGGCAGGAGGTAAAGAGGAAGTAAAAGAGAGCTCTGTCCCTTTTATAGAGAAAAGGTATCCCAGCGTCCCGTGTGGCAGGCGGTCTTTTTGCTCAGCTGATTTGCACATGAAAGTCACTTCCTTGCTTGTGCCCGTGTGATCTGCCCAGATGCAGCCCTGCGTGTTGGCACAGGCTCCCACTGCGGCTCAGCCACTGCTCCAGCCTGCCCTACACCCCACACCCATTTGTTGCCGTGGCTACCAGAGTCAACTATCTGGGGGAGGGGGCAGCGGCAGCAGAGCAGTTTGGAAAACAAAACCAACAGGTTTGGGAGAAGGAGGAGGAGGTAAGGTGGACACAAAGAACTTCCTGTTTCATTTACCCCATCACATTAGGATACATTAAGTTTAGTAAAAACATTTGCAAATGTACATGGAAAAACTATGGCTAAATCCTGTTAGCTCAGACAGCAGCTTCAGCACACATAACCCCGGACAGAAATATGGATTTAAGAATCCAAGACACTGGCTTGTGCTGCAGTGACCCCCCTCACTTCTCACTGGAATGGCAGCAAACTGACCAAACATTGCTTAAAAATGAAGTCCAACATTGACCAGAATTTGCTTAAAAATGAAGCCCAACACCACATCCTCTCATCCTTGGCCCCACGTCCCCACCAGACCACCACCAGCTCACCCTTTCCCTCCTCAGCCCCACACAGCTCTTGTGCCATCTGATAATGGTAAAGGGGTGAGGAGGAGCTTGGGACCGTAATACCCACCCTACCAGTAGGCTGTGGATCCTCTGCTGGAAGCAGGAGCTGGGCCAACCCTTTGACCTGCTTTCCAAAATAAGTAACATTCCTCAGATTGTGCTCTGTGTGTATGTGTATGCACACCTGTGAAAGTGATGAAGTGGAGTTATGGCTGGGAAGGCACACGGCTGTGGACAGCTGTGGGCTCTCCAACTAGCATGAGCATCCCCATGTGGCCTGGGCCTAGGCCACCACCACAGGCTAGCTATGGCCTTCTCATATGGCACAAGAGCCATGGAGACCAGCTCTAACCACAGCAAGCAAACAAAGATGATGTAGCTGGGGAACTGAGAAATAACCTTTTCCTCAGACAATACATACAGCCAACAAGCAAGAATCATAGAATCATAGAATGGTTTGGGTTGGAAGGGACCTCTGGAGCTCATCAAGTCCAACCCTCCTGCAGTGGGCACGGACATCCACAACTAGATCAGGTTGCCCAGAGCCCTCGCCTTGAATGCCTCCAGGGATGGGGTCTCAACCACCTTCCTGGGCAACCTCTTCCAGTGCTCCACTACTCTCGTGGTGAGGAACTTCTTTCTAATGTCCAGTTTAAATCTACTCCTCTCCAGTTTAAAACCATTGCCCCTTTTTCTTTCATTACAGACCTTTGCAAACAGGCCCTCTCCAGCCTTCTTGGAAGTTCCCTTTAGGTACTGGAAAGTCACTAGAAGGTCCCCCCAAAGCCTTCTCTTCTCCAGGCTGAACAATCCCAGCTCCCTCAGCCTGTCTTCATAGGAGAGGTGTTCCAGTCCC